>OX030949.1:178691971-179291971 GCA_943735915.1 Pherbina coryleti | reverse complement strand
TTTCCTTTTTCCGGAATGTAAGACACTGTAAAAACAAAACTTTATGGTTTTCTAATCGAAAAGAATAAATTTTGTCAAGCAAATTTCAATTTCCTATTGCATTCTTTTAAAGTTCTCGGAGTCATTTTGGATTTTCGAATTTTGTAATTTTTGGGAAATTTCATCAATGTCTCAAAAAATTCTTAAAAACTGCACACTTATTTTTTGGCTAAGTGTTTTTTGTTCCATAAAATTTTTTAATAAATTCAGTCTGTTGAGTAAATATGTAAATTTATTGATCAAAATTAATTTAATTTTAATTAATTTTAATTAGTTTTCATTCAATCATTTCTATCGAAAAAAGGCTTAGGCTTTAAAGAAAACTAACGATTTCTTATGGAACAAAGATTTAATTTTTGTTTAAAGAAATGTCATTTCTTCACTTGAACTTGCGAGCACGTAATATTAATTTCATGCGTTTATAGGTTAATATAGCTATAAAAATAAATTAATGACCTTTGAATAAAATTAATGACACTGTAATGTCGGCTTATTATAAAAGGTGCTCTGCCAAACATTTTAAGACTCAAAAAAATTATATATTTAGATCAACATTGCTTAGAACGATGGTTATATCAGAGCAGCCTTGCGGCTTAAAGAGTTAAGTACGACTCTCTTATCAAAAATGTTGCCCATCCCTGTATGTCACAAATGATTCATAATGTAGAGAAAAAAATACTTCATCATTCCCAACAACATGTTGCTGTGTTTGTTGTACAGATATTAATTAAAAAACATCAGCATCAACTTGAGTCAAACAACATTATTATTCTCCACAATTAGTATAACAATCAAAACGATGGCAAGCCCAACAAAAGTAAATGTTTATGTGTGTGTATGTGTCTCTAGTAATGTAGTTGTTTCTATTGTTGTTCTTACTCAACTCGAGTGGAAGTTAGAAATCTTATTCTAGACATTAAGTCAAACATCTTAATTGATAAAACAATGTGTGCAATTTTTGTTTCGTGATCTGCATAATTTTGTTCAATAGTCTCTTTTAAAAATGTTGATTTAAATAAACTTAAATTTTAAGTTTAGTTCTATAGAAAAATGAAGTCAAATTCTAGTCTTAAGTTATTATAAATGACTAACGCAAAATAATCAATTTTTTTCCTGAAAGCATGCATAGATAATGTAGAGTGTTTAAGAGGGATTTATTGTTTCAACATTTTATTGTTCTAGATGTACAATCCAATGTATGTATATCTTTTATTTCATAGAAGGATTTTTCAAAAATTTAGTGAACTCTTCGCAGTGGGAACTTTTTCAAAATGTTATCGAAAGTGTCATTTTTTATTGACATACGCTTTGATACTGTCTCTACAGTCTACAACAACTAATTATATAAATAGATAGAAGTATTGTTAAAAAAAAAAATATATATATCATTCTTCATTCACGTTCCTCGCAAATTGAGATCGATTTTTATGTATTCGACTTTCAAAAGAAGAACTTACTAAGTTCTTTCATCAAATTGTATTGGAAGTCAATGTCTTTCCAACAATAGATTTTTATTATTTAAGACATTATGATGACGTAGTGGGACACCTTTCGTCGAGTATAATAAATGTTATGGACCTGCTTAAACATGGATATTTGCCTGGATAATACCTACAATACCATGGATAATACCTATATTGGATTCAAGGTATTCTACTTTGCTTTTTTTTCAATTTTTTACATAACTGAATATATAAGTTTCTGAATCTTTTGCCACATAACATTATCTTCAAGCAATCTTTATAAATTGAAATAACCTAACATATTTTTGAAGTTATAACATTACATCTATTTAATAAGAAAATTACAACGATTATAATGATTATAATGAAGATATTGAATGTAGTGCTTTTATAATGAGTATAATGAAGATAAAGATGAAAATATATTCTTTTCAAAAATTGGTTTCATAGACAATTAATTACCTTTCAATAGCTGACCTTATTGTATTGTAACTCATAGTATTTTGGCACTGGAAGTAATGGTTAAATGACAATTAATATATAAGAAAATATTAGTTTTCTTTGTTTTCTTCTTTTAATATTGAGCATATTAGTCATTTTTGACTCGAAAGATTTTTAAAATATTCAAGTTATCTGAAAAAAAGAATTCAACTAAAAAAATTCAGTCCCGAAAACCAAATAGATTAAAAATGTGCTTGCGAGCCTGGGAGACCTCAAAAAATTGCAAAATATTAATACTATCGATGGTTTTTTTAGGTTGTAAGCTTATTAACACTGGATGACAAAAGCGGAAAAAGTCAAAATCCTCGATATGACACCTAGTGAATGATGTTGGTGTGGTACAATATATTCTTATTGCATTCTCGGATTTCTTTAATTTTAACCTCTAAATAAGGACATGGGGGTCAAAAATATCTATCGATTACTTCTTCAATTTTCAGAACTAAGTGAACAACATCGATGTATCAGTTATAACCTAACTTCTAAGAGGTTAAAGGTGAAACAATTAGGAATGTTTTATATGGGTCCTGTTTTAACTTTTTAAAGTTTTTTTCCCTTTTTTTTTAAATTTGATGTTATTCTTAGTGTGAGCTTTTATCCCATTTACTCGGGACACGTCCCCGAATTTTGGCACTTGTCCCAGTGTCCCCAAATCAGACTAAATTCTGCAGAAAAAATTCGGGATTGGAAACTTCTTCACTTGTAATACAAAATTCCTACCCAAAAAAAAAATTTTTTTTTAGTCCTAACTCAAGATTTTGAAAGTACATTATGAGATCAAACCATGCAGATATATTAGTTCGTTCTATCATGCCGACATAGTCCAGTGGTATCGTGTGAAATTTATTTTCACTATCTCACCGTATTATTCAATAGGTGTATGTCAGGGTGGGCCACATACAAGTTTTTTTTTTCTAAGTGCAATAAAATGAACAAAATTAAATTTTTTCAATGTTTTATGGCTTTATTGGTTGGGAAGAGCAAACATTCCCATTAATTATGGAATACAACGTCGTTCAAGTGTCTGCCTCGGCTGGCTTCGCATTAGTGCTTTCTTTCATTCCAATTTTCTAAGACCTTGTTGATGATGCCGGGCTGTAGCTCTCAAATTGCTTGGATGGCCTTAAGTCTTTGAATAGTTTCCGGATTGTTGTCACAGCATCGGTCCTTCACGGTTGCCCACAAAAAAAAATCCAAAGGGGTCAAGTCGATTAGATCGCTGATAGAACGATTTGTGAATTTGGTGCGCAAAAGATCGAGTGTGGCATGGCGTGCCATCCTGCATGAACCAGGGGTCGTCCAAATTCATGTTTCCAATTTCAGTAAAAAAAGTTGGTTAACATGGCTCTGTAACGCACACCGTTGACCGAAACGTTGTTCCCAGCCTCATTTTCAAAGAAAAATGGTCCAATGATGCCACCACTCCACAATCCGCACCAAACTGTTACTCTCTGTGGATGTATCGGCTTCTCGACAATAACGTAAGGGTTTTCCGAGCCCCAGAAACAGCAGGGGTACATAAGGAACAGCAGGTACAGAAGGCACGGTAGGACCTTAATTCATTTTGGCCAAAACTTCTTTTCAAATAAATCACTGTTTGGGCTACACAGCACTCATTTTAGAAATATGTTTCCAATATTTCCCAACGTTGTTCAAGCGTAAAGCGAGTCATTTCTTTCCACGGAGGTATGATACTGACTTTATGTCAAGATTTCGCGTGGGAAAAAGCTGTCAGTGTTAAAATAACCTATTATTTAATCCTCTAATGCATGATTTTTCCGTGCGAAACGCTCAATATTTAACATTCAAATTCAATTGACAGTAATTACAAAATGCGCTTAACTAGAAAAATTTCTGTTACAAAAAATGTTACCCGAAGTGCATAGAACCGATATACAATCTATGATTTGATTTCTGAATTTGGAAAAAAGTTTTCAGTTCTAGATTTCAATACAAACGCAAGTGTGCCTAAAGGCATTGTTATTCAGTAGAGGGTTAAAAAGAAACTGCTAGATGGCCCACCCCTATAAAATTCCAAATATTCTAAAAAAAAATCATTCAAAAGAGGTAAGTAAAGAAAACAAATTTCTCTATTTACAACAACAAACAACACGAACACCGACTTCACAATAAGAAGATACCAACTCGTATTTAGCCGACAAAAACATTAGCTACTTAATTAAATTTCCACATCTTAAACATATGAATTCTGCATAAACACTTTGAGATACTTATCTTGTATCGAGTACAAGCTATGTTTTTAACATTCAGTAATGAAACATTTGTTTTGTATTTATCTGATAGACTCTGCATCTTTGCTACAATTATGCGTTGTATCTGTCGTGTGATCTTTACTCACTCAACTGGCAAATATTGTGTTTTTCGCATTTATAATAATTGTCTTTATTAAAATTTGTTGTTTGCTGTTGCTGTTGCTGTTTTTGTTGTTGTTGTTTTCAAATACATTCAACAACATGTTCTGGCAGATACCTGCAATTGGCTGAGTAATTATTTTGCATCCGATATAACAAATTATACTAAATGAACATTTCATATGTTAATTTATATTCAATGAATTTAAGATTAATTGCCGGCGATAGAGACAGCAATTGTTGTGTTGTTGGGGATTTGGTTAACAAGCTAAGTTTTTGTTATTGTTGTTGCTGTTGTCGTGATGGTGATTGTTCCAATTTATGATTTCCTCTTGACATAATAATTAAAAAAATAGCAATGAAATAAGTTGGATTCACGATTTGCTGATATGAAATGACGATTTTACGCTACTTTCGATGACATTAAAATGAGTTTTAATTATGGATAATTAAAATAAATTTAAATTTTTCTTACAATAGCTTCCATGACATGAAAGTAATAAATATATTTTTAACTCTAACACTACTCCCTGAAACCAGCATGACTCTTTAGATTTTTGATTTCATCAAGCATATAACTACTTCTTATCAGAGTCAATATTCAATGGTTACAAATTTTTGCCACCTGACTTAAATAACTTCTATAACACGATTAAATCGATTTCAAATATTGTTGCCAAACGACTTATGAACCGTCTCAGTCAGCCAATTTTTCGACCAACCCACCAACCAACAAATCAAACATTCCGCAGCATAGTTCTTTTCATGCAGTTAAAGTTCAAAACTTTGACTATTACTTCAACATATTTGAATACTAGGCTTTGTCAGTCGAAGCGAGCTGATTTAAGACCAAGTCAATAACAACAGAAAAACCGGCATCCAGCCAAAGCTTTAGTAAACCAACTCAAAGAACTCAAAGCTGAGATTTTCAAGCCAAAAAGAAAAAACAAACCGCCTTCAACAGACTAACACTAGCTCGCTGGGGCCCAACCAAGATGATGCGGTGGCTTGCGCTGTGTTTAGCATGAAGTGGACCACAATTGAACAGCACGTTGCCACAAATTCATGCAGTTCATTGATTGTAAATATCGAACTGGCAGAAACTAACATAACCGCAGCTAACAATGGCTTAATTGTTGAAAGCATCGCCGGTAAAGACTTTGTGGTCACTTCTATAGGTGGGTGAGAGATACAAAGCCAAGATCTACGAAAAGGTTAGAGTTAATGAAGTTTTATAAGACTTCGTTTTGGAATATGCATGGGTTGGATAAAGAAAGTAAAAAAAAAAATATCATCAAAAACTGAAGCATTTGAATCCCTGGATAGAGTATGACTTTCATTTGTTTGGATTAAAAAAGAAAATGAGAAGTTGCACTCGTTTTGATGTTTGTACAAAACCAAAAATCACGAATTATGCAAAGAAAAAATAATTGGCTCAAACAGCTTGTCATCTTGTTCGATAACTGCGCCAACTTTGTAATGAGCAAACCTTTAGCGCAAAATTTACAGCAAAACCAATACTATTAGCTGTGCAAAATAAGTGATCTACGCTGAATTATGAAATACGCTGCATACCGAAAGTAATATTGAGAGTAATTTCTGTTTGATTCTCTTAAAATTAAGAGATAAGCCAAAAAGTAAAATAAAAATAAATAAATAACTGGTCATTTCAGCCCTTGAAAAAACTTTGACCTAGATTCTTATGATCAATTGTGTTGTTCGTGTTATTAAGTTTGTACACAATTGGCCGAGAACCGGACCTACATGTTTAACAGCGACTCCGAACGGCGATGAACGTAATGTTCTTGTTCTCAAGAAGCTTTACATGGCATTTTGAATTCTCTCTGAGGTTTGCCATTGTCTGCAGAGAGGTGGCGGCCGTACAGAAAAATTATTTTGATTCAAATAATGTTCTGTCGCTGCTGGGGTTCGAACCCGGGTCTCTAGGTTCGTTTTTTTTATATATTTATATTTACATAGAGGCCACGCCCTTTAATCAACTACGCCACGGACGCCGAAAGTAATATTAAAAGTAATTTCTGATTGATCCTATTTAAATTAAAAGATAAGCCAGAGGGTATTATTGAGAAAACTTACCTAGCAGGTTAATTTATAATTATCTCATTCAGGCCGTACGTCTCCCTTTCATATTGTTTTTCAATTCAAAACAAAATCGTCTTTATTACTAAAATATATAAAAAAAATAAGTTCATCATCCTGAAATTCTCCCTGCTAATTTTGTATTCAAAAACAAACAAGAGAGGTCCGGAGACTTAAGAGATTTTCAAGAGCCTAGATCAAGGCTACCATCTCGTACACGAGATTGTTACCATTTCTGGTACACGAGATATAAAATCTTATATTGATTTTTTTTTTGAAAAAGTTAAAAAATTGCATTCAAGTATACATTTCTCAAAAATAGGAAAATGCATATACAAAAATTATACTAATTATTAATTCGGCAACTTTAAGGAACATGTTAACTGTATAATCAATACCACCAAAATTTAGACTATTGGGTAACAATCAAAAGTTCTGTGCTATTTCGATTACAACTTTGGCTTCGAATATCCTTCACACAGGACACTGTGGATAAGAATCGTGAGTGGCATCGTGTATACCAATATATTCTTAGTTTAAGCCTATACTTACTTTTGCTTTAAGACATGCGTGGTTTTTTTTATAAAAGTCAAAGCATTGTAAGGTCGTTATTTTTTACTGTTTTCCTCAAAAAACAACTTTGTCCTTGCGGGATAGGAAGACATCCTTTTTTTTCCTTAAAATTTTTTTTGGGTGATCTTGACAAGCCCATGCAACTTTTGAGACCTCTTAGGGCCAGTTTTTCAGTGCGGGTTTAAACTCTAGTCAAATTAAACCGAGCTTAACTCACCAAAAAGGGACGTTAAAATTCGGTTTAACTCGATATTTTAGCATTCGTTTAAGTTGAATTGACTTAAATTATCATATAATGTGTTTTTATTTTGCTTAAACCGAGTTTAAACGTCCAATTTTGGTGAGTTAACCTCGGTTTAATTTGATTAGAGTTTAAACCAGCACTGAAAAACTGGCCCTTAGAATGTGAAATTCGAAAAAAATTGTAATTCGATGCGCCCTATTGTACATACCTCAAACTGTTGTTGTGTTGGCTGTGAAGTCTTAGAGCTGTTACACCCGGGTTATTCATATAAAGTGGCGCTTTTAACTTTTCCTATTATCTCTTCAGTTTTTTTTTTTTCTTTTTTACGTAGAATTACGTCATTCTCCGAGGTTAGTAGGGCGGTTGATAGTGATCAAGCGGCGGTTGATAGCGTTTTTATGTCACACTTTGAGCCTTTAGTGTGCATTAAGTACTGATCGTACAATGTTGATGTAAGCTCTTGTTGGTCTTCTTGATCCTCACTGGGAGAAAAATTCATGTTGGAACTCTCTAACTTATTTAAATTTTACACAATTACATGAAATATAAAGTCAACATTTGATGTTTCTGTTTGCTTTGCGCATAGTTCTTGTTTATTTCTTATCGACTACATTGGTTTTTGTATATAATGGAATATATGTATGTACTGAGTGTTGCTGATTAAAGCAAGAGGGCACTCCCAGTTAAAAAAATATATAAAACCAGCATTTGATGTTTCTGTTTGCTTTTGAAAATTCCGCGGCATATAATTCCACACAGTGTAGTCAAAATTTTTGTGTGAAAAAAAGGAACTACAGTACAACCTGGCTCAATGCAGATTTTTTCCTATATAAAAAATGTAGTTGGCAAGCAAAGAAGAACTAAAAGGAAATAAGGTAAAAGTTTATGCAAGTTTACGCAAATGTAAGTTGCGATAATTGTGCAATTTTTTTTCTTTAAATTTGCATTTACTAAGCGAACAATCTAAATTTTTGAGTGTTGCGATAATCGTACTGTTCTCTTAAGCGAGGTCGTACTGTACTCTTATTGAAATGTCAAAATTACGCATCCAATTAAATATCAGGGCATTCAATCGTCAGCGAAATTTTGACATTTCAACTCTCCACATGGGTTGTTGGACTTGCTAGCATTGAACAAATATTTCGACTCTACAGCGTACTAGGTAACGAAAAAGAATTCCGCTGTTGCTTTATTTATCCATTCTTGCTAAAATCCATTTTTTAAAAAAGATGTCATCAAAAGCGAATTGAATAATTCTACGTCTTGTTTTACGACATGGTCGAAACTCCTGTATCGTTTTTTTTATTTTTGGTTTTTATGGAAAATATAAAATTATAAATAATAATTAAAGTTACCAATCTCCCAATTTTTAATTATTCAATATTTTTGGAAAAAAAATATTTGTTAATTTATAATTCGAATTTCATAAAAAATTTTTAGGTTTATTGGACATTTCTAGAAAAAAATTTTATTTTAAATTTTCGAATTTTTATTATTAATAAAAAATTCTGTGTCAGCTGGAGTTTGAACTTGTCATCGGATTAATATCGGATGGCTCGAACGAACTCGGTCACGGCCGTCATATATAGACGAATATAAAGAAATATTTTAATTCATCCTTGTAAATTGTTTAAAAAAAAATTAAAAACAATGTCTCGAGGTTCTAGACTCCACCTGTTTAGGCCACCGAAAAAATATTGGGAAACTGATTTGAATAATTTTCAAGTTTCTTTTTACTTTATTTTGTGATATCTGAAAATATGAGATACATTTCTTTTGAAAGAAACTAGTCCTAAACAAAAGTAGAACTAGTTTCATGATTAAGATTTAAATTTACATTCAATTTATATAAAATTAGATAAAATATGTGAAGATATTAGATTTCAAAGGAATCCAAAAGGAGTTCTTCAACCTATACGGAAAAGTCAATGCCATCGAAGTGAAATTTTTATCAATAAAAAATAAAACAACTTAAAACTTCCAAAATATTAGACCTAAAGTCATAATATACCATGTAAATCATCATAACCGGGTATGGGCATCACTACATTTAAAGCTTTTGTGTTTTTTCTGTGTTCGTCTCTTGTCTTTGATTTGTTGTTGCGTTTTATGTTGGTCCATAAGCCTTTGCTCTAAATTCTTACTCTCAACGCCCTGGGAGCGTTCTCTACCCATAGCTGATCATAAAACCCTTCAGTTTTAATAACAATGTTTTTTTATTTTTTTTTTTTTTTTTGTTTTAATTTAAAGAGTCTTACTAAATTGACAATCACACTGTAACTTATTAAGTTGTCTAATTTAAGACACGTTAACTATTTTATTACATTTTCAGAATAAATAAAATAGCAAACTAAAGTCCCTGGAAATAACTCTTCTTAGTTGATAGAAACTTCTTCTGAAGAGTTCTTATAGATACTCTTCATTTGTGTGGCACAAAACGTCCGAGAGACGATCAATGTTGGCTGTAGCGTATCGAAAATACTTTGCGATACCAGTTTTAGTTCACACGAAACCGGATTGGAGAGTACCCAACACAACTAAGGCAATTTTCCAACATCAGATCTTACTAACTTCATTTTTCCAGGTATACATTTAAATAAAGCACAGCTTAAAGCTGAGCATAGAATGCTTAATCTTCGAGTTTTTTGTTAATAGTTGTTTTGAACATAAAAATGTTGTTGCTTTTGTTACAGCTTTGGGTGTTGCAGCAGTTTTTCACAATAACTGTATTTTACTGGCATCGATGATAGTGGGTGGGTATCGCGCCTAAGCAATTTATCGAAAAACACAGCTTAGTTTAGTAATTTAATGGACTTTATATTTGTGAATAGTTTTTCACAAAAAAATTCGACAGGGTAACATACAAATTTAACACTTACCTTCGATTTAGAAATTTGTTAGTGTTGCCACAAAACTTGGGTTGCTGCAAATAAAGAAAAAAAGAAAATATGAAATGAATTTTTTATGAACAACTTTAAAGAGTTAATGTTTTAAAAATAATTTTATAGCCTTAAGCGCAGAGGCAAATCTATCTATTGAACAATTAAGTTAGACACAGCGCTGTTTTTTTTTTTTTTTTGTTTTTTAATTTCGTACAAATTATGTTAACATTAAAATGAAAGTTAAGTCGAAATTAACGTGCTGTATTGAAAGGCCATAACATTCCTATTTTTTATTTATAAATATTTAACCTTTTCTTCATGCACAGCAGGCATTCATCATCAATTTCATCTGCTTTTGTACAAATTGGTAATGCTAAAAAAAAAACAAACCCATTACTCTTATCACACCCTTCTAATTTCTAAGCTTCACGAAGCCAAGCGTTAAATCGTAAACTAGGCCAATTAAGTCTCAGTTAACATAACTTGAGGCTATTTGTACGTTTTATTCTTCTTTAATTTTATTATTTATGTTCAAGCAATTTTCTCATTCACAAAGACCTGAAAACTTTTCCATTTTACGAATTTAAAGTGAGGAATTTAACCATTCATGCGGTTTATCTTGGAAATCTTATTGTTTGCAGAAGAAAATCATTGGATTGCATATGATTTATGTAGTATGATGAAAATTTAAAGGACATTCTGAGCTTATGATGACGCACTGCAATAACGAGAAACATTTCAGTAATAAGAGGCTGATTTCTAGGGAATGAATGCAGACTCCTTCGAAACTTTTTGGAATTTTCTAAGATATTTTGTGTTACTTAAATTGCACTCTTATCAAACGATTAAGTGATAAATCCGCCGCAGAGTAATACCTGAATCGTCTTATATCCATATCAGAACTGTATTGTTCAAGTATTTCATTTGATAAAAACACTAATGCAAACATAATTTAATTACCTGACCACATTATTCTGCAAGGAACTCATCAATGGTCTCATTAATAATCTTGTCTGACCATTTAAATTAATAGTAATTTTCTGTTTGTTTAACCCGAATACAAATCTTAACGGTTAGACGGATTTAACTCAAATTCTCCACACATATTACTTAAATCCTAACTTAGGTTATGACATAGGTTATACATTTACCAAAAATGTAAATCTACCTACTAGCATACAGTTTTTAGCGAATATGTTTGTCAAATCAATTAAAAAAAATTCTGTCTTTTTGACAGCTAATATATTCACATATTTTCAAAATTGCACCAACTTTTAGTACAACGGTTTTTTCTAATAACATCGATTCCTTATGGCGTTTTCTTTTCTCGGCAAAAAGTTGTGCCCTCTGAGAGTGCAGAATATTTAACATTTTGACCTGAACTCAAAAAATGTTGACCCGTCCTTAGTCGAGAAAAGATCAGATAAAATGCAACATTTTTTTCAATAATGTTGTGGTGGCTGTACTGTTGCTTACTTTTGAGTACAATTTTTAAAATATTTATTTTGTCATCCGTGAAAAAGCTCAAACTTTAATGAAATGTCAATGATAACGTTTAATATTTTCCTAACATGTCAATTTTTTTGTTCATTCAGTTGGTAGCATTTGAGAGCAGAATTTAAAACCGTCGATCTTGAGGGTGCAAAAATTCTGCATTCTTTATACTTTCGAGGTTAACATTTTCGAGAAAAGAACACGATTTATTTTACAGGTCAGAATCTTTTTCGAGAAAAGAACACATAAACGTCAGAATTCTCAAAGAGGGCAGAAAAAATGCAGAATTTTTTTGAAAAAAGAAAACGCCATTAGAATATCAAAAAACTATCAGAAATTCGTATGTTTTACTTTAATGCAAAAAACTCCGTTGTTTTTGAATATCCAAAATATTGACTTTTTACTCAAAAAATGGTAGTTTCCGTTTTACGAAAAATTTTATTAATTAATGTTGATTTATCAAAAATCAACACCTACCACCCTGTGATTTTTGAAAGAAATAAATTTTTTCAAGAGTTGTTTTTATTCTTTTTAAAGAACTCTTCTTTATTATACTTAAGCATAATTTATGTGAAAAATTATACCAATATCTCTTTCCGATTAAAAGTTATGGCTAAAAAACCATTTTCTCGGCCGTTCGGTCTCTTTATTTTCAACCGATAGAAAAAACATGGCCTTTAATATGAGTTTTAAAATAGTTTAATAATCAATTTAGTGCAGCTTATTTGTCATTATTTGGATTTTTAAAAATGTTAAAACGAGGCCTAAATATCAAAATTTATATTTCTTCACCAGAGTAAAACCGGGTATATCAGGTAGTTTCTTTATAAATTGTGAGATCATATACTTATCATTATTTAAGTTATGATTGTGTAGTCTAGTCCGTCATACCTGTAGTATTAATTGAATTAAATTTGAACTCCCTCAACGGATTAATTTTTTCAATCAATGTTAGACATCATCATTGTTTTTTTTTTTTATTTTTGCTTTGAACCAAAAATTTCGGATGTTATACCTATTTAGTCAAGTCTGCCTTCGTTCGAAAATGTGCAATCAAGTTAAACATGTGTATGGTATTCTAGCACGGTGAATAGCCGTAGAAACATGTTAATTTGAATCTGGGCAAGTCTTTACCTCAGTCAATTCAAGTTATAAGACGATCTCTCATCCACAAACTTCTCTACCACCAGCTACAACTTCAAGTCGTAAATATTGATGAGATCTCAATTTCAGTTGATTATAAATAAGGAAAGAAATGCAGACGGGTAAAAGCGTTGGACTCCCTAGTCGGGAATTGAACCCGGGGCGTCTGGGGTGGTAGTCAAGCACGATACCTACTTAACTACTGAGACCGACAAATAATTTTTTCAATCATTGATGATGTCTAATGAATTTTTTTTTAAAAATTATAATATAATGCGGGGATATTTGTAGTGGATAAGGACTTTTCTATCTCCTTTCTATTTTAAAAAGCCCCGAACTCCTTTTGGCCACACAAAAGTACTCTCGGATATAATTCACCACCAAAAAAAATGTACTCGGATTTGATTCACCAAATTTTATATGACAGGTTTTTTAAATACATCATTACGTCTTATCAGGCAAAACTTAAAATATAATCCCTTTAATTTCAAACATATTTCCTTATAAGGAATTAGTGTGGAGATTGCAACACTTCTTTTTATAGTTAATTCACAGTTAGATTAATTTATAAGCACTTAGTTAAAGTAAATACGCATTTGTACATAGTATTTAATAGTTTTTAAGTATTTTAATTCATTGTTGATATAAAATATAAAATACGACTTGAATGAAGCTTGTCTGCTTCCCACGGCGTCTGTGTTTCAACTGAACTTAACTATTTTCTGTTCTTTTTGTCGCGTCTAGTTTTCTGTCGTCTGTTTACTACTTTCGTCCAGTCCGGGTTGTCTTGTCCTCATTGCTTACTCCCTTTTCAGATCCAACATTAGACTTCGTAGAAACAATAAATTCTGAATATAGAACATTGATATAAGCATTATGATATGAAGGGATACAGGGATATGAAGAAAATCCTAGAATATTATTTATTATTTCTGTTTTTTTGGATTTGAAAATCCTTCGGTTAATGTTTTTTGTGATTTTTTATATGATCGAAATTAAATATATTTATGCGTGAGGCTAGGAAAAGCTAATTTTATAATTTTAACCGTAGTCCTACGTTGAGAAAAAAATCAGAATTCTACGTTGAGGTGTAGATTTCTACAACCATATACTGTAGTTTTCTACAGAAATGTAGTTTTCTACACCAACGTAGAATTACGGTTAATAAAAAGTACTCTCGCTTCTGAAAAAGTACTTTCAGAAGAGTAATAAAGTCCGCTCAAAAAATTTCAAATATCCTCGCTGGTATAATGTGACTTTGTTCATGAATTAAAATCGATTCCTCTCCATATTTTACCTAATTTTTTTTTTACCTAATAAACTATCAAAGAAGATCTCTTAGAAAAAATTTGAAACGATACTTTTGGTTCACTTTCTCATTTGGGTGTATCAATAAGAGATGAAGAGTTTGTTTTTTGAATAAAATCAATAATTGTTCGATTGTCTCTTGTATGTTTATTATATTGTAAAGTATATGCATGGAAATTATTTATAAAATACAAAATTTTCAAACTTGCCAAGAGACCAGTTGTGAAACAATACACCTTTGCAACCCTACAACGATTAATAATACACCATTCATATGAAATATGGTTAAAACATGGAATACATCACTTATGTTGAGTAGTCTTATATGTATTGGAGACTGATATCTCCAGAGAATTGTAGAGAATGTAAGAAAATTCCATTAAAATACTGAGTACTGACAACTTTTGCATCATTCGATCAAGATTGTATTGAATTTTTAATAAAATTGGACTGTTCTGTCCTCGAACTCTACACTTACTCCTCACTACTACTAGAACAGGTAAACATATCACCCAACTTAATCCATAATTTAGCTAATACACATTCATAAGACTTGAAATCACTTAATATATGAATAGGTTTAAGCTCTGTTGTGGTCTCGGCCCAGTGAATTGCTTTAATCTCTTACCAACCGACGACTTCAACAAACCAATCAAACCAAATCCAGTTAAAAACAAACACATCCCAACACACACACTCTAGACACACAAACAAACAAACAAACAGGCTTAATTCAGTATTTCTAAACTCATTGTAAATTGTGCTTTTCCACTCGTAAATTTTTGCTTTTCATTTATGCAAAAGCAGGCAATTTCCACTGTCGGTCGGTCTATGGAGCTACTACATCCGCCTGGTTATTTTGAAGCCACAAACTGCAAGGCTTTCCAATGGTTTATTATATGGATGAAAACTAAGGAGTAGAAGCAGAACAAAGGCTGGCACAACACTTGAGCTGCACAAAGTGTTGGTGCGCTCTGAGCGCACACAAACACACACACACTTTCCGAGCAGTCGCTCGGCCATTTGGCTGTCTATTCTATTGGTCCTTAAAACCTTTTTGGTATAGTTATTTTTTTTTTTTTTTTATTTTTTCACTGCTTCTTTTTTTGGCCTACCTTTGAATGGTCATCTTCATTTCATGCGGGAAATTCAACATATGTTTTTAAAATTTTAATGAAAGTTTTTCAAGTCACTGAGGAATGGAGTGAACAACACATGCACTGTTCATAGAAATATACAGACACAAACGACTATGTATGCATGTATGGGTTGCCGCTGTAGTGAATTTTTAAAGTGATATCTAGTCTACATTTGTAGCGGTTCTTTGGTAGAGCACCAGACATAAAAAGCAGTGCTTAAAAAAAGAATAAAAAAAAAAAAAAATTAACTGGAACTAAAATTTCATAGGCCACCAGTGAATGGTCAGCCGATATTGGTGAAGAGTTCCTTTATCTACTTGTAGTTTCATATATTTTCTTACTCGGACATTGCCAAACAACGATGTTTCAGCTCTTTTATTGTTTTTAATACATGAAGTAATTCATTCAAATGTTGCATGTATGAGTGCTGCTGACCGAGTACACTTTGTTGTATCTATGTATGTGGGTATGTGTGGCTTACATACGAGTATGTGTAATTTAATTGTCTTACCTTCGTACCACAAAGTGGTAAATTTATGTGTTTTGACTTGGATTGTTTAGTTTTTTTTTTTTCTTTTTTTTTTTTTCTTTTATTAAAAGTGTTTTATAGCTTTTTAATGTAAACAAAACGGATGAAGATTTTAAAGATTGAATCTTCATCTTAAAGTTATGTTTTTATTATGTTTTTTATTGACTATTTTGTTTGAAAATTGGAGATAATTTGTGTTAAATAGCCGACACATTAAAATAATGACAGCTGGTTGGCATCTATAACAACACTAAGAGCTTAATAAAATAAATATGTTCAGTCTATTAGCTGGGGCATTTTAGGCAGAAAGTGATTTTGATAGCATAGGCCGTTTATTGATCATATTCTATTGGTATCTTTTGTTGGGTTTAAAAAGAATAGAAGCTACTTCTTTCAAGGCTAAATAAATAAAAGCTAATAGTGTTCTTAAAACAAGCTCCCATGGAAAAGAACCTGGTTATACCCCTACGTTTAAAAAACGTAAACGGGGTATATTAATTTTGTCACTCCGTTTGTAACGCCCATAAGGAGGCGTGGCAGGTAAAGAAAAGTATATATATTTTTGATCACCATCACCACCCGAGTCGATTTAGCCATGTCCGTCTGTCTGTCCGTCTGTCCGTCTGTCTGTCTGTGATCACGATTACAGCCGTAATTTTCAAGCTATCATCACAAAATTCAATATTTAAGCTTTTATCTAAAAAATAAAGGTCAAGTTCGAAAATAAGCCAAATCGGATGAAAACCACGCCTACCTCTCATACTAAGTGACTTTATCAAAACGGTAAAATCTCTTAGAATTCCACAAAAACTAATATATGGACTTGAAATTTTGCACATTAGCTCTGCTATTTAATATACACTCTAAGTATGAAATTGAACTAAATCGGATGAAAACCACGCCTACCTCACATACAAAGTGACTTTATAAAAAATTAAAAATCTTTTTAAATTCCACAAAAATTAATATATGGACTTAAAACTTTGCATATAAACTTTGTTATTTAATACACATTCTGAGTATGAAATTCAACCAAATCGAGTGAAAACCACACCCACCTCCCATACGAAGTGACTTCATTAAAAAAGTGACTTCATAAAAAAATTTTCTGTTAAAACTATGACGAAAATGGTTTTACAAATAAACATTTTATGGACTGCTTAAGACTTTGGATATACTTTGGTTCGGACGTGGGGGTATTTTAACTTCGGTCCAGTCGAAGATCATTTCTTACTAGTTTTTAAAATTATTTTTATACAGTCTGGATGAGAAATTTTTAATCGAATTTGTTCAAGTCAGAGAGAAATTATGTTTAAAAAAAAGAAACAAAAAAAAAATACTAAAATTATATTTAAATTATATAATCGGGATATTCCCAGTGTGGTGTATTTGGTCTTGTATTGCGTATTTAAAATAAATTTGATATTTATAGCAAGTTTTTTACATTATTAGAAAAAAAAAAAGAAATCGGTTGGATATAGAAAACTTTAAACCAACCTAGCAAACATTGAGGTTTGAGAATGATTTGATATCAAACGTATTTCTCAAATGTCAAACGTTTGATATCGATTTGAGATTGATTTAAAAATAATGGGGCTTTATTTTCACATTGAGAAATAAGTTTCAAACGTTGATCTCAAACCTGTTTTGAATCTGATTTTCAACTGTTCAGAAAAACATGTATTCACAAATCAACCTTAAATCGAATTCAAATATTTATTTGTTTATTTATTTTAATCTTAATATTTGGATATGACCTTTCATTATTTATATTGAAAACAAATTTGAGCTTCAGGCCAAGTATGTTGATAACAAGACAACATGAAGACAAAGAAAGCAACAACCAACAACAACAACGGCTCTGTATAGAGCCAATCACACAGCTAACCTATACAGACTGTTTCGTTGGCCGCTACACCAACTCATCAGTAGTCTTTGCATGACTTTTCACTGTGATCCACTCAAGCTACTTAGGTTCTACTTATACTGCCAATTATGCCGAGAAAATTACCTGGAATTTATTTTGGTATTGGGTATTAAAGTCTAATAAATTAAGCAAATCAGGACACTGAATATGCACGCTTAAAAATTGTCAACTTAAAAATATATCTTATATATGTATATATATATATACCGCAAGCTATTTCGGTCATTATTATTTATTCTATTAATTGTCTTTCCCCCTATGTCCATTCATCATCTTTTGGATTGTACTCATCGCACACTATCTGTTGCTATCTACGTCCGCGTATTAAGAAAATTACCAATTTGCTTATATAGAACAGTTTGTCCATAAAGTAACTCTGAATTATAAGCGTCGTGTGTATACAACGAAGGGAAAAACAAAGGAAGTTCTCAGGTGGGAAAAACAAAGGAAGTTCTCAGGTGGAAAAAACAAATAATTCAATTGCTGCAATTTAAAAATTATTCGCGTTTATGACAAACGAAATTAATTACCTGCAACTAAATGAAGCGTTTCTCGCATTTGACAACTGTTGAAACGTTTGCAAAAAACAATCCCAAGCACGTCAAACGAAGTTCGTTTGCGTCAAACTATCAATAAATGTTTTTTTTTCTTTGCGTGTGGTGCTGGACTAAGTCACGAATAAAAGTGACAGACTGAATTTTACGTCTAGATTCAAGTAAACATATATCGATTAGAGCACATCTGGTGGTGTAGGGTGGTGACTGAGGGAGGTTCCAATTGAGTTTGAAAACCATGAATCTTATGAATTTTTTCTGAACTCTTTCAATTCAAAAAGATTGAGAGGGTGAAGAAGGATTCCATAAATATTAATTTAAACAATTATTCTCGATTTGAAAATGATTTGAGAATCACATTTGAAATCCAATTTGAGAAAAAAAAAATTCTCAAACCTTTGACTTGTATTTACTGGGAATGAACATTTAATAAAATTTCTGTTTTCAAAATAAAAATTTTTGTTATTTGGAAAAAAAAAATATATATTTTTCTACAAGAACAAAATTTTCATCTTGCTCCAAGTAATATGAAAATAATCAAAACAATATCAAAAATACAAAAATTTCCTACGGTTGTGATCACAGACCAAAATTTATGTTGCATATTTTTTAAAAGATCGTGAATATCCTAAATAATGCATGAATTAAAAATCAAAATAAATTTAACTAACAATATTGGACGGCACATCCAACTCTTTGAAAATTTTGTTCGGATTTGACTCATATTGTTTTTCTACTTGAGTACCGACTGAATGAAAAAGAGTCTAAAATAAAATTTTAATATTTTAAGACCCGGAAACTTTCCATCCACCAACGATTCTTTACGGAGACCATCCCAATCATCTATCAGGCATCTACTAAAAGTGAAATTTCTGTATTGGCGACCTTGATTGGCACCAAGGGTTAGCACACTTACCTGGCACCCAAGGGTTCTGATGCCGGTCTGGCTTTGGTACTGCGCTTTTACTTTTCTCAACTTCTTTCATTACTTTGAAATTGACTGATAAAAAACATCACTTTATATGACTTCGTACTAAGTTCTAGTTGATGGTTTCAATTTCCGATTTGAATCGCTCTGTAACTTGAATTCGTTGTGATAAAGACTTCAGTTTACATATTTCTACAGCTTTTCCAAATGCTTTGACATTCTACACGCCTTCAATTGATTGCCCCATTTTGTACTAATCTTTCACCAAAACTAGGCAATCTTTTCTAGATATGTCTACCACCAGAACTACTTGGTTAAAAATTTAATAAAAGGACTTTATTTTATACAAACACTCGTAGACTCATCATTTTGGACTAGTTTTTTTCGAACTATGAAGATGATCTTATGAATCAGTTGTTTGAATTGTTTGTCGGATTGAAACGACCATTTAAATTACAAAAAAAAAATATATGCATAAATCATTTACTGTTTTCAGCATTTGGCAGTTATAACTTCAACGGAATATATTTTAATTCCTTTAGTAATATGAGGCATACATACGCCAACAATTTTTGGGAATTCCGAAATAAGGTCTAATTAGGTGAAATTAACTTATTCCTTAATCAGTCAGTCAACTTAAAGTTGCGTAATGTCGGAAAATAATAACCAAGAAGAGGACTTCTCTTAAAGAGCCCTAAAAAAAGTTAGCAAAGTATAAGTTTTATTTCTAACATGCTCAGCAAAACTTTAAATTTCAGACAAAATTACCTACTTCACATCATAGTCTCAAAAACACGAACACTATCATACATGCATGAACATACATACATATGGTACACTTTTGCACAAATACCTAATTCCACGTTTTATGTTTTATTTTTTCTCCTCTACTCTTTATTCGCACGTTCTGCTGCTGCTGGTTCTAGTGAAGCTCCTTGGAAAATCCTTAAAATTCCCAACGTGAGTCGTGCACAAAAATTGTGCACAACTAAAAAAGGAACGCCTTTGAGCCACATAGCCAACGCTGGATGTATAGGGCAACACATAACAATCACACAATCACACACACCTTCATACATACACTTTAACTACCACCCATACAAATGCACTTTGTAGGTTTCTAAGTATTTCTGGAGACACTCACAGAAATTCATGCATAAACGTATGTCAGTCGGTCGTTCGGTCGGTTGGTACCGGCTACTTAAAATGGACGACAAAGCACGTTCATGTCTTCACCCTAAAATTGAAGAAGCACCAACAAAAAGTAACACAGCAAAGAGTCAGAAATATAGATGCAGCAGAATAAACTGCATGCTGCAGAAGAAGTGCACCATCTACTTGCTTGCTGCACTCTATAGGTTTTTTGCACAAGTTTTCAAGTATTCGCCGGGGGCTATTAACGAAGCCGACTGCATGCAGCAGCTAAGCTTTTGGTACAATTTTAAATTTTCATCTCATTCAAAACGACAACAACAAATGGTAGGCATTCCTCATACATGCCATTCAAGTGTGTGCATAAGTGTTGCATTTGTATTGGTGTTTTCCTGCCTGCTTTTCTCATCCTGTTTGACGTACTTAAATTGGGTCAAAGTTCAACAGCGATAAAAATCAACACTAACTAAGGCACAGGAACAGCCGGAGCAGCAGGACTTTCACACAGTATGAACAAAATGAAGCCTGACGGAAGATCAACAAAGCAAGAAGCAGCACTTATTTTTGTTGCATTGCATTGACAACAAAAACAACAACAACAACAACAGGAACAACAAAACTGCTTCATTTCTTCAATTGAGTCACATATTCGTGCACTGGGAAATATTTTAAGATGGAACGAACATCGGCGCACACGGTATTCCAATCAGAATTTGGGCAGAAAATGTAATTGGGTTGTTAAGACATTCTTCTTTATGCTGGGCAAATCCTTGGGGACTCAAATGGAAACTAATTGTGTGGAACTACATGGAACTATAGAATATCATTTGGATAAATACCGCATCTAGGTTTCCTATGCTATCAATGCTTTATTGCATAGCTTTGAAAACTCCATTCCTTACTTCTAAAAACAATGTTCACCGAATTTTTTTTTCAAAATAATAATTAGCGGTTAGTAAATTTATAGTTTTAACTCTACAATTTTCGCAACCTTTCATTCTTATTCCGAAAAAAAAAAAGTTAATGTAACTTGCCATGATCGTTAGAGATAATTTCATTATCACTTCATGGCATGGCCATTCATAAAAAAGTGGAGAAACTCGGAACGATCTTGAATTTGTCCATTTCAAGAAATTTGCTCATATTCAGAGAGTTTTTTGCAATTAATCTTTCGATATCATAGCGGTTTTCATGGGAAACGTTAACACAGGAAATAGATAATACCTGAGGAGGACGGTGGAAAAAGTTACACAATAGTGGTGGAGAGAGGAGTCCTCTAGGAAGGTTGCGCTCTCACCACTTCTATTGTGATTTACTGTGAACTCTATAAAAGTTGACATATATTTGAACTTTTAAGGCTTAAGTCAAAAAATTGGGAAATAATATTTAAAAACAAAAAAAAAATAAAAATTACTTAAAATTTTTTTGGAAAAAAAAATCCCTTGAAATAAATTATTTTTTTTAGTTATTATATTCTATTTATTTATAAAACTTTAATTTTTTTTTTAAATTTTTTTATATTTTTATTTATAACATTTATTTGAGATAGTGGATAATAACTTCTTTCTACTCGCTCGGATAATTATGGAATTTTCTTACCATTTGATATGCTTACAGTTTTCGTGGTTTCGACTAGAACTTCTTAAAAAAAAAAAAAAAAAACGAAATCTTAACTCTTTTTCACGGAAATGACAATATCTCAGAAAGTACTTCACTCAACAACGTGAAATTTGTTGAGATCATTGTATGAAATTAGTCTTGTTCCCCCTTAGGCCTTCTTTTTCATATGAAGCAATAGTGAGGAATTTCTTAATTTTTTTTTTCGAATAAATTATTTTGGCAGATGAATGCCAATTCGAATGAAATATTTTGGCAGAAAAAAATCACTTGAACTTGATTGCTTTTATTTTACCAAATCCGAGTTTTATATTGAAATAATTAAGCTGAAGAGGTTGTTATTTTAAAAAAGTCGATATTTTCGGAGAAAGATAATGAGAAATATTGTATTCAAGTAATTTCTTTAAGGTTTTCGTTTTAGAAAATTTTGGTTGAAGTAGCACTGCTTACTGTTTTTTAAGAAAAATTGTAAACATCTCTTGTTCAATAACTCATAACCATAGGAAGTTGCTATACAAATTTTAAATCTTTATTTTTTTTGAAAAAATTCGTTCAGGTAATTCTAGTAATTTTCCTGAAAAATGACCTGCTCTATCGTACTTGACCAAGTTATACCTTTACAAAGATATCACGAAGCAAAAGATTTGATATAAGTTGTAAGACCTATCATACTTCCAAAAACTCTCTTTCTATAAACAAAAATAATTTAAGGGGAGGTTCTAGTAGAAATCGACGGAAAGTTTTTGTTTTTGTTTTCTTTATTTTCCTCCTTAGGATCTTGAAAATATGTAATCGAAAGGATATTTCCCTATCTAATTTATTTTATGAGTCATCAAAAACAAACATTACTAAAGATTTTTTTTTCCTTGTCAAACTTGAAACGAGTTTTTCTCGAAACACCTTTTTTCCACGCTGTACATGATTCCACTTCAACGACTTGACAGATTTTGATATTTGACGACTCAATTTAAAGCTTATTCAATTTAATGGACTATCAGGAAGCTCTTTTATTTCAAAAAAAATATACTATCATTTTTTTTTTAACGTTAAAGCAAAAGAAAAAGGAGGAAAAACAGGGTTTTTTCAAAGGGCGGCCATTTTTTTTTTTTTTAAAGAATTTTATTAAAATCGGAAATCTACAAGGCCCCACCAAATTTCATCTAGGTTAACAATTTTTTTGGTTTTTCCGTTTCAGATCACTTAGCAGGGCTGTAGCGTGTACAGCTCACATCGGCTATCGACGCACACGGCTTTGATCAGCAAGACCTTTAGCCGCCATTTTAAATTATTTTTCATCGAAGAAATTGTATAATGTTCTTGAAATACACAAAAACAAATGCCACAAACGATTTTTTCAAAAAAGATTTACGTTCGCTCAAAAAAACAAAAAATAGTGCAAGTACGTTACTTTTCTACTAGAACGTCCCCTTTAGTCTTATTTTTTAATATTTCATCAAATGTGGCTTTAAAGCTTTCAATCAAAATAAAAGTTCTTAATGACTTCTTTGGTTTTTATCAAATAACTTCGGCTAGAGTAACACTAAAAGATTTTTTTGTATTTTAGTTCCACTGTAAGTATTCAATTGTTTGTTGTTGCTGGTAATACTAAATTCACCAACTGGAAAAATTTATTAAAGCTAATTGTTGGTGAAATATTTTATATTCACTTTAACTATAGACGATTACTTATGGCTACCAAAGCATTCGTGCTTAAATATTGTTGTATATTTAGTAGGAACTTTATGGTCTGTCGATTGCTATGCTACGTGATTTTTATGAATGAAGAATTAAAACAAAATATATAATTTTTTGTTTCGTTTTAATGCAATTCACAATGAGTGGCAGTGCAGAGCAATAAAATGCCTTCCACAATAAATCTTTACTTTTATGAACCTGGCTTAAAATCTTTGGAATGGTAACGCTCTGTGGAATCTATCATTAACGTGTGCTATTAACAAATGACTTTACAGTAGGTTTAAAAGTACTGATTGTTCAAAATGGCTTGAATAAAAGTTATTCTTTGGTAATGGGCAGTAGAGTGACTTTTACCTAAATACTGAAAATTTATATTTTGAGTACCATTGGTGTTCTTAAAGTCCGAAGAATATGTGCGGTTGTCTTATCATATAACATTTAAATTTCCTTTTTATTTTCGATATTTTAAATATTGGCTTAAATGCTGGCAATTTTTAATTATTTCCTCCTGAATTATATAAAAATGTTTATATCCAACTCATTGAATGACTTTCATGACTTTCTACCAAATATTTTCCAATTCAATTTTCCAATACTTCGATTGATATTAAGCATTATCCCAACACCTACTATATTCTCAACAATCTAACCTGATACGCTTGTCTTATCCTCATCGAGTTATTGACAGGTTTTGCTTAAGACAGCTGACAGTTGTACTCATTTCTGACATGTCTCTGACACTGGGTCGGAGATGTTTATGCGTTCTTTTTTTACCTTTAATTCAATTATTGGAGTGTTTTTATTTGATTCCTGGAAAGCTGTTTTTTGCTTAGTTCAGCAGCAGCAATTAACTAATGGCGGAAATCTATTCGGATCGATGGAGCAGGCAATGAGAAATTAGTTGGGTTCAAATTTAGTGGCACAAAAAAAAAAAAGCTAAAAGAAACATGATGCAAAAGCGAAGTAGGAGCATAATGTTGAGTTCGCAAAGTTGTTTTAAAAATTGTTCCGTATAAATTTAAGTTTGTTCCATACAAAAAGGCTGCTTACATAAAATTGTATTTTTCTGTGTACTGTAGATAAAAGATGGTTTGTATCCACATCTCGTTAGAAAGTCCAATACTTTTAATAGCTTCACATCAACACGGTCAATTTAATCTTAAAGTTTTATAGCGAATAGTATTTCTCTCAAATAAAATGAAGAAAATGCTTTTTTCATTGCTTGCTAGCCTTTTCACTGCTTCTTCGATTGAGTTGCATCGGATATATTTTGCGCTTGTATTTTGTTTATTTACTTCTTTTCATTGCATTTTGGTTAATATCGTCGATTTATTTTCAATTTGTGTTGGTTTTGACTTCAATCTTTCATGAAAATTTGATTAAGTTTTGTTTTTTCGACCTTATCAAGGAGATGTTATGCATTTGTACAAAGTTGGTAGACATTAAACTTTAAACGAGTTTAAAAGGTTCTTGCAAAGTTTTTATCTATTTTTGTATTAAAATTTTCTGTTATGATTTATTAAACATTTTCAAAAAAAAAAAACATTTATCCTTAATATTTTTGGAAATTTTGTACAGCGCGTCACGTTGAGAAATAAATCAAAACATACTTCATTTAGTGCAGCATGTTCTACTTCCGTTTGGTTCTACTTTGTTATGTTATATTCTTCTCATGCTTGAATATTCTATGGTTTGAAATGCGAGAGCAGAAGAGAGCAAGCATTTGATAGCTAAGCTGATGACTTGCAAGTCAGTTTTTCTTATGCTTGCGCATGATGATTAACAATATAGGTTCATAATGGAGATAAAGGGAGCTGAATGTGTAAGCAACTGATGATTTTGAATTTTTTACGTAGAATTATTTTGGAATTGTTGTTCTTGTTGTTTTTTTCGTTTGCAATTTGTGACACTTACAGCTTTGTTGTTGTCAGCCTACCTTGTGCAGCTACTCGTATTTTATACAAATTACGATCAAATAAGGTTCAATTCAACTTAATTTCGTTCATATGAAAAAAATCTGAAAATATAAGAACATTTTGCTGTAGGATATAAGAATAATTGGTGACATTAGAATTCTGAGGAAATAGGAATAATTGGATAAATAAATATAATGTTTCTTTTTACGTTATGGGAATAAGACGTGTGATAAAAATTTCCCCAACAAGACATTAGGAAACAACATATGGAAAGAAGTAGTTCAACAACAAAATATTTATTTAAACATGGTATCCACAATACGAGTTTTCGAAAAATTTGAAACAAATTTGAGCTTTAGGCCAAGCATATTGACAACATGAAGACAAAGAAGGCAACAACCAACAACAACAACGACTGCTCTGTATAGAGCAAATCACACAGCTTGACTATACAGACTGTTTCGTTGGCCGCTACACCAACTCATCAGTAGTCTTGTATGACGTTTCACTGTGATCCACTGAAACTTCTTAGGTTCTACTTATACTGCCAATTATGCTGAGAAAGTTACCCGGAATTTATTTTGACAGAGAGATAGAGAATAAAAATAACTTTAAGAAATAAGAATAAAATTTGTTTTCTTGCAAAATTAACTTTTTTCTTAGTTTTTTTCTAATGCCTAATAGTGTGTTTGGGCTCTTTGAACTATGTACATCTGGAGCATGATACGACTAGTCTTTCAGCAAAAGCAAAGAAAGGAAATATAAATATAAATTTTTTTTATGTTTAGCTGAAAATGCCAAAGTTATGATAGTTGAGACCCTTACTCTTTACTTTTATGGCCATTGAACAACATGGAGACTTAAACTAACTCTTCTTATTCCATTCCAATTTCGATAAAATGTTCTAGAACTAATAGAATATGTATACTATATAAAATATATATGTACATATATTTTTATCTACAATATGACTGTTAGACATTGAAAGACAAAAATAAGATATTGATTTAATAAAGGCAGAGGTACTTACGTTTTCAGTTACACATTTTTACAGTTCACAACCACACGCACAAATTGCTCCTCTACGCCATAGACAAATCGAACACACCTTAGTGGAAATATAATTTTATTCTGCTTTTCAAAAATTAACAACAAATTTTCTTTTCCTTTAGGAAAAATTTCTGAGTAATCTTTTTACAAATTGTTCGTGTGAAAAGCTTAATTTTTTTGAATTTCTGACTCAAGGACATTTTGTTGTAATACAGCTTATAAGAAGGAAATCACTTTGCTGCAATATCGTTAATGCTTATGACACCATATTCGGTGAATTTCGGTCTCTTTCAAAAGAATATGCAAATTGTTAGAGTTCCTTTTTTTTTGTGTTTGTTTTTTTTTAATACTTTATTTTTAAGCAGCACTGTGTAGTGTATGAAAATACCCTGTCTTATATTTAAGCAGGGACAAAAACTTCGCACACACTTTTGTGTTCTTTGAGGATGACTGCTCAAAGAACGACTATTGTTTGGGTGTTGGCCAAAGCGTATCCTAGCAATTGGTCTAACTGTATTTCTGTGGTTGTTTAATATTAAAGGTTGTCATGGTTGCATTGTGGCTACAACATACCAACAAAGTAGTTAAGGTTGTTGCTGTTGTTGTTGTTGTTGTCATATTGAACGATTGTAGGTAGCAAATTGATGGTTTCTATTAATGGTGTTTGATTATGAGGACGGCTTGATCGTAATGCTGTAATTTAAACTACATTTCATAGATATTTATAAAAGTTGTGTCTTGGGTATGTTAAGTATGGCAATCCTATGAAAAGAATGAGAATGTTATAAACTGAAACTTGGATTTAGTCGGCGAATACGACAACTCTATCTGTGTTTTAGGTGTCATAGTGTGTAAGGTCTATTTCAGGAAACTTTTGGAACAAGTTATACGAAACTAGATATTTTAAGAATATTTTCTCACTTAAGTTTCTTGCTGAATAGTATTTGCAAATCAGCATTCAGTGCAAACAATTCCTTTAAATAGAACACTCTGTATCCAACTCTCACAAAATAACACCACCTTTTCATGCCAATGCCTCATATATTAAAATCGACCTATATTTATACAATTCTACCCTACATCACGTAAAACCATTGCTTCCTTCGTTTTATCAATAATTACCGGTTACACTGAAACATGACTTAAGAGAGGTGCTACATACCGCATTCAGGCCAAATAAATCGTTTGTATGTACCTGCAGCTCATATCTGTGCGCCATCTTTTATCTCTGCTGCATAATTTCCAACCAACTCACTAGCTTGGTTAACATAAAATTGCTTTTCGTAACAAACAATTTGCTGCGCGTGCAACTTAAGAAAAATAGATGTAGTTTGAATAGGTGCGAGGACGACGAACATTGTAGTTGTTGGTTGCAAGCTAAATGGAATCACCATAACGCTTAAAATACGTAATCCTGCCTACGTGCCGGATTTGTATTGATTTGTACACAGTTTGTACGTAGCAGTTGTTTTACCGGGTGAATCCATTTTAGCCCGTTTGTTACAGTTCGTGTTTCGCTCGTGTATCATTTCGAAGAAAACTTCGATTATCCTTCGATTTAAATTTTCAAACTCGAATTTAGTTGTTTGCCTCTTCTTTGTTTCTCGTTGCACAACATTGTAGTCTGCTGTTTCCATGCGGGTGGTATGTATGGTATAACCACAGTGCTCCATTTAGCTTTCACGTATACAAAACCTGAAAAACTCGTTGAAAAGTGTTGGCTGTGTTGGTTGTTGCTGACATTTTCATTTAGTTGTGCCCTGTGGCAAACTAAAACTTGCCGTACCTTGTTTTAACTTCATCTTTCTTTGTAGTATCCATCCACAGCATATTCAGCAGTTTATTAGGTCATCTTTTTTGCCTGCGCACATTGTGTGGATATCAATTGTTTTTCAATTTAATGGAATTGCGACGCGACTCGTGTTCCCCGATTTTTGTTTTGCTTTGATTTTTTTTTCATTCTCTTCTTCTCGACATCCTTTTGTCATTAGTTTCTCGTGTTGTTGTACAGTATTCAAATTTTGGAACGTTGAAACCTTATTGAAACCAGCTCGTTTCCTTGTTTGGGTTGGAGTGTGGTTTGTCGACTTTGAAATTTTGTCGAAATGAAGGAAATTCGGTTTAAATTGATACCTGATTCTACCTCATTTTAATGTGGTTATTGTAGTTGTTGTACGCAGTATGAAGACACAACGGTTAAGACAGACATACTTGCGCTGTTGTAGCAATTAGCCGGTGGTATCCGGTGCAGCTTGTGGGTAAATATATTGTATGAATCTCTTTGACAGAGCAAATGGTACACAAATGACGAATATTTTGAAGTTCAATTCTGATTGATTTTAATATATATCTTTTTGTTTTAAGATAAAACAACAAAACACAATTTGATTATAAGAAGCTCGGTCAAAGTTCTTTCAAGACATTCTGAAATGTCCAATTCGTTTTTCGTTTGAACAGGAAAAAATTAGAAAAAATCTCAAGCTCTGAACCAAAATTGTCAAAATCAATACAAATAATTTTACACTTCTATTTGTTTTTGTTCCTAGTTCTTTTCACAATTCTTACTCTTGGCACGCGTAGCTACTTAATTCATTGTTATATGTCTTGTTCATAACCTTTATATTTTAGAAGAGTAATATTAAAACAATCGTTAATTCGTTTACAAGTAAAAATAACACAATTTCACACTTTTTGCAAAAATTTCCAATAATCACGTTTTACGTTCACGTTCACGTTCAGATATTTAATGTCGGAAACATAACTTATTTCATGACCTGTGACTTTTATTTTCAAATTTTATTGTGCTGTATAAAAAGTTAAACACACTTTTTTTCATACCTGCTAAAATCAAAAGTTTTTATATTTATAACATATTTCATTGCATTCTAAAGCACATCAAGACAAGTTGGATTATTTTAAAATAAGCCGTAAATATCAAAAATAAGCTCTTCTGCAGCCTTCATCAATTTAAAAAATTATTAAATATTCAAGAACTTGAAATATTCAGCAAATACAGTACAGTATGTAATGTGTATGACTTTATGTACGAGTATATATTTTCAAATACATACATATATATATATCTGCGTATTCATAAACTCAACCCCAATCAGAGAGTTGAAAGACAATCACAACGCTAGCCGACAGTTTGAATTCACAAATAAAGCCATTTTAAATATTTAATATTAATTGTTGCCACTCGACATATGCAATGTATGCAATATATGCATGTGTAGGTGTATATTAAAAGAAAAAACTATGCAAAAAAAAATTACAAATTGTTGATATATGTTGCCAACATGAACCTTCATATCGTTCAATTTGTCTGTCTGTGAGTATTTTATTGGAAACTCTTTGTCAGGATGGATGACATTTTTGATGATATGCATAAAGCGCTTTGGAAAACCTGAGTTGAGTTGAGGTAGCAAAAAATATTGAAGTTTTAAATGGAACAAAAAAATTATCAAAACGTGCGCAAAAGCTAGTTTAGGCCAAAAGATACGGAGATAAGTTTAAAAAAATTATTCTGTTCTGTACTGAGTAGCAAAAAGTTCTATTTTTCTTGACTAACAACTAGTTATTCCGACTATTTTTAAAAGCCGACCCATTGTTCCACGTGTACCTACTCCAACCGAGCCATATAATCAAAAGAACAGCTGCAAACTTTAATCTCCATAATTAGTGGTGACACACAAGCAACCGAGTCAGGCATATCAGACATTGCTTTCAGCTATAAATGCTGTGTATTGGTTGTTCCTGAGCTGGAGTGCATGGATGGCTTGGACTGCATGTCGACCTGTCATTAAAATAACAACGAAAATTGCCGATGTGTGTACAAAACAAAAAAAAAATACAAAAAAAAAATAACGTTTAAATTTGATTGATTTGCTTGCATATTTTTTTTAATGTTTGTTGTTCCTTACCAAGCAGGACATAATGTCCTGCGTTTATTGATCGAATGTCTGCAGTTTGTTTGTGTGTATTTTGTATGTTTGTGCGTATGTGGGTGAAGCGAGTCGGAACGTAACCAGTGCTGAAATTTTAAACGATGTCATAAAAAAGCTCGTGTTTACTGGTGGCATAAAAATGGCTGTATTGGGATATTTTAAGGATATGCAGCAGGCGGATTATTCTATAACTTTACATTGCGTTTTCAACTTTAAAGACTTCCAAGTGACAATACATATAATACGGATGAAAACAATAGGTTTCTACACCTTGCTCTAAAACTTGGAATAACAATATTTTTTTATTATTTTTATACAATTAGTTTGCTATTTTATTAAAAGAAAATGTATAGACTTTATATGTGTTTTTTTAGTAGGTATTTTCCTCAAATTTTTCAAAATAGGATCTTTTATTCGGAATTAATGGGCCTGATGAACAAAATGTAAGTAATTACCTTTGCTTTTTTTGATTTCCAAAAAAGTGCTTAACCCTTCGAGCCACACTGGTGATTTTCATCACCCCATGCCTTAAAAAAACCTATTTTTTAAATCAAAAACTCCTTATACATACTCTTTACACCCCCTGGGCGTTCTCAACTTAGCTAGTTTTACTCTCAAGCAATTTAGAAGGTCAGGGTGGGGGACACCCCACATGTGGCTTAGTGTATATTTTTAGAAATAACTGAAATATTTCATTTTATTGAATTTAATAATTTTTTTTTATTGTTTTAAGGTATGTATGAATATAAATTGATAAATTAAGATAAAAAAATGTATTTTTGTGTAAAAATTTATAGGTTTAGTGTCTGAACTATTGAATTTGAATTTGACTGTAATTGACTGAATTTGACTGTTTTACTACTTTTTTCTTTAAATATATTATTAAATTACTTTAAAAAAAAAATATTTTTGGGTCTTAAAATCAACACTGGACGAGTTTATTCGAATGTTATTGGTAAAAAAAATCTTCTTTTTTTTCGTTTTCTGAAAAAGTGGGTGCAGTTTTTTGGCAGAATAAATATGGTTTTTGTAACTAACGCTAAGACTAATATTTTGTCTTTATAGCAACGTATTTGATGCCTTCAGGTCTTAAATTAAAAAATCCGTAAAAGTTATGAATTTTTTAGTAAAAGAGCAAATTTTTCACGTTTTTTTAACTTGGCTGCGATCCTAAAGTCAGCCATTTTTAAAATATTGGAAAATAACTATACAAAATGTTAAACAAGACCAAAAATAGTAACCATGTAAAGTTTTAAGCTTATATATCCAAAATTCGGGATTTTACAACGGTTTTTTGACGTGGGGTGATGACAGACCCCCATGTGGCTCTATGTTACTGGAGTGAGGGTGTGGCTCGAAGGGTTAAATATGAATAAAAACTTCTTATATTCCTTATTTTCCAATTCCTGAAGGACATTTTTATGATCCACTACTTATTTGTTTAAGTTATTGCTTAAAATGCAATGGAACAAACGAAGCAATTGCTACGTAAGGAAATGTTTGGAATTTTTCAGAGTTCCAGCACTACTCCATGCCCGAATTTAGTAGTTAGTATTAATTTGTCATTCGCTCCATTCAATCGATAAAAAAGCATTCTTTTTTTATCATTAGAAAAGAAAAGGTCCATAATATTCGAAAAGTATGCAGAGATGACATTTTTGGAAGCATCATCGTTTTAATTTCTATCTATTGACCCTTCGGCTAAGCTATTACCTATCTTTCGAACTAATACAATGCTTATGCATTTAAAAGCGTCATCCCTTGATCCAGTGAAAAAGGAAATTCCTGAACCTTTTTATTCCCAATAAGTAAAAGAAATAATCAATATTCCTACCAAAAATTTTTCATAAAAAAGTTCCACAGGATTTTGTGTTGTATCTTTTTTAATAAAGTCTTTTCAAAATCTTGGAAAATTAAATTGAACTCTCTTGATGACGTAAATTTATATGAGTTGTAGGCGTGACTTCCATTCGATTATGGCAAATTCAAAGAAAAAATATTTCATATCTTAAGTGCAGAGTTTCAAGTGTTTAGATATTACTTTTTCTGATTTTGATGACGTCACTTCGCTTGGGAGGTAGGCCTGGTTTCCATCCAATTTTGACAAAATTCATAAGTAGTTTCATATGCGTGTTTGGAATTAAAGCTTATATAGTTTTCAAGGACTTATAGTAGATTAATTTTTGTGGAATTTTAAGAAGTTTTATCATTTTGTATATTCAGCTTTATGAGAGGTAGGCGCTATTTTCGTCAAATTGGGCTCATTTTCGAATTTGTTCTTCATTTTTTAAAAAAAGCTTACATATCATTATGATAGGTTCAATGTAACGGCTGTAATCGTGGCGATACACAGAATAATATACAGACAGACAGACAGACAGACGGATATCTGTGGTCATTACTTGGATATGACATGACGTAAAATAATTTATAACGAATAATTTATTAAGAATAAATTATTTTATCGCCCATTTCAGATTAAGGTGACCTATCAGTTGCACTGACCATCTCCGAAATGAAAATTGAATGTGTAGTTGAATTTGTATTGAAAATTCTTTAACACTGCATGTTTTACGCCATAACTTCTGAGCCCTTCAAGAGGACACCTTAATTTTATATCGTTGGAAAGGTATTGAAACGTACAAAAACCCAAAATAAAGAAATTGAAAAAATTATAGCGTCTGTTGTTGGCATGGCATTAAGCTTTAAAATTAACAATGGGTAAATTTACAGCAATTTTTTTAAAAGTTTTATATTTTATCCTTAAAAACGAGGAGATAACTATTCCGATGATACCTTAGTAAATAAAATGTGATATAAATTGACTGAGCTACGTTGTCTAAAATAGGCCCTATTTTGGCATTCGAATGGTTGTGGCTCCGCAAGAAAAATTTTTTTGAAAGTTTAAACTCCGGAATTGTTTTTCTTAACAAGAAACCACCCTAAAAACAAATTATGAGCCAAATCGAAGATGGTCAGTGCGACTTATAGGTCACCTCAATCTGAAATGGGCGTTATATATCTCAGTGGTTTATAGTAATTGAATACAATAAAAAAAAAAAAAAAAAAATATTTATATCTGAAAAACCGATACAAAAAAGGGAAGAAGAGGAGCATTGAGATTTGAAACAGATTTTGGTGAATTTTCTACAGTGAAATCCCTGATTTTCAAAAATCCTAAATTTATATAGGTAGAAGTTCTTACTGTAAAGAAGACCCTTACTTAAAAGGGAAGGTAAGTATAACTAGTATTACTTGGTACAACTGATTGATTTTATATAATTAATATAAAGAAAATATTATGGATAAATTATTCAAACTCATCGGTTTTTAAATATTTTCAAAACAAACTCCAAACAATCTTATATCTGAGCATATGAAATATAATTTCTATTCTAGCTATTCTTATCTGAACTCGATAAACTTTGCAACCCGTGAAAGGTTTTCCATGCGATTTTTACTATTGCATAAATTTCTATTCCAGTTGTGTTTATAGTTAAAACAATGGGGCACCTCCCATATATCTTGTGAGTTTAAAATCCTGTTGCTAAACATTAGCAGATGCTGACATCAGATATTAAGAACGATCCTGAATAATACCATACATACTTTAACCACTGCACAAAAATATGGGTGAAGTTAGACAACGGAACGGGACTCCTCCCATACAACATTGAATCGTTAATGGTGATAAATGACTACATATGGAAGTCTAAGAGTTTAAGTCTAAGTCTAAGTCTAAGAATTGAGGTCGGATGCAAGTAGTCAGAAGAAGTCACAGTCAGTAAAATATGAACGATTTTGAATTACGGAGGGAAACAACTCCCATACTGTACTTCAACTTAAAATGTGAATACTTTGCAAGAATAAAAGCACACGTCTTATAATTGAGAGTATCATTACAGGAAGAACGTGAGTAATGCTGTGGAACACAATCTCTGCAAAAATAAGAGCAATATTGTTCAATCTGGCGTTGCACCTACCATGCAACTCTCAATATAATGCGATGGATTTTCACACATAAAGGGTTAACTTCTAAAATTGTGAATGGAATACATATAATCACACATAATCACTAAAAAAATGGATGAGTTTTGAGTACTTTGCGTAATTTTTTTTTAATTTTTTTGTAAAAAAATATTATTTTTTTAAATAATATTATAATCGGGATATTTAAATAATAATAATATATAAGTATCAAAATATAATATTTTCTTTATCAATTGTCCTGTACAATTTTTCAAAATACCGTTTTATTTATACAAATTTTAATTTTGTCCCATTTTGTTAGAAAAACATAAGACCCAACTACTTGCAAGTTGCAACCCATAAATATTTATACATAATTATTAATTATTAACTTTAATCAATATCCGCACAAAAACTTCAAAAGCACTTCAGTCCATTATGCATGCAAATTTTGACCAACTTTATATTATTTCTGCAAATCTCTTTTGAAACGTCAAATAAAACCAAACCAAAAAAAGAAAATTGTTTTTTCATAAGTTCACTTGCAATGAGAAAACCGACAACTAGAAACATAATTTCCCAACAGCTGCCAACAGTTCTTGCTATATAAGAAAAACCTCTAATTTTCCTTGGAAGAGTGAAACCCATTAAATAACATTTTAATAATTCAGAGTTCAGGAAACCAATTAATTGTCGCAAAAACGTACCAGCTGAACACTCAACTCAACTCAACCTAATTAGGTTGAGGAACGCCGGTGGCAACGACATCGTTTTTCACTTTTACCATATAAATCAAAGGAATTCATATTTGAAAATATATGCAGTGGAATATATAATTCAGACAATGGCTTAAGAAACGAAAGGATAAACACAGGCCATGATTTGCTGGTGAAGGCACACTAACAATTCAACGTAACCTTTTCGCTTGGCAATGAACAAAAAAAAAAAAAAAAAAAAGTGGAAAAATAAAATAAAAAAATGTCAACCTGTCGTTGGCACAGAAATTTGTTAACGGCAATGCCTGAGTTAGGCCTGAAATATTGATGGAGGTTTTTCGAGGCTTCGGCTGGGAGAACTTTTTTAAATAAACATAAATGCAGGCACATTTTTGTGCTCCACTCGTTTTTTCAAATTTTGTTGTTTTTGGATAAAATATTTAAGGTGACATAATAAAGCCTTCACACTGTTTTGAATTTCAAGTTGATTTTTCGACTTTTTTTTTTTTTTTTTTTTTTGAAGCATGTACATTTTAGCTGTCAGTAGTTCAATAGCCTGATGGAATTTTACACATGACTTCCATTCATCATAAACTATCGATCCTGTAAAAGTGTGTTCATGCTTCAGAGCCAATCAACCCTAAAATATTTCAATATGTCCTCTATATGAACTTTTTTTATCCCTAACCCAAAAATAATGCTCAACAGCAACCTGCAACTCAACCCAATGTAGCCCAAAAAAAGAAAAAAAAAACACAGTTTGGTCCGTCAAACTGTCTGTCACTCGCTATAGCGCTACCTCCAATATTTAACACTTTGTAGCAAATGTCCTGCAGGTACATACGTTTCATGTTAAGCCAACAATATAATTTTATGTTCAGCTCGATAACAACAACATAAACAACTACAACTACAACTACAAGCTTTAGTGCCGCAACAACAACCATAGAAAAAACAGCTACAAATAACTGACACGTCATGTATTTGGTGAATGGTAACCATTTAGTACCAGGCTTCAAAATATACGAACAAACGAACAACCATTTTTAAATATTTTGTTTTTAGGCATAAATAATGATTGTTATGAGTTATTAAAAAAACAAAACAAAAACGAACAATAACTAGAAAACCAATAGAGAATTATTACATCCAGGTTCACACAATAGAGCCACGCAAGTTTTACAACAACGACAATAAAAAATGAGTAATCAATATTTAAGCAACCAAATAGCAAAAACAAAAAACTAAATAAGTAGATACACTTGCGTGTCAGGAAAAACCTTCCAGAAACGTCAATTTCGAATCGACGGTATGCATTAGTTGTTTGTTTTTTTTTTTTTTTTTATTTATCATAATATTTTTCACCATATTTTCTGAATTTAGAACTACCTAAACATATGCTCACTAGTGGCTACTTTTTTTCCTAATGGGGCTTCAGTTGGGTACCCTATCACTTCATAGTTAATATGCATGACACAACAATTAATCATTTAATGTAATTAGCTTTGATGTTATGGTTATTGTATGTATATAGGTACAAGTATAGTTCTATATTTCACACTTTAACAATTTTACACAATACAAAGTTTAGGAATGACATCGAATATTTTTAAATTGATAAAGTTGGAAAAATGTCTTGATAGGAACTTACTAGAAACGAAGTTAGGCTTCTCTTAGTCAGACTAAGCCTAAGGCGGAAATTTAAATATGTAAATTGATAATCTCCAATTTTTCAGTAATTATTTCAATTTTTAAAATTTAATTGTAATTTAGTTTTCTATTAGTTCTATGTATTTAGATAGTAAAACAAATAAAATAATATTAAAAAATTAACTTTTTTACTGCAATCTCTGGTCAGTAGGCATTCAAGAAATTTTTTGGAAATATAGATACGTATATTTTTTTTTTAAGTACTAAACCAACGCTCAGAGCATAAAAAAACTTGCCATTTCAGCCTTTGAAAGGACTTTGACCGAACTTCTTATGATCCAAAGGCGCCGGAAGCTCATTTCAACTGGGCGGGCAGTACAACTGGGGGGGGCAGAACATTTTTTATTGCATTAAAAATCTCATTAAGACGAAAAAAACATATCAATAAAATATTACGAAAAGATTGATGTAAAAATAAGTCCGATAAAAGCATATTAAAACAAGCAAAACATTAAATTCAAAATGAAACGAAAAAGTTATTAGTTTAAATAGGGTGTTTTTTTTTAGGGGTTTGTTTTTCGAATAGAGATAAAACTGGCATTTTGTAGTCAAATCTGGCAACTCTAATGTCATTTATGTTCAGTTTGGTTTGCCATTTCATCATGAACAGGTTGACAAAAGAACAACGCTTGCAAATCGTGCAAATTTATTTCGAAAATAATGGTTCAGTTTGCGAAGATTACCGCAAGCTCCGTCCATTTTATGGTCGACATAATCGTCCATCAGAGCAATTAATTCGGTTAACCATGGGTCGTTTTCGCACTACGTTTACTCTATGTGATAATACGCATCCGCTGAGACGTGCGCACCGAAGAAACAATTGCCGCTGTAGAGCAAAATGTTGAAGAGGACCCGAATGAATCGATTCGCCACCGTGCACATCAATTGGATCTCTGTCCATCAACTTTATGGAAGATTTTGCGCAAAGATCTTGGCTTGCGACCTTACAAGATCCAGATTGCGCAAGAATTAAAGCAGCGAGACCATGCAATGCGTCGTGATTTTGGTGTATGGGCCGAAAATGAGATTGAAAGATTGATATGCTGATTTTCATCGCAAAATTTTGTTCAGTGATGAGGCTCATTTTTGGTTGAATTGCTACGTCAACAAGCAAAATTGCCGCATTTGGAGTGAAGAGAATCCACATGAGATCCTTGAGACGCCATTACATCCACAAAAACTAACTGTTTGGTGTGCTCTATGGGCTGGTGGAGTCATTGGGCCATACTTCTTCCGAAATAATGCTGGAGAGTCAGTTACCGTTAATGGAGACCGGTATAGAGCCATGATAACCGACTATTTTGTTCCCGAATTGGATGGCATGAATGTGGATGAGTTGTGGTTCCAACAAGACGGCGCTACATGCCACACAGCGCACGTCACAATCGATTTATTGAAGGAAACATTCGATGAGCGCATAATTTCGCGGAATGGACCTGTCAATTGGCCACCAAGATCGTGTGATTTGACACCATTGGATTATTTTCTTTGGGGATATGTGAAGTCGCTCGTCTACGCCAACAAACCAGAAACGTTAGGGGACTTGGAGGCCAACATTCGTGGCGTTTTTGCCGACATACGGCCCCATATGCTCGAAAAAGTGGTTGAAAATTGGACCTGTAGAATTGGCTTTATTCGAGCCAGCCACGGCGGCCACATGCCCGAAATCATATTTAAACATTAATGGCATAAAATTATCCTTCCAATAAAGCCAAATTGATAGACATTAAAACGATTTTCTTGTGTTTTATTTCAATTCGAAGTTCTGTACCTCTAAGAAAACACCCTTTAGTTTAATTTATAATTTTTTAAACAACCACTTTATTTTTTCTGGTGCGAATTTGCATTAGTATGGACTCCACGGGTTAGAAACAAATAAAAAAAATTTTTTCAGAACGAGAACAAAATTGGTGAAAGCAATAAACTTTAATTCTTCTGTTTTTTCGTTGTGGATATGAAAAAGTGCCGCATGCGTGAGGCGTTCCTGCGTCATAGTTGATCGAAGATATGTTCTAAGGCGGCGAAGGGCACTAAAAGGACGTTCAGAACTAGCTGCAGATGCTGGAGATTTCAGCTCCAATTTTCCGTTTCTTTTCATATTGAACATTTACAATTAGCTGCGTGTTATTAAGCTGTCAAATTGGTCATCGAACTAGAGTTGCAAACTTCACTACTACTTTGTTACTTTAGGGTGAACGTTAAGAAAGGTGATGTGTAGTCTCCATACGATTGCAAATGAGTTGTAAATGACTTATTTTTTTAAAATTGTGATTTTAGAGCATATTGCTTCACTGCTGATTACAAAAATTCGTTGTGAAGAGAAATTAAAAATTGTAATTGTAAAAATTTTAATCTAAACATTTGTAAAAAATTAAAAACATTTGTATTAAAAAAATTATTGTGAGAGTTCTTACCGAGAGGGCGACTGCCCCTCCTGTCCCCCCGGTTCCGGCGCCACTGTTATGATCAAATTGTATTGTGCGTGGTTCTTAAATGTTTGAACACAATTGATCGAGAACTGGACCTACTAGTTTTATGCCGACTCCGAACGGCTAATGTGCATGTTCTCAAGAATCTTTACATGGCATTATTTACTCTCTGAGGCTTGCCATTTTCTGCAGAGAGGTGACGACCGAACAGAAAAATTAATTCAATTGAAAAAACTTTCTGTGTCAAATGGAATTGAACCAGTGTTCTCTCACGTATGGGTCACGCACTCTACGCACTGCGCCACGGCCGCCACGCTCAGGGTATGCCACCTTTAAATTCGAAAGTATTGTGTTGTTCGAAATACGGGCGATGGTTAGTTGGAGGCTTAAAAGATGTAGAAATGGAATAAAATGGATTTGTTTTGAGTTCACCTAAAAACTGTGAAATCCACGCCCACTTTGGGTTCATTTTAAAACACGTGGAAAACGACCTCGCACACGAACACAATTTTACGGTACGACTGAAGAACGACTTATTTAAGTAATACGATGTTCTTTTGGGCAACAAGGTAATGGTATAGATGTGGGCTTGGTGAGCTGAAGATCCAAATAAAATCTTGAGGCCCCTGCTCAAGCAACAATTTCATTTATTTTTTCTAAAAATCTTATTGTAAGGCTTGTTTTCAATTTCGTAAAAGAAAACATACCGTTTTTTGGACTTTCTGAAAATAAGTTTGGAGATCATCTTGTTCAATATTTCAGTTTATATAAATATTATTTTAAGAACAAAAAAAAAAGGATAGACTTGTCTGTATCAGGCATTATCTTTAAGGGGGTGGTAAGGGTTTCAGCGTAAAAAGCAAACAATTTTTTTGCGAATTTTTTTATAAATACCCAGTGAACCAAAACTACCATATTCGAATTCATTTATGAACATTTTCGGCACTCATAAATTAACCTTTTTTGTATCATCCGTCAGACTAAAATGCCTCTCAAAAATGAACCTTATTTTGTTCGGAAATGAGTTAAAAAAAACCATAAATTGTCTTTTTTTGTTTGGAAATGAGTAAAAAAAAGAACCATATAAAAGTTATTTTTTAGCACTCGGAAAAAACTCTTATTGAATCAATCGCCGAACGAAAATACTTCTCAGAAACGAACTTTTTTTTTCTTCGGAAGTGAGTTAAAAATGAACCATAAAAAATTCATTTTCGGCACTCGGAAGAATTTTTACCTACTAAAATGATAAAAAAAAATATTTTTTTTCGACTCAAAATAAGTTTTTTATGAATTTCGCAAAAGAAGTACAGTTTTTATTTATTGGAAAAGTTTTTACGAATTTAATCTTATATAGCTAGCACTTTTAAGCGAAAACATAAAAAATCGGAAGTTTAAAAAAAAATTCTACCCAAAAACGTTTGCAAAACTCTTGCCTTACGCAAAACCTTCGCATATGGTTCAGTGGGTATAGATAGAGGAAATTTATTCAAACTTTTCGTATATTATGAAGTATCTTTCAAACACACTTTTTAAAAATCTGTGTTCACTGCCATTTAAAAACTACATTACCGATTCATTTCAAAATTAATACACACTTTCTACATATAAAATACCTCTCCACAACGATAAGTTTCACAATTTTTTTTTATATTAAGGATGTTTTTCACTTACAAAATTTCGTGAAAAATAGCAGTTTTCAATTTATATTAGCACCAAAAATTTTAAAAAGGAAAAACATTATAATCAGAGAACGTTGGGGGGAGGATTTTAATTTTCTTTAATTTAATTTTAATGATCTTTGACTTAAGATAATTTTCACACCGCAAATCGTCTTTTTCCACAGACGTTTTTGGAAAAGCTTTGTCACCAAACAAGCCGTTTGTCGATATTCTCGCTTAGTGCACAAAATTAAAAAAAAAAAACTTAATACGTACAAAAGGTTAGAATAAATTTGCTCTATCCATATTTATAAAAAAAAAATTCTTAAAAAAGTTGTTTTTTATGCTGTGCAACCCTTGCTATTCCCTTAATTGTGTTATTTTTCTTCTCCTCATTCTTGTTCTAGTTCTTGCCATCATTCTCATTATAGTCCTTATCCTAATCCTTTTCCCAATCCTTGTCGCTCTTCTTGTCCTTTAAAGAATCAGAGATATGCTTTGCTTTTGCTTTTGCTTTTGCTTTTGCAGTGGCGTCCGTGGCGTAATTGGTTAAAGTACGTGGCCGCTATGTCAACGAACTTTGGAGACCCAGGTTCGAACCCCAGCAGCGACAGAAAATTATTTGAATTAAAATTAAAATAATTTTTCTGTAAGGCCGCCACCTCTCTGCAGACAATGGCAAACCTCAGAGAGTAATCAAAATGCCATGTAAAGCTTCTTGAGAACGAGAACATTCCGTTCATCGCCGTTCGGAGTCGGCGTTAAGCATGTAGGTCCGGTTCTCGGTCAATTGTGTACAAACTTAATAACACAATTGATCATAAGAAGCTAGTTCAAAGTCCTTTCAAGGGCTGAAATGGCCAGTTATTTATTTTTTTATTTATTTTTTTGCTTTCATAACTGGGGCTTAAGTACCTTAAGAACGTTTAAAATAATCCCTTATGTAATTTTTGTTTTTTCAATACCGCCTTAAGGAAGAAACACTGCTATAACCATACATAAAGACCAGCTATAAACTCCCAAGAAACTAGCAAAATATCGACTCTAAGCATCAATATTTGCGCCACAATTTAGAAAATCCTTTTAATACCATTAGACATGGAACGAGCATATAAACTCACAAGATAGTTGGAGGCGGAGCAAAGAAAATTCCTGAATATTTATGTGCGAGAAAGATTTAATGTCCCTCCTTAAATGATGTGCCATGCGGGCGAATAAATTGTGCGGCAAAAGCAAGCTACCTGGCTTGTTCACTAAGTGGCGGAAAGATTTTTCAACTCTTGTGCTAAACTTTTAAAACTTAAGAATTCTCTAAAGGAACGAGGAGAAAAATATAAAGAAAAAAAAAAGAAAATTAAAGAAAAACCTAAGCTTTTGTGTGCTAATTGAAATTGGTTTCCGCAGGAACTGTTTTGCTGCTAAAAGCAAATTAGAGGCAAAGAAAAGGATAAGTAAAAATTAAGGAACTTTAAAGGAACATAAAATTATAAAAAAATTAAAACTGCAAAAGAAAGAATATCAAGCAAAGACATAAAAACAAGTACAATTAAGAAATGGTTATGAATAGAAATGTTTGTAGAAAATAGTTATGCCAGATAAAATTGCGCATTCAACACAACAAAATTTAATGTTTCATTATAACTATGATTGAATTTTTGAAAAATATTTCTATGGCTTTAAAAGAGTTTCTACCAAACACTTTAACGGTTGCCAGCAGTAGTTGTACTCATATTTCCGCACTTGGTGGCTTTTACAGGATATTCCATGAAATTTTTTGTTAATGCATTGCTTTCAATTGTTGGCTGTTGTTCTGTTGTTCTGACTAATCAAATATGTTTTATATCAACTCGTAGCTACATTCGTACATTTAAATAATTTAAAGCAAGTAACTATGTACCATGTGGTGGCATAAAAGAAGAAGGGAAAAAAATGCTAATGAACGGAATTTTTTGATTAATATTAATTAACCTTGTTTCACGTGAAAAAGTGACCCCCGGATGACAAATGAAATATTTTGACATTTAATTAAATCATGTTATTGTTTGTCATTTTTTCAGTCACGGTCGCCAATCAATCAATCGACCAGCACATCTTTTATAGTTTGTATTTCTTTTTGTTGTTGTATTCGTATAAAAACTACATAAAAATTTCATGAATATCGGTAGACATAAACTTTAATTCATGCATTTTATTTAACTCCGAATTAAATCAAAATATTATCTATGAACATTTAAAAATGCTTTATAAAGTACCAGCTCAAAGACTCAGAATAAAAATCACACAGCCATTAAAATTTCGCACCTTTAAAACGTGTTTGAATTGCAATCAAACTAAATCCTTTGAAATCTCCTTTTATCTCAATATTTCTTTCAATCAATATATTTACAATATATAGGGGGCACCAACAAGGTCAAGGTATATTTATTTTTCGAGCAAAACGAATAACTGTTTGGATGTCTCTTAAAATTTTATTGGATTATAAAGTAGACACATTGAGATTAAATTTCAAACACAATTAGGGTATTCACAAGGTGTGGTATCATGTCATATTATCATAATGTAATAAAATTTTACACTAGTTTAAAAATGTAGTTGTTGCCTTCCTTATAAAAATAGTACTAAAATATTACAACCCTAAAAGCTAAGTATGTTTATTGAGTGCCGTATTCAATAACGTCCAAAATATGCTTTTTGCACAAACCAGCTATTATTTTGACTTTTTCGCTTTCTTTTGGCATTGTGATAACAAATATTTATTTTAATTTGTTTTGCATCAACTGATTGAGAGTTGAAATAGCACAATAAGTTATGAGAGGTTGTTCACACTAGTTGTAAATTTTTATGTTTTCAACTTAAGACATTTGACTTTGTGAATACCCTAAATATCTTCAAAAATTGTCAGGCGACCAGCAGTTAAATAGAACGCATTTGCAACTCTGCAACTCTTGTTTATACAGCCTTTATAATGATTTTTTTTTCCTCTCCTTTCTTGTTATGTGAAAATTCAACATGAAAAGTTTAATAAATGTGTATTATCTCATTTTCTTATATATATTGCATTTGAGTATATTTAAATATAATCATAACTATAACAGTTCACACCAGTTAAGAAAAGATAATCGGTGATTATACACCTCCATCATTCTTCTTTTGGATAAATAAAAAGGAATCATTTTGGGTGGAATCTGAAATTGTAATTTAAGAATATGTAAAATTGGGCAGATATAGGTTAACAGATTTTCAGAGCAACCTAATACCATAATGTTTTTTTTTTTTAGAGACTCATTCGGAGAACAAAATAAGTAAGTTTATAGGGATAAATTCCCCACATAATTGAAATGATTATATAATTAAATGATTATATAATTATATGATTTGCTGATATTACTTTTGACCTTTCGTTTTTTAATTTTCTAAAGGAATGCTAAGTTATGTATCAATCTTTGAAAGCCCACAATCGAAAAGGACACACAAAGAGAAAAATGCGCAACTCTTGAATTCGACATTTAAATAAATTCACAATAGTTGCTCATACATAAGAATGCTTCAGGTGAGTTCACAGTCATGATCTAGACTAGTAATTTGCGCCGTAAATAGTTGTTGTTTTCTTAAAAAATTGCATATCCTAAAGCCCAAAAATAATTCTAAAGAATATTAATACTACCTACCCAATATTTTTGAGTGTATAGTTTATCTTTCATAATAACCACAAGATTTTGACTCTCAATTCTTAAGAACTGTTCTTAAAAATTTGTTTTTTTTTATATTTGGTTTATTAAATTTGATAACTCATTCGTCAAAAGTTATTCCAAAGACCCCCTGAGCAGTATATTTCAGGTCATTACTCATTTTCTTAAAAACTTTCATATATTTAGTCACCATTTTTGTTCAGCTCGTCTTGTATTTTTTAATTTTGATAAATTATTCATTATTATAGATCTCGAAAACCTCCGAGTGCAACATTTTTTTCTTAGCAGTACGGTACATAGCTCTTTTTCTGGTACTTCTTTCTATAATTACCATGATCAAGCTGGAGGGACAACTAAAAGACGTCGTTTAAGAAAATACTGTTTATACTGGCGTAAAAAAAACCCAACTAGAACGTGTAAAGTCCCAGCAGAAAAGTGAACAAAATTTGAAATAGTTAGTTCTGAACTAGTTCCAAAAAGAACCAGTACTAGTTTCACTACAATACCCTTTGACATTGAACAAACTGACGCTTTTTGCGCGTTGATGTCATAGGAAAAGATAATTGTTCCCATAAACCATTGGTGGGCATTCTTACACAGCCGCAATCTTGGTATTGGTGCATTCAAAAGCTTTCCAATGTTAAAAATAGTGTGAAAGAAGCTCTAACAGCCTAGAGAGCTCTGACAGAGAAAGCTCTTTGCCCGCGAGCGACAGAATGTGCGACATTGCCATAAACACTCCCTTTTCCTCATATTTGAACTAGTTTCATTAGAAACAGTTTTAAACTTGTTGCTTTCGCAGTAGCCTGAAAGAGGTTCTTTTTTAACTAGTTTTAAAGTGAACATTTCAAAAGAGTAAAAACTTAGTGTAGAAAGGTCTTTAGGACCTTTGCTCCAGCCTGCTCGGACCATAAACCTAAGCCATCATTATTCAAGAATATGATTGCTTCCTCCAAATGCTCCAGGACAATATGAATCTTGAGTGTTTGAGAAATTTCAGTACTTTTTAAGGCTTCACAGAGTTCTTTTAAATTTTTGTTAAAGTCAGTAAGATCAGCTTTTTTGACAGCAAAGCCTTTTTCAACAATTTGATTCATAGCTTTAAATGCAGCAACTTTTTCCTTTACTTTTTCAGATCTACTTTGAACTGCGCCAGAAATGACTTGTTCACTTTTTCAATTGACTCCTAAATAACTGCTGGGGTATGCATTCAAAAGGAAAAGCTTTTAAAAAAAAGATTTCTTTTTATTCAGATTCTGTTATGTATCATTACATTAGGTAATATACAATTATCCAGCACAGGAAAAATATTGAGAATAAGCTTAAAAATATAGTATTTTTAAGGTTTCAACTTAATTTTTATTATAGAAAATATATTGAAATTTATTTAGATAGTTTTACTCTTTACAATTTCAAAAACGAGCGATAAAGTAACTGTCGAAAATGAATGGTTAGCAATGTGTTAAGTTGTTATAAAAAATACAAAAAATTCTTTGTGGAAAATTTTTCTACTACTCGTATTACAAACTATGAATAAACCGGAAATTTATGATTATTGATTTGCTGTTTCTGAAAATAAAATTGTACAAGTACAAAAATAGAAAAAAATAACATTCGATAGAACAGGAATAAAAGCACCATATCGTGAATACCCTCATTGTTTATAAATCCCAGATATTTGATGAAATTCTGTTAAAAAACTATACTAATATTCCCACCATCAATACGAATGAACTTATCTGATTGTTCTAAATCGTTTCAAACAAATTTTGAAACAATTTAAAAACAAAATTATAACTTTCGCGAAAAGAAATTCAATTAGTAAGTCATGGGCCTAGTGATACAAACCAAACATTAAAAACTTCTCTTTATGACTGTTCCTAAGATAACTTTAATTGCATCAAAAGACATACGGGCTCAAAAGACTTTCATTTGGATGTATCTGAAATAAAATTTAATAAATTTTAAAAACATTCTTCTAAAACAACAATAAATTTGTGGAACTTTCCATTTGTGGAATTGTAGATATTTATAAATAATATTTCCCATTTCCTTAAAAAAAAAGATGCATCATTACAATAATGAAAAAATTTTCAATGTTGCTTAAAGTCCCATTATGCCATCTCCAAGCATAACCGCTATACCTACCCACTCAACAAATTGAAAAAAAAAAAAACAAAATTGATAACTGCACTAAGCTCCGCTGCGATGATTGAATTCTCCGAAAATCGCGTCCTTTTTTGTGAGTATTTCTTAACGTATACATGGGAGCACGTACATGTGTGTATGTTTGGAATTTTTTTACTTGTATGTCGTCTAATGTAATGAAGTGCATACATTTTTGTTACATTTTTTTATTAATGTTGCGTACATATTTCGGTACATGTGTTGGAATCCCATGATAATACGCAATGTATGTGTTTGTGTTTGTGTCTGTATGTGAGTGTTAGTGATTATGCGTGTACTGCGTGCGTGTGTGTATATGTGTGCGTGTATGTATACATGTGTGTTTGTGTGTACGACAGTCATTTCACTTATTGCTTTGGGGATTTTGTGAAGGGATTTAAGCCGCTATAATTAAATATATAGCAGAATTTTGAAAAAATAAACAAAATACTTTATTTGTGTTATCAGCTGATTAATTTTTGTGATCATAGGATTAAAAGTTAAATGTATTTTTTACGAGATTAAACGATTAATATGCGCAAAATTAATACAGAGCTTAAAAAGGTGTTTAAAATTTAACAATAATGCCATTAAATAATTAAAACATGATTGATCTGGAAACAAGCTTTATGAAGCATAATACCACTAATTATTCTCTGAGCAAAAAGAAAAAACAAGAATAGAAGAGAATGTACAAGTATGCATATTCAAAGCTTTAATGCGTTCCTTTATTTTTGCGATTATAATGAAACTAAGAAAGAGTTATTCTTATGCCTTCATGCTTTTATGCTTATGTCTTCACAGAGAGTTAAGTTTGAGTTTCTAGTACAAAGTTGAGTTTCGCCATTGAAAGCTAAGCAAACTAAGTAATGCCATGTCTACACAGAAAGTTTAGTTTGAGTTTCTAGTACAAACAGAAGTTTTGCCATTAAACGCACAACAAACTCTTGAGTTCTCCAGTGAAATTTTGCAGGATTAAACTCAATTAAACTCAAATTTGTTGTTGTGTTTATCAAAACTCAATTTGAGAAATGCCTCAAAGTATGCTAATGTTCTTAAACAAAGGCACGTTCAGATGCAACTTTTTATTTTTGTGGTGAGAAATGTCAAAAACAGCTGTTCTAAACTCTTGCAATTTACTATTTGCAAAAAACTGAACAAAAAAGCGAAGAAATGAACTTGGGCAAGTGTAGAAGATGAGGTCTTCATATCAGTATGGGCCGACAAAAAGTCCAAATTGCGCAGCGCAAGGAAGAACTCACATGTGTACGCAGAGATAGCTACAGCCTTCAAGTGGAATTGATGCCATGAACCAACAAGACAAGATCAAGCAATCAGCAGTGCGAGAAAAAAGTATATTTTTCGTGCTACGTCATCGGTCGCAAAAAAAGCTATATTGCATACGTTTTTCATGCAAAACATGTGAAAACTTAAATAAAAGTGGAAAATTATAAAATTAACAAGTTTAATTCTCGAAAAAAGTATTTGAATACTTTGTTTGTTTATATTTTCATGCAGTAACGAAATTTAAAGTAATTTTTTTGTTGTTGCAATTATTGCACGTCGCTTCAGCACACTTCATTTTTATAAAAAAAATTACTGAATTATAAACACTAATAATTCTTTAAAACTTCAAAAAATAATTTTTCACATATAATCGCTACACGTAAACAAAACAATTTCTGACCGATGACGTCAGACCTACCAGCTTTGTTTTGTTTACAATATGGCGGCTCTTTTGTTTGCATGATCTTTATTTCTTGGTTCATGAATTGATGCCACGATGGTGGATGTGCAAGAATAATAAATATCAGATTACGCCAACACTGCGCAGAAATGAAAATCTACTGCGCAGCCTACGTCACGCGTGAACGTCACGTGACACTTGCTACGAAATATTCAATAATATAAGCAAAACACGAAAGGCCGGCGAAATGAAAGCAAAACAACTGTGAAACTACTATCAAAACAAATTGAGCAACGTAGCTGCTTTTTTTCTGTGATGGGGTAAACACGGAAGTTAATGCCCCTATGATACATGCAATTTTTATCAAATTTTGTATTAAAAAATATTTATATTTTATTCTGGACTAGTGTTCTTTCTTGATAAATATTTATTTCATTTTAAAAAACAAACATTGCATAAGAAAATTAGAAGTTTTTCGAATGTAACCCCCCTATAAAAATTTTGTTTACTACGTTTTTTTTTTAGTCAGTTTGACATTTTCTTCTTTCTCACAGCTGACGTCACAACAATGATGGCGGACATGCGCATTGCGTAATCTATTATATATTATTCTTGGTGGATGTGAACTCAAACTAAACTCTCTCTAGACAAGGTATTTCTTTTTTCAGGGCTGAGTAACTTTTTTTTGTCCTTAAAACTATGCAATGAACTTTTTACATTGGGTAACCTATTTTTTGGCAAAATAAAAAAATTAAAATTGTCATAGTAACACCTTTACTGAATGAAATTTTTGGTCTTGTTGTTGATTTTTTATCATAAAATCACTATTATATAAAAATTATATAATACTATGTTCACAGACAGGCCAAAAAGCCGCTTTTCAGCTAAAAAACCTCTTTTCAAAAAAGGTGTTCACTACCTCAAAAAAAAAGTTCGCCGTATACCAGCGAATATGACACATTTTTGCAAGACAATTACGAAAAAAAAATTTTTTTTTTGACCGAACGTAGGGTTTATGCGCTACAGATTTTTTATTCTTTTACGAGCTTTAAAATTCCTCAAAATCAATTTAAGACCTTAAAAGGACTTGAAGGAATATTGTTTTTTTTTTGAGAAAAAATAATTGGTCTCTTTCAGACAAAAACATCGATATGTCATTCAATATGATCAGACTTTTAATACCGATGATATGATGAAAATGAAAAAAGGGAGCCCTATGTTCGGCAAAAAATTTTGAAAAATTTTTTAAAAATAGTTCTGCTGGAAATAATGATATATTTCCTGAGCAAAATATGAATGATATTTTAAAAGCTTTATTTTTTTGATATTAGGGTGGCACATTAGGATGGTAGGAACTGAGATCTGGAGGGTAAGTACTAGAAAGGTGCACCTGAGGTTAATGACCTCTATAGAGGTCATATTGATCTCTTTGAACCAAAATTTTGATATACCAAACTTTGAAATCCGACTGTAAACACCAGAGATATGAAGAAATATGTCAATGCGCGACCCCTACGTTCGGTAAAAAAAAAATTGTTTCGTAATTGTCTTGCAAAAATGCGTCATATTTGCTGGTATACGGCGAATTGTTTTTTTTTTTTTGCATACGAGATGGTACGGTGTAGTGTTCGCACTTAAAAAGCATCTTTTCATTTAACACACAGTAGTTATATGTTTGTTATTATTGCGTTTGGTTTTATTGTTCTCAGAAAATAATGTTCTTCTATTGGCTACAAGTATACACATAAAAAAAAAGACAATCTCAAATATCAGTAACAACCTGAATTTTTTAATAGATTTTGACTTTACTTACAAAAACAGACTTCCAATCAGGGTTGTTTTCTAGCTTTTCGGAGTTTTTCGCTGAAAAGCACACATGATTTTCCTTAGACAGTTTTTCTATGGCGAAAAACTTAATATCATGTAGCTTTTCAGCTGGACAGCCATTACTGTCCGAAAAGCGCCTTTTCGGCCTTAGTGTGAACAAAGTTAAAGTGAAAATCAACTCCAGGTTACTTCAGCTATTATCTCTTGAGACTTATAGCTTATAATTTCTTAATAATAAATTTTTGGATAGAATTTTGAACTGGAATATGAGAAAATATTACTGTATTTTGACATCTACGAGCTTTATATAAATATCTCCTCTATTTGAAATTTTCAAAAAATAATAATTATATCGTTATTTAAAGTTGATAAGGGCTTTTAAAATATATTGCCTTCTAAATGACCTGTTGAGAACTTTGGCGTCAGGAATATAGAAACGTAGATTTCGAGAAAAGCATTCCGTAGCTTATACTTAAATGTACCCTTAGACGACAAAACGGTTGCACCTAATGGTATGCATTAGAAAGTTAATTAGACAAGTGTAGATTGGGAGTAGATAGATAACCAAAATTTCTTATTTTGTCTACAGTTGCCCCCAATAGTAAGCATAAGAAAGAAGATGAGAGAGAGCCGATGTAGAACCAAAACTCCTTGTTTTTTCTCAAACCTTGTTATCCGGAGACTTGAAGACAATAAAAAAACTCCTCAATAAAGTTTGAATCTCAATTCATGATGAGGGTTGATAGGATATGACAGTCTGAAAGTCGTTAAAAAAACATAAATTTATAGTTTTTGCCAATTTGCTACTCAGGGTATTTCGGGGGCTCTGATTAAGATTCTTTGATGAACATGAAATATATTTTAAATACATGTACTTTTTACTCGGTGGCTTAGGTGTTCTACATAATTTATCGGGCCAAAATCATTCCACCCTAAAGTCAAAAACGTATGGATGGATCCACTTAATAGGAATTAACACTCAGATTCACGATCAGCGACCTGAAAAATCCAAAAAATAATATTTAGCAAAATATGTGCTTTAAAAAGGAATATTTTTTTTTTTTTTCATTTTCTATTTAATTTAAACTAGTAAGGAATGTGTTATCTTCGACTTCGCCAATGTTAACTCTTTTTTGCTATATATAAAATATCCGAAGATATAAAGGTTTTATTATTTAGATGAGGTCTATTTGTATGGGAGATAGCAGTGGTTTGCATTCAATTTTGAAAATTTTACGTGTAATTTTGGGAATTCCGAGTAATTTTGGGAAAAAGAAAATTTCATGAAACTGTCCATTTTTAAGATATCTCACAAGATATATGCAATGTTTGGAATTATTGTAAAACCATTTATGTATTCAAACGGTTCGTTTTTTAAATGCATTTTAGTCCACTTAATGATTCAAATATGATTCAATGGAGAATGCCAAAAATATACATCTTTTTAACCACAAAAAGGTTTATAAATAAATTATAATAAAAATACTTCTGTTTAAATGGGAAATGTTGGAAATAGAGACCATTTTTATCACCATAGATAGCTCAAAAATGGAAATCATTGAGCAAGATAGTCGGTGGTAAGACAAATACCATCTATTAAACTATAAAATTAATACAAAAAGACTATTTTCAAAACAAATCAATAGTTTATGAAATATAGAATGAACAATAAAAAGGTAAGCATTTCATTTGAGAGCTTAGATCGAAAAACTCTAGATCAAAAAACTTAGATCAACAAGTCTACGTTATAAATTGTATTGTATTGCAACCAGTTTTACTTTGTCAGTCCCTTAAACAGTTCCATACAAATATTAAATAACACAAAACTGTTTAGACCAAAAGTTATTTTTCAGCAGGTGTCCTATACCAAATAATCTTCCACCACGTCACACTGTTGTTATTTTTATGACAATGATACGCAACTTATGACAATATTATCGTGAAGATATTCTCCAAATTCCATAACAAAAAAAAAAAAAAACAAACAAACAAATAAATACTAAAATACATAATGACATGAACATGCATTATTGATAAAACATTTTTATTAATCCATTTTATGTAAGTGTATGATTATGACACACAATAGACACAGAGTACACTTGGGTACATGAGGGTGGCAAAAACCAAACTATTTATAAGCTTAGAAGTAGACACCTGGCTGTTATTTTATATTTCGTTAGACATATGAACTAAATTCCGTTAGATATTAGAAGAACATTTTTCATATTTAAACTGATGTATAGTGTGAGGTGACATGGATTTTATGAAGATAATAGCTTGAAACATTTTTATAAATTTTGCAGAGTCACCTTTTGTCTAGGATGTACACGGGTGTAAAGCTTAGGAATCTATAAAAACGAGAGTTAATTTTTGTTTTTATTTGTTACAAATAAAATTTTTATATTTTCAAAAATGTACTCTTCCTGAATATTCCTTGAAGATTATCTAAACGTAAATATTAAAATTTTAATAAAATTTTTTGCTTTTAAGAAAAAAAATGGTACATTCGAAAACTGTCGGTTTATCTTTTCAATTTGTGTAAAATTATTGAGGGGGAAAAAATCAAAAATGAATTAGCATGTGTTGCGATATGAAAAAAGTCTTATTATCTATTTTTCAAATTAGCTTATAATGGAAGTTTACTAGAATTCAACAACAACAGCTTATAACGACTTTTTTTTCAAAAAGCCTGCCATAAAAATATTGTTTATACAGGCGGCAGGATATTTTAAGTTTATTTTGTGCTGTTGGCTTAGTTATTGATTTTGTTAATTCCTACCATTGAGCAATCTGGCAGTTTTATAATAAAATTTTTTATATATGTATTTATATATACATAAGTATATATATATATGTATGTGTGTATAGACATAATTTCGTTTAAGTCTTCGTGATCGTCGTTTTCTTCGTCGCCATCGCCTTAGGTCTAACTGTCGTGGCCTCGTCTTCCTGCAGCTATTGTGTTTATTTACCAAAAATAGTGTCTGTGTGTTTTGTGTATAAAGGTAAAAATGCACACACTCACATAAACAACACAAATACATACCAATTAAACATTTATACACTGTAGTAAATGTATTTTCTAGAGAAAAATCAATATTTTAGTTTTATTTCTCTCAGTCCTTTCATGGCAGTCACGCAATACCAACCCAACAACTATCCGCCTTCAGGTTCACCCCTGCACAGACCCTGAACAGGACTAGCAAAGCGAAAAACATTCACATGTCCTGCCATTAAGGTGTGTAAAGCATGTCGCCTGACTGGCAACTTGTATGTGGAGTGAAGGTGAATGGGTCGTTATTGATATGATTTCTAAGCGCACAAAGAACGACAACGAAACTACTAAAATTTTCGTAATATTCTGAGCAAAAGAAAAAAAGAATAGAACAAAATATGTTTAAAACACCTACACGGCAACAATGAATGTCTTCGTTTTTGTGGACAAAAGGAACTCATAAAAAAATGTCCTTAAATGAACTGAAAAGCTGTTAAAATTAATTTAGTTTTTTATGTTTCGTTTATCTTTTAAGAAACATCATCATCATTAAGGAGCTTGTTTTCAGAAAATATTTTATTTAACATTTAATGTTTTAATTTTTAATAATTCTAAACACTCGAACATTTTACCGAAATTTACAAAAAGGACCTTGTTGCTTAGTTCAGTTGCAGTGTGAGTTTTGTAATTTGTGGTATTATCACTGCGGGGTTATTGCATAAAATAACAGGACTAACATTACTTTTCTTATTATTTTTGTTTTTTTTTTTTTTTGCTTATTTAAAGTTTTATAAGTAGTTTACATTTAGAAGTTAAAATCTGTCTTTGCTATCTTTGTTTGGGGATAATGTCGAAGTAAGACATTTAAGTTGCAATGTTTCTTATCGAAGTAAGAAACATTGCAACTTAAGAAAAACCTCAACAAATTTTTTATTTTCCCGAATCAATGTAACGCTGCGAACGTTCAGTCAAACATCTTACTAACAAAATATACATCGTTCCTCAGGATAAGCTTCGTAAGTAAAAACAATTTTAAAAATGAATCTTTTCAATTTCATTATTTTCAGCATAACATACTTAAAAATTTAATTTTTTGTATAGAAACATACACAAGAAAGAGTAATGACTCAACAATTATGCCATTTTTTTAACACTCCCAATGTATTCTCCGAAAATTTATATAATTCAAACAAGGTGATGACAATGGCAAGGTTTATAGTAGTTATAGTTATTTTTGTTGTGAGGACCTTTTCTATTTTCTAAAGTAATCATTTCTAAGTGTTAAATATTTTTTGGTGGAGAACTTATGTTCCTCCAAAACGAAAAAGTCTCTACCTTTATCTTGCTGGTCATAAAATATACTCTTGAGATAATTGTGGATATGAGTTCAAATTTAGTTGCAATAAAATATAATATTATAAAAATATTTAAAAGCATTAGTGATGGCAGGGCCTCTTTTCCTTAATTTTCATGATATTGTTAGTCGGATTTTATTATCAGAGTTATATCGGTTCTTTGCATTGTATTTTCAGATTAATTTCAAAGCAGCAAATTAAGTTATATGGCAGCTGCCACGCCAAAACTTCATAAATGCTTCAATACTCCCAATTTTACGAGTACATAATGCTAGTCAATTTAAAAGCATTTCTGTACTCTATCTCATTTACTAAAAAAAGTATATCAGATGGAAATATAATAAGTGTAGGGTAAAATATCCCCTTTGTCATTTTCTACAATTTTTTTTTTAGTAAAATAACGTTGGTGCATGCTTGCTCCATACCAAGTTTTCATTCTCTTTTATTTATATCTCAATAACTAATTGATAGAAAGAATTCAATTTGTATGTTAGGTGTCCTACCTCTTTTTCCAATGCCCACAATATTTTCTTTGTTAAGATAATGTTAATGAATGGTAGTTCCATTCCTTATATCAGACTCTCCGTAAAACCGCCCAAAAAAAAAACAAAAAATAAAACAATGAAAAATCACAAAAATGAAAAATCGCCAAAATTACCAAAAAATTAATGAAAAATCGCCCAAAACGAAAAAACCTAATTTCCCAAGGAAATGAAAAAAGTCCAAAAATTTCTGGAAAAATTACCCGAAAACAAAAACGAAAATTCACCCATAGAAGATGAAAAATCGCCAAACTTTTTGCATTGTGTTTCCACATGAGATGTGAAATTCGTAAGTAAAAAATTTCAAAAAGAAAAAATTACGGCGGACGGGTAGGGGCAGGGCGAGGCGACGGATGGCGCGTGCCATCTGCCGAGCTACTCGTGATCCGCAGCGCCGCGATGGAAATAACAAGAAAAACAGAAGACTTTAAATTAAAGACTTTAAAAGCTGCTTTGACTTTAAATACCGTTATCTTTAAGATCTGATTGACGTTTTTTATCAAATACTGAAAGCAAAAGATCACAAAAAAAAAATCAAAAAATCACCCAAAAGCAAAAAACGCAATTTTACCCAACAAAAATGCAAAATTGCGCAAAATTCGTATGGAAAAAAATTAGGTGATTTTTCAATTTTTGTTTTTTTTTGCGATTTTTCTTTGGGCGGTTTAGTGGAGAGCACTTATTTCATGGTCAAGTGCAAAAAGTTCAAAAGTTAAGCCAAATCAATAAGTCGCGTTGCATGCAAGATGCCACTCCCCATTTTGAAATGTCTTTATTTTCTTCATAATAAGATTATCTTAGTGTTAAGTTGGTTCATACCGAGCTTCCATGACTTTGTCATAGAATTTTCATATTTGAACAATTACACAGGCCGACAAAATTTTTACCCAAAAACCAGACTTTACTTTTCCGAAGGATTTTGATATATGCTATCAATAATTTTTGAAAATAACTACACTGAAAAAGAAAAGTTAGCTTAAAATTAAACACAATGTGTTCACGAAATGTGTTGTTAATTTGACTTTTTTTTCATATGTTTTTCAAAATTTTTAAATACATTTGCTCTTACTTTGACGAAATTTGTTGCAAGCTATTTTTTAAACACAAATATCGTCAAATTAATAACAATTGTCGTCAATTTTAAAACATTTTTTTTTCAGTGTAGGATCGGCCGTGCTATATAACCTCAAAAATGAGAAAAAACGGTATTGTTTGCACTTTTAGGTTAGGATATCTCAAAACCCTGACGTGATAGAGCAATTTCGAGGCCATATTCGAATTCAGCGCGTCAAAATCCTTCGGAAAAGCATAGTCTGGTTTCTGGGTAAGAGTGTTTGTCAAATTTTGTCGGCCTGTGTCATCTTTTTCTACAATTTTTTAAAACACTATTCAATGTGGCTTCATACCGAGCTTTAATGCTTTATGGAATGTAACTCAAAAGCTAAGCCATTGATATTAACGGTCCAATATGCATGGAAGGTATCACTCATTCTTTTCCGATATCACCAATTCTTTTGTAATAACATTACGTTATCGAATAGTGGCACCATACCGAATTTTCAACACGACAAAAATTCACTACGGAATTTTCAGAATCTATTGTAAATTGTTCAAAAACTTAACTGTATTAACAATTTTTACTTTTTTGAGCTTTGAACAGAAGATTTCAGGTAAGTCAAGTCTGTCTGAGACAAGTGTTATGCCTTTACCTCAGTCAATTCAAGTTATAAAGCAATATCATCCATAAACTTCTCTACCACCAACTAAAACTTCAAGTTGTAAATATTGATGAGTTTTCAATTTCAGTAAATTAGAAATGAGGATAGAAAATTGCAAATGCGAAAGGTTCAAGCGTAGGACACGGGACCTCTGGAGTGGCAGTCGAGTAGATGGCGTACGAGGCCGCAGACCGGCTGAGGAGCTAAATAGTCATAGACAGACCAACAAATATGTAATATATTAAGCAAATAAATCCCAGGGCTTGGTCCAAGAAGTTTAACATGTTCTTATGAACAAAAATAACCCTCATCTTTCGATCTTCATATTTCTAAAAAACAATGGAAAACCTGAGAGTATTTTAATTGGCATGAACATTAGCCGGTTGTGATCGCCATAGAACTTGTTTGCACAGTTCTCGAACATTTGTATACAAACATTTAATAACACGTAACATAAGTAATCACAAAAAAAACACATTCAAAGTCTTTCCAAGGGCTGAAATTTTCATTTTTTCTTCATAACTAAATAACATTTCGACGTGAACAGTATGAACTCTCTTTTACAAGAACATTTTTAACTATCTCTACCAAAACATAAAACCGAAAATTTTTGGTTCAGTTTTAATTGAATCATGCTATATTGACAACCAAAGCTGCTCCTTAGCTTTTTTTAATGACTTTTTTTTTATCCTGTGTAACAGAGGTTATGACTAATTCTAACCAAATTACTTAATTAATTCAAGAATTACTCAATTAAGCAAATTTTTGACCTTTCCCAAGGCAATTTAAAACATTAAACACGGCATAAATAAAGAAGTTGAATACCGGAAATGAAGGTTGATCCTAACTAATTATGCGAGGGGACAGTGCAATAAGCACTGAATGTACAGAATGTGACAAAAAATAAACTAAAGAATGAAAAACAAAAAAAAAAAAAGAGAAAAATCTGTATTCATTCTCCTTAAATTTGAATTTTTCATCACTTACCACGTGAATGTATTAAACACACAAATAAAAAATAAATACACTTCCAAATTAACTGATTTATTATTCGTTCAGAGATAAAAACCAAAAACTAAAGACCGCATAAAATTATGGCGGAACCAAGTCATCTTATGTTAAAATGAAACGTAAAAATCTACTTTGGATTTTTTCTGCTTGGATTTTTTTCTTTTTTATTTATGTAAATGCGAGCTTTTAAAATTGTTCACAAGCAATTTTAAAGGCCAAAGGACACTCAGTAGGGACAACAACAGCAGAAACAGGAGCAGCAGGAGCAACAGCGGCACAATGTAAATATTTAAAATAACGCCAAGCTGCAGCGGAATAATATTTTATGTTAAACGCAGTGACGTGAATGGAGTTCAGTTCAGTTAAGTTGAGTAAAGTTGAGTTGAGTTGCGTTCAGGTGATGTTAATGAACGTTAAAGTGCCACACCTTCCACAAGGACAGTAGCACACGGACACGAATCCACGCAAGTATAACCATAACGAACATGTGTGGGCTATGTATGTACTTTTGAAAATCCAGAAATATTTACATAATTACACTAGATTAAATGACTTAAGACTACAGAGCAAAAGTGGCAATAATGGCCAATAAAGCCATAAGATATTATTACCAAGAAGCAAAAATAACAGACACTTTTTTTTAATTTTAATTTAAAAAGTTTTCAATTATATTTTATATATTCTTAAATAATTATTTTATAATTATTATAATATAATAAATATATATTTAATATATATTAAATAATATTCTTATATAATTATTTGTATTAATATTATGTCTATGATCATTTATTTCAAAGATAAGCAGGAAATACAGTCGAAACTTTCTATAACGAACTCCTATATAACGAAGTTTTCTTTATTGCGAAGCAATTATAAGAACACTGTGTTTTGGTTCTACTTTGAGTGAATTATGATCTCTATATAACGACTTTCCCTATGGCGAATATTTTCTTATAATGAAACATTTTTGCGACCTTAACTTCAAGATTGAAGCGTTTTCAATCTCCATATAACGGATTTATTCAAATAATTTTTCGTTATTTTTTATGTACATGTTTTATTTACCATATTTAATTTAATCATTACCACCTCTCACATTTATTGCAGTCGCTATCAGTTTACCTTTGCATTCGCGATAGTAAGTTATAAAATGATTCCGCGCATAAGTATTACTGTGAAAAAAAAGCTATTGAAAAGGGAAAAGCTTAAAAAAAAGACATTGCTAAGCAATTTGGAATTCCTCCCAGTAGTTTATCTACGATTTTAAAAGACAAGAATAAGCTTTTAAGCAGTGTCACAGATAAAGCATCTTGTATTAAAGGAAAGAAGCTTCGAACTTGTACCTTTGAGGATATTGACGAAGCAATGCTAAAATGAGTATTCTCCGCACGTGGTAGAAATCTTTCTCTGTCTGGACCAATACTGAGAGAAAAAGCAAAACAATTCGCTGAAGCATTGGGCCACGGAGAATTCACGGCAAGTGAATGATGGCTTGAAAAATTTAAAAATCGTCACGGTATTGTTCAAAAAACATTGTGCGGTGAAAGTGCTGCCGCCAACATCCAAACTCGTCATGAATGGGTGACGAATGTCTTGCCAAAATTGTTAGAAAAATATGACGAAAACGACATCTTTAACGCCGATGAGACGGGTTTGTTCTTTAAGTGCTTACCAAACGATGGCGTTTAAAAATGAAAAGTGCTTTGGGGGGAAAAGCAGCAAAGAGAGGATAACTGTTATGGTGGCATGCAATATGACCGGATCGGAGAAAGTTAAATTGCTTATCATAGGAAAGGCCCAGAATCCGATATACTTCAAAGAAGTCAAACCTCTAGACGCAGATTATGAATTTAATACGAAAGCATGGATGAGAAGCAACATTTTCTTGAAATGGCTCTTAAAACTGGACCGAAAGTTTGTTTCTCAACAAAAGAATGTTTTGCTTTTTTGTTGAAAACTGCGCTGCGCACCCTGGGGATGTAAAGGACCAATTGAAAAATATTGAAATTGCTTATTTTCCACCCAACATGACTTCGTTACTTCAGCCAATGAATCAGGGCATAATTTGTAGCATTAAAACGCATTACAGAAAACGCATTTTGATACAACTAAAGGAGAAAGAACCTCTTACGCCCATAAATTTGCTGGATGCCATGCGAAACTTAAGCAAAGTGTGGAATGTAAATGTAAAATCCGAGACAATTGCAAACTGTTTTAAAAAAGTAGGATTTGTGAACGTTGGCACCACAACGAACAACAGTTGGCATGAAGAAGACTATCTACCACTATCCCACTTCGCCTATTTAGAGTCTTCATTTAAAATAAATGCTAATATTAATGCAACATTTAAAGACTACATCAATCTTGACTGTGATGTCATTACGACAGACAGCCCTTCCGACGAAGATATCCTCGAAAGTGTTCAAGAAAGTTTGGGAGCACCACCGATCTCAGGTATATAAACAATAACATAATAAAGAAAATTCGTGGCTAATAATTTTCTGATGTACTTATTAAATCTCTTTTAACAGATTCAGATGAATACAAAGAAGAATCTGCCGATATTGCTAAACCATTACCCACATATGGACAATTTTTTTCATCAGTTGAAGGTTTCCGCACCTATTTGGAAATGAAAACCAACGTACCAAATACTGTGTTTGCTTCTTGTATTATGTAGCTTCTCTATGTAGCGAATTTTCTTTATAGCGAAGTAAATATCCAGTCCCTTGGAATACGTTATAGAGAGTTTCGACTATACTCATCAAGTTAATACACGAAGCATGAAAATATCAGTAAAAAATAAATTTTCAGGGCAAATATAATAAAGGTAAATTAAATATATATCAAAGTAGGCCACACATTTTTGAAAAATAAGCCTACTATTCTAAAATAGGATTAGGTCAGGAGATGGGTTTGTATGCAATTTAAAAAATAAAAAAGCTCTAGCTCTTGGGGTATAAAAAAAAATTTCTTTTTGGTGTAAAAAATAAGAAACAAAAACTCGAAATTATAATGAGACTATAATTTTGTTCGGCAAAAATGACCAGGCAAACATTCTGTTACATAAAATTTTTATTTTACAAGGAAAATGTTTCAGTACTTTGGACTATGTTTTTAAAATTTTCAGTGAAAATATGAAGATAAATAGCCTTATCTTCGAATTTTGTAAACTTCTTGATGGCCTTAATTTGTCAGATACTCCATCCGATTACATGGAAATGTTCTTCATCAGATAATAAATGGAGGCCAATATTGTTCATAGAGAATATAAAACGAAAATACCATGGAACCTCCCGACCACTTTCAGCGCAATAAAGCACCTATTTCGGACCTATACCTATTTCGCTCTGAGGTAAAACATTTGAGAATTCTATATTGAGAATCTAGACCTCGAAAGATACCCCGAATACTTACTATGAATAATATCTACCTGGAACCGATTTCAAAGTATGTCGAAAAAGCCAATTTTCCGACCTTTTTAAGCTTTTCGGGCTTTGATTTTCACTTTTGACTTAGAAACTTTTATTATCGCTCTGACATTGGAAACTCTAAAAACTATATAAAGCGTAAGTAAAGTTCAATCCGATGGTTATTTTTAAACTCGGAATATCTATCCACTTTGACAAATACATTGTATTTAATAAATCACAACAAAAACAGTGTTTTTACCTCTTTTAGCATTGGCGTTACAGATTTTTTTATTCTTTTACGAGCTTTAAAATTCCTCAAAATCAATTTAAGACCTTCCAAGGACCTGTAGGAATATTTTTTTTTTATTTTGGAGAAAAAAATAATTGGTCTCTTTCAGACAAAAATATCGATATGTCATTCAATATGATCAGACTTTTACTTCTGATGATGAAAATGAAAAAAGGGAGCCCTACGTTCGGCAAAAAATTTTCAAAAATTTTTTAAAAATACTTCTGCTGGAAATATCGATATACTTCCTGAGCAATAGATTAATGATATTTTAAGAGCTTTATTTTTTTAATATTAGGGTGGCACATTAAGATGGTAAAAACTGAGATCTGGAGGATAAGTACTAGAACGGTACACCTGAGGTCAATGACCTCTGTAAAGGTCATATTGGTCTCCTTAAGACAAAAACATTGATATACCAAACTTTAAAATCCGAATGTAAACACCAGAGATATGAAGTTATATGTCAATGCGCGACCCCTACATTCGGTCAAAAAAAAAAAGAAAATTTTTTCGTAATTGTCTTGCAAAAATACATCATATTCGCTGGTATACGGCAAACTCTTTTTTTTTTCATAGGAGGTGGTACGGTCTAATATATATGCTTATTTTTATATTATAATTTTTTTGTCGAATTGTTTTTTTATTATCGAATGGCTTAGAATATAAAAATCGTGAAAGTTTAAAAAATTTATATTTTTTGTTTACGAAAATATCCATATTTTTATACAGAAAAGTAGTTATTTTTACTTTACTTTTCCGTAAGAATTTTTTTTCAATTTCGTCAATTAGCCTAAAGGATCGCACATTTGCATTCATTTTTGTTAAGCAGAAGCGCTGCGTGACGTCATGCACTTAATTGAGAATGAGAGAATTAGATAACGGGACTGTGGAACGTGTAATCTTGTTTTTATCATTCTTGACTTTGTTAGTAGTAAACTGTTTTGATGGATTTTCGCTAAATGCATATAATCAAGATTATCCCTTATACTTAAAATAAGGTTGGGTACCCCAAATGGTATGCAGAAGAATGTAGAAAGGAACTCTAATAGAAAAATGTATTCTCCGCCAAAAATTCTCAATTTGGGAACATTTACCAGAATAAATTGAACTTATGCAGCTGAGTGGATCACAGCTTAAATCACGCAAAGCTGCTGATTTGTTGATGTAGCGGCCAACGAAACAGTTTTCTAGTCTGCTGTGTGATTACTCTACACAGAGTTATTGTTGTTCGAGATCAACAATAAGTCTTAATAATTGGAAACATAATTAGAGTTGCATATACTTGTATATGGGTTGTTCTACAAACGAAAATGTTGGACGATCCGGCTTATTTCGTATATAAATATTTTGAAAAATACATTTTTTTCTCAATGAAAACTGTAAACCAATACGGCACCTCAAATGCTCCTTAAAATAATTAGGAATTTATTTTATTTCGAAAAATAAAGTGCCCATTTCGAAATATATTTTTTATTTAAAATAACACTCAAAATGTGAAATTCTCAGTCTCCTGGCATATCAGTTGGTAGACTAAATAAGTATTGTTTCTGAATTTATAAAATATTATTACTTTTTTATTGTGTGAATAATTATTTAATTTTTTTATATTTTCTCTAAGAGATATTCTATTGAATTTTGTCCTTTGAATTCGTCATGATTCTCCTGTCAAACCGAAACACTTAAAAAATATAGAGAATTTATGTTTCAATCAATAATGTACCTGTTTTACTTTATTTGAGGCTGTATCAGTTAACTCACTTACATTGTACTTTGTCCAGTAATTTCTTAGTATCCTGGTAAGCGTTTTCGTGTAAAATACTGTGGATATAAGTAATTTTTCAGTGGTATGAGTTGTATATACATATGTTATCTTGGCTTAATATTTGAATATGACCTTTCATTATTTATATTGAAAACAAATTTGAGCTTCAGGCCAAGTAAGTAACTTTCTCGGCATAATTGGCAGTATGTAGAAGTAGAACCGAAGTAGCTTGAGTGGATCACAGTGAAAAGTCATGCAAAGATGAGTTGGTGTAGCGGCCAACGAAACAGTCTGTATAGTCAACCTGTGTGATTTGCTCTATACAGAGCCGATGTTGTTGTTGTTGGTTGTTGCTTTCTTTGTCTTCATGTTGTCTTGTTGTCAACATACTTGGCCTGAAGCTCAAATTTGTTTTCAATATGTTGTCTTGTGATAGAGGACTTATTTTATTTTTATAAAACGTTCTTTTGCCGATTTTTAAGGAACTTTTTTAGAATTCTCAGTCTCCTGGTCTCAGTCCCCAGGCCTCAGCTTGGCCCAAATTTGCAATTTTTAATTTTTTGACTGGCCACTTTCAGATAGTGTGAAAAATGTCATCAACTTGAAATAAAACTACTTAGCTATATATAAAAAACTTTTACATAAACGATTTATATAAAAAAAGTTCGTGCCGGAATTAACTCCATTTTCTTCCTTCGCATGTAGAACTACCCATATACCACAAATATTCATTCAGACTTACACATTGACATTCGTAAAATGAAAAATTTTGAATTATAAAGTTGACTTTGCTAAGCCTGAGAGAGTTCAGGAATGATTTATAAGAAATACTTTTTCGTACATAAATGAGTTTGGAACTAAATCATATATGAGTTCTTAAAAAAAAAAAAAAAAAAAAAAACGTTGGGAAATGAATCATAAACTGTACTTCTCTTGTTCGTATATAATTTCGGTTACTTTCAATTAATTTGAACTATTGAAATAGTCGCGTGGTGGTACAAGCGAACTTCTATCACACAGGATCGTGTTCAATACCCTCTAACGACTCAGTGGAATGATTTCCCAAAACGAAATATTACATGTATTAATAATTTGTGAGTTTTATGAGAGTTATCCTTATAGATTACAACAAAGATTCTCTATGTTACTTTAGCACCTTCTGTGTACTACGTATGTACTACAACTAAATATATTGTCTAAGAAACCTCGCTTCTGTGCTACCTCGATTGATACTGTTCAAAATAACACCGTTTCTGCATGGCAAAAACAAGCCCGAAGAAAAGCTTATTTTGCTCATTTTCTTGTAATTATATACTTTAGTTCTAAGCAATTTCAGAACTGTTGCTATTGTTTTTGTTGCCGTTCCTACTCTCGGACATTATTACAATGTTATTACTGCTGTTTAGGTAGTTAAGTGTTCGGCGTGACTAATGATATCATCGCCCTGTGTAAAATTACGTGTTTTCATCTTGTTTATAATATTGCGTTTTTTTTTGTTTTTTTTTCACAAAAACGTACGTTCTTAAATTAGTGCCCAGGCCAGCCCACATTAGCAATCATTTGGGACACTTTGAACGTTATGTTTTGGAGTTTCTAAAGCTTAATACGGTGAAGAAGCAAGGTCAAAACAAAAATGTAACAACATGAAATGTAAGGCGGAGCAAGTAATTTACTTAATGTGAGTACCTAGCAATAATAATCATGGCAAACATTTCAGATGGTTTTTGTTTATTTTTTTTAAAAAAACTTTGTGACATTTCTTCGTTTCCTACACGTGTCAATATTGTATTGACCATTCAAATGGTCTTTTCTTTTAATTGAATGTCATTTCCACCATGCTTATATTAAGATGTTTTCTTCTCGAAATAAATGTGGTTTCATTTACAGATATATTTATTTATTTACATTTATTTTTATATTTTTTAAATAAATATTGTCATTTTGTACTATTTGAAGACATCTGTCTAGGTTTTGATAGTTTTCAAAATGCGCTGCTTACCTGTACTCCTGTTCTCTTTTCCTTTTAGCAGTGCTTTCCTTTACTAAGTGGTTCGTACTGTTATTCTCTTATTACGTTCTTTTTGGTTTACGCTCAATTATTAAAGCATTTTACTTTACTTTGAGTAGATGGAAATTTTTGTTAAAGGTTTCTCTTAAATTCTCCGTTTCGTGTCTGATGATACTCAAGCGGGTTGCTATAGTTCCCTGTTTTGTATAGTTCTTAATGCCAATTTTTGTGCATTCAAATAGTTTTTAATAATTTTGCAATTTTTAGTTTTAACTAATAAATATAGTTAATTTTCTACTTTTCAATATATGTCTCAGGTTATTTTATTTATATATTCTTATGTGGTTAAAATTTCATATTTCTTTTTAATATATATTTAAATTTTTCTGTGTATATTATTTCAAATAATTTGTTTGAAAAATATTGCTTTGTGGATTCCCTTTACTTTCAAAAATGATATGTATTGTAAGGACTTTTTATGTTGAATTTTTTTTATTACAAGAGTTATTTTAAAGATATATCTTAATAATTATGTCTCTTTTGAAGAGTGATATGTTTGCGATAATTTAATTTTATATTTTAACGTTAGGTCATTGATATGTTTTGATGTCTTTTCCTTAAAAAAGAGTTTCTTTAGACTATTTTTTTAATTAATTAATGCTTAAGGCATGCTTGATATGCTTGGTATTTGTTTTTATTTTAAATTTATTATTTAAACAATTTTTTTTTCAATAATTTTAAGGTTCAAAGATGCATATTTTTCAGTTTAATTTTTTTATGACATTTGATGATTTTAATTCATATATTTTTTAGGTTTAGATATTGACTGCATTAGTAGTAAGATTGGAGTAACATCATTTTCGTAGCATACATTTAGGCTTTAAGTTGAATTCGGCCAAGTACTGCTGTTCGTTTTTAAATGTAAATTTATAGAATTACAGAGAGTAACAGTATATTTTCATTTCAAATTTCTAAATTAACATTTTTTTGTTTTAATATTCGCTCTATTGAAGCTCGTTTGTTATTTTGTGAATTTGCATTTCATAGAGCCTTACAACGCTCATCCATAACAGTTTTAGCTTTTCTATTTACCGCTTTTGTTTTATCCGTTCTTTCGTTTGCCACACTTTTCACTTCTACTAATTTTCTCACATCATTTCCATTTTCACCTGCAAATACTGAGAGAATTCTATATTTTCACTCTTAAATTTATGCTACTTAATTTCACGTGCAAATGTCGTAGTCAGCAGTATTCTTGCAGTTGTATAAACTTTTCTCTTAAGACTCACTACTTTATTTTGCTCTCACACCTAAGCGCGCACTCCGTCTCATTCTTTCTCTCTAGTGTCTGAGTCACTTCTCCACCTTTTCTTTTCCACCTCCCCACAATTTTTTCGTTTTTTTTTTTTTCTTTATCAGATTGTTTTCCTCCCCCTCAGTTTTTCAATTTTTTTTCGGTTTCCTTTTATCTCTTCTTCTGTTTTATGTTCTCGTTTTTCTGTTTTTTTTTTTTCTTTTTCTTATCTTTGCTTTGCCAATTTATAAAACTCACTAGACAACAACAATAATAATAATTTATGCTGTATACTTTTCGGCTCTTACGCCTTTATATATAGCTATTTTTGATATCCATATAGATAGAAAAAAAGACTTTATTCCGTTAAGCATCAATTAATAGCGACGTCACACAAGTTAAAAACTTTCCCTTCCGTATTCCGCTTTGGAGTAAAATTCATTAAGACTTTTTAAAAAATCGATATTCCTTAGAATTAATTGACATTTATCACTTTCTGCTGCTTTTTGTCGTGTATTTGATATGTTTTAGTTGCTATGCTTCAAATTGTTTTGCCTGCTTCTAGGCATATATTTATTAATTATTGTTTGAGAATAACTGAAATTTTACTCGATATACACAGCACTTTGATGGATAATCAAAAATTTCAATGTCGGAATGTTTTAAAAATCAAAGTTCACGCGTCGCCCGTCTTCTTTTCTTTGCACAACGCGCCCGAAATTATACAACGATTTTTGTCGTCCTTACACCGCCGCTGTAGCGCTTAACGCTTTAATAAAATTTCAGTTATCTGTTAATATTTACGTATTTTCGAATATATATAAGCTTATTTTAAAGATTTAAAATATTTTAGAAATTTTCACCACTTCGAAATCATCGATAATTTTTTTTGTTTTCTACTCTGTCGCTAACTCGTAGTGTTGAAAAGTCGAAGTGTTGTCGTTAACTCATGGATGCTGCGTTGCGTCGGAGATCTTAAGCCCAGCATTCATGAATTTTTCATGTTTCTTAATAGATTTTTTCCTACAGAAATTGAAAAAAAAAATAAAACAGAGAGCAGAAAAGAGCGTTTCAGCATTTAGAGGTATTTTGAGAAGAGCATTTGTTATAAAAATTAGATGATGCACCTAAATGTATGCTATGAAAAATATACATATAAATCAACCCTAAAACACATCTATTACAACCACTCATAAGTGATTTTACACAGATTGTATGCTTTTACTAGCCTTACACAAAATTGAGAATTTACCTATCAGAGTACTTTGTTGGAGGTCTGCTCCTGACAGGGTGGTGGTTTTTATTTTTATATCTTCTCTGCTTCTTCAGCACAAGCGTCAATTTGTCAACTTTGACAGTTAGACGGCTGAATTCGTCTGGAGCGCATGTCAATGTCGAATCATTTACAATAAATCTTTTACATTTATCCATGACACACACCGCATTACGTGCTTGGGAGAAAATTTGCGTGGTTGATGTCCGAAATAAACGTGTGAAATGTTATGGTTCTTAGTTTAGGTAAAATTTAACGAAACTAGAAGGAAATGTCGTCAAGTTAACCCTGCAGTAGTCGCGTACCTAAATGTGACGAGAGTGGTCGCGCGGATTACATATGTAATCCGTTTTTTAAAGTTTAAAATAAGAGATGGCAATTTGAAAATGCTTAGTTATTTGTTTTAATTTTTATTATTACTTTATTTTATATTAGATTTATTTAAAAAATCAACATAAACATAATTCTTATAGTACGTAAAATCAATGAATATCGATTGCAGACAATTGTGAAATTCATAATTTTGCATGACTGGATTACATATGTAATCCGCGCGACTACTGCAGGGTTAACAAAATTATTACCCAGCTTGTGGAGTAGTTATGCATAAAAGCTAATGCAAGGTATTGATTCTGTAATAAGCTCGAGTTTGTTACTACAAGTCTGAAAATTATGCATGCATCTATCTCCTTAACTGTTAAGCTGAATTCATAAGCTGAATTCATTATTCCGTTCTTTTCTTCTTATGTAAAGTAACAAAAAATCTAGTTACACCTTTCCTTTTATCTTTGCTATTAAGCCATCGATATGTTTTTTGTAGAAAATTCGAAAGTGATCTGGACAATTTTTATACAGTTTTCGAGCCAAGGCGATTACAATTAACTATATAAATTAGCTGCAAAAAATATTTGTATGAATCAATGTTTTCCTTTTTAAAATGATTTGAAAATGAAGAGATGAAGAGAATAATTAACAAAATAGGAATTTCACGAGCAAGGATAATTTCAAATTTTAACGAAAACTGGTAATGATATTTGGTAACGATACTGGTTATATATTAGATTGGAACGAAATGTATGGAAGCAAAAAAACCTTCATGGCCTTCATATATTTTCGAAAACTACGCCTAAAAAAATAAATTTCTGTATCTTTAGTTTTTTTCTGCGACATAACTTTTGACTGCTCCCAACGGTTTATATATTTCATTCTCAGACTTTTTTTTCTGAAATTCAAATAAATTAAGAGCAAATTAAGAACTAATTTTTTTGATGCAAACCTCTTCATTTACTCATTAATAACAACTTGTCATGCATGTGCTAGAAGATATTTAGGTTCAAAGATCACCGAAATCGGTCATTTGCTTATATCTCCGCTCTGCTTAAAGTTAATATGAAATTTCTACTTTGCGATATTTAAACATATCTAGTCGTAGTGTTTTATGTTAAAACTGTTAAGGGCATTTTTTTAGAGAATTATCTGATCTACAATTTTGTTCTGAGAATATTTTTTGTCCTACAAAGAGGAGCACAGATATAAACGAATGACCGATTTCGGTGATCTTTGATCCTGAATATCTTCTAGCGCATGCATGGTATCATAGGGAACTCTTGACAAGTTATCATTTATGCGTTAATGAAGAGGTTTGCATCAATAAATTAGGAACTAATTTTCAAACTAAACTTTGGATTTCAGAAAAAAAGAAGGAAAATAAGTGTGGCATGAAATATATAAACCCTCGGGCGCAGTCAAAAGTTATGTCGCAGAAAAAAACTAAAGGTGCAGAAATTTATTTTTTTACTCGTAGTTTTCAAAAATTTATGAAGTCGATGAGGTATATAATATATATTATATATATATATCGTCATATGAAATCAAAAAAGCCTTAAGTTACATTTGAAAAATTTTGCAGGAGAAGCAAAAAATGCTTGGGCTTTGCTTTGAGCTTGCACTGAAAAGCTTATTGAATTTTGTATATAAAATCGTCGTTTTTAGTAGTAGGAGTGTAAAATTTTGCATGAACATGTATTTTGATACGGTGCTTCATAATCAATCAAAAAGTCAATTTTGAATTTTTGGTAACTTACGCCTTTTTTGGTTTCATATGACGATATATATTTTTTTTTAATTTTTAATTATAACTTCTTCAAATATTCCTTATAGACGATGTTAAAATAAATAAGGTAGTCCAATGGTAAATATTTTCCCAGCATATCTGATTATTTTTTAAATACAATGTCGCTACGAGGGCTTCACCGCCTGTATATTATTCTGTTTTACATTTTTCGTACATGGCGACTCAAACATTGATGACATGTACCTTACACAATAATCGACCATGGGTGTAGTTATTTTGCGAATGACCAATGAAAAAAAAACTAATTAAATTTAACGAAACTCCTTTCTTTGTCAAAAACATACCGAAAATGCAAAATTACACACCAAAAAGAAACAAACATTGGTCTATGAAGCCATAAATTATTTATGCAATTATTTAGGTGATTTACTATAATTGTCTTTAGGCGCTATCATTTACGAATTAATGATTGATATATTTTTGGTTATTACATACAATTAAAATTAAGAGAAAAAATTTTAAATGACTTTTGTCACTTCTGGTGCTTTTGATACCACATTGTACCTTTTTTATTATTAACCGTCTTCATAAAGGCTATCAAGTTCGTTACAATTATTTCAAATAACGGTCAATGAAGTGGGCGTTATTTGACAAAAGGGTGAGGCCCATTAGAAAACACTGCATCTCCAATAGTATTGACAATTCTAATAAATTACTATGAAGAAAGTGGGCGTTATACAACAAATAGGTGTGGCAATATTAAAAAAAACACTGTATCTCGAATAATATTGACACTAGGGTACTAGGGTAAAGTGGGCGGGATTCGAAAAAGGGCTTGGAACTTTAATAAAAATTGTAAAGAGACAAAAATGGAAAATACACAACAAACTTTCTGAAATTAATAAAACAAATTTTTTAAGAACAAAGTTTCATGTCTGAAATTTTCCTTTTATTTATCATTTTCATTTTTTTTTTTTTTTAATTTGTTTTATTATCATCAATACATTAATTTCTTTATAAATATAAAAGCTTCGAAGCCGGCACTAATCTTTGCCAAATATCATAATCTTTTTACCATCCCTGAACTATTTAAACTTTATTTATTTGACGTTGTGCTGCTTTGGCGACGCTGTAGTAATTTTAAATCTTAATTTTAAAGTAATTTTAAAAGCTTTGTACACGTAAACAATCTCACTCTACTTGATTTGGGTGAGCTTGTAAAGCTCAAATTGAATATAATACAGTGTGCTTCAGCTGCACAAATAATGCATAGAACACATTGGCTACATTCAGCGTACACGACAATTGCCGACTGAAAAAAAAAAATCGATGAAAAGCTTTTCATTCATTACAAATATTTATAGCATGTTCAAACCGACTTCATTTAACGCGTTATTCGAAAAAAGCTTTTTTAACATGATCATTCATGCTGCTTTAACTAGTTTCAAAATGCTAGTTTATTTGTTTATATTTTGAAAGAAATAAAAAATTGTTTATTAAAAAATATAAAAAAACATATAAAAAAAAATTCAAATAAATTCAAAAATTTGTCAAAGAATTAAGAAAAATTTGTCAAAGAATATATTTGTTTACATTAAAAACTTCAAATTAAAAAGCTCTTTTCAGATTTGGCTGCGTTTAAAAGGCAAAAAAAGCTTTTCTGGCGTTAGCAAGAACACAAACCAGTTATTTAACGAGTTTCGAAACGTGTTTATTTAAACAAACGTTTAAATTTCCAACAACAATTGTACGCATATAACTTCATTTGAACTTCATTTGAGAACTCCTTTTTCGATTTAACTTCATAAAATTGATTTAACATAATTAAAGGCTCGGTTTGAACATGCTATTATTTTCATTATTCATGGCGTAAAGTATTCATAAAAAATATTCATTAAATATTTATAAATTTTACATGTATAAATATTTATGATTATAACATAAATTAGAAAAAATTAAATTAATAACATTTCGATTTGAAGGTTTTATTTTTATAAAGCAATTAATATATTTATGAAAGTAAAACAAATTAAAAAAAATAGAAATACTAGCGTTTTCCATAAAATAATATATATATTAAATAAAATATAAGTAAATTATTGAATTTTACGAAGAAATTAATAGGTAAAGTAATTTAACATTTTTTTTTTCATTTTTTTTTTTTTGTTTTTTTGTTAAAAAGCTTTTATTTTTGGCTCATATTCAACAATTTTAAATGGAAATCTAATCTGATCCAACTTAAAAATTTTACAGATATAAATTTTTAAAAATACTTATTTTAAATGCGCTTTGATTCAAATCCACCAAGACCATATGCTTTTTAGAGTTTTGCTTAAAACTAAGCAGGAGTAAATATAGGGAAAACTCCATTTCAGTATAGAACAGTTTATATATAAAACTAGGTACATCTCCATTGAGTTAACTCGCCCCCAACTTTATAATTAAACTTTCATCAAGATGTCATCAAATAGATGACATTTCTTACTTATAATGCTTTTAGCCTTTTTGTTTTTAATGGAACCGAACTCAATTTTAACTCAATGGGTAAGTCGTATATGAAATTTTTATATATGGTACCAAATGTTTCCATTTTTTAGGCATTAGATGTTCAGTTATGGATGTGATATAATAAAATAGTGATGTTTTTAATTAAAACCATAAATAATGACGAATTCAACAAAAAAAAAATAAAATAAAAAACTATTTATTGCTAATTTATTAAAATATAAAAACTTTAAACTCTACCATCAATTTGATGACTTTACTAATACTTTTATGTATTAAAAAAGTAATCCGGATGAGGATTATGAAGAAAAATAATGCCGTTGTTTTTTTTTTTGTTATTTATGAAGATGCTTGTTAAACAAAATAGGTTTTTGGCTCCATTGAAAATTCGAAAATTTGTAGCTTTACTCCATTTAAAGAGAGGAAAAGAATAAAATTACCGTCATTTATCCAATCGGTAGATTCATTCTCTGAATGAACTTTAAAATCCATTTAATATAAAAAAATTGCATACAGAGAAAAGGTGAAAATACAGTCATATATTAGTAGATAACAAACATTTTATGTTTCGGCTTCAAATCACAAAGTAAAACCTCAAAGTAAAGGAAGATATATTTTTTTCTTGTGAACATTTTTAATCCGTTACAACACGTTAGATTTAAATGGCGTTCTCCACAAAATACGCTAGTACAAGAGGTTAAAGTGGTAGCGATAAACGGCATTTTTAAATCAGTTCAAAACGAATGGCGTAGACAAAACACAGAATAAGAATAAAATTAAATTGTGCGGAGTTAAGCTAAGCCATCAAATTGAATGTCAATGCAACAAAAACAATGGAAATAAAAAATAAAAACAAAAAATCCACCAAAACGCAGACAAACTAAAAACGACACATAAAAAATAAGCCAACACCAATAAATGCCGCATTAATATTTGTTTACCGAACAACAAAATCAGCTAGAACGCCAACGCAATTCCTTACGTATTTGCGCCTAACTATTACGTATGTACGTAAAACGTTAAACATACGCATACAAAATCGAATTACGTATTAACGTAAATAATACATGAAACAAAAACAAAACAAACAAAAAAAAAAACAACATAACCAACACAATGTTGGTGTTTGTGTGTACAGAGTGTCACCCTTTCGCAGAAAAAAGCAGACACACACACAGTAACAGCAGAAACAACAATTTCAACGATTACAATGAAAAAAAAACAAATCTTCACAAACAAATCAACCCACTACGAATGAAGCAAGTCGTGCAACCCTGCCGCTTGCTGCCACCTCTTCTACCAGCATAATGAGCTGCAATAGCTTCTTCCCGTCCAGCGACGGGCATATGTTGTGGGGAAGCAGCTTCAAGAGCATCGTCATGCGAAAGCTGACTGAATTGGTGGGCGGCAAAATAAGGCGGTGTAAGACGAGAACGTAGAACACCAAAAAATCCAAAATTAAAATCAATAAAAAAGCTCAATGACGTCAACTGAGTGGTATACTCGAACATCCCAGCAGATACATGCACACGCATACACTTATCCACACACAGCCACACGCACACTCGCACTCACACTCATTACGCACACACTCTTGTTGCTAGTGTAGAAAATAAAAAAAAAAATACATCAAGAACAGCAGATAAGATGGTTCGTTCGGTTGTATATCGGGGAGATTGCATGATTCTGATAACAACTGTCAACATCTGCAATAGTTGGCAACACTTTCGAGCAGTTATCAAAAGTTTTATGAAATAAAAAAAAATATATTCCCAGAAATTGTTTCAATGCTTCAAAAATCTATCTATGATATCGGTTGAAATTTCTTAAAAAATGTTGGATCACAGTCTGAAATAAAGACTTAGATATACAGTAGAAGAATGTATAGATATATACTGAAATCAATGTCCAATTCACCAAAATAATTGAATTTATTTGAAATATCAATCATAAAAATAATATCTTAAATGTAAATAGTAGGGAAGAGGGCTGGATTGTGAACCGGGTTTTGTTTTTGGGCTGTAACTTTTCACAGAATAAAGATATCGAATAATCCAAGATACCGTTGGAAAGGTCAATATACCACGCAACTTCTTTATTAGTGTTTTGCGTTTCGCAAACAATTACCATACATCATGCATTTTTGAAAATTCCTCATCGAAAAAATATTTTCTGCATCTTTAGTTTTTTTTTTCTGCGACATAACTTTTGACTCTGCCCGAGGCTATATTGCCGGGGAGCTTTTTTTGAAATGGAAATAAAAATGAAATCAAAAAATTAGATCCTAATTTTTTTTTTTATGCCAACCATAAAGCATAACTAACAACCTGTCAAGAGTTCCCATGTATACGCTGGAAGATATTCGGGTTCAAAGATCATCGAAACCTATCATACGTCAATATTTCAACTTCTCTTGTCGGACAGTTTATGTTTACAAAAATATGTTTACAACAAAATTGTAGATCACATAATTATCTTCAAAAATTCACGTAACAGTGTTAACGTAAGACTAAATGCTTTTACGTATAAGGCAAGATAAGTGTAAACAGCGTAAAGTAGAAATTATACTCTATGAGCAGTTTTTTTTTTTTTATTCTTAAAATCCATGATACAATTATACAAGGTAGGAGTGACAACTGGCTATTTTCTCACGAGTGTCTTGCACCGACTGTCTTGCACCGACTGTCATTTGCTTGTATATTTTATGTTCTAGTTTCTTTTCTACTTTTTCGTTCTCTAATTTATACTATTTTTGACAATTGGTCCAAGACGAAAAAAATGTACACTCCTACCTTGTTTAATTGTATCATGTTAAAATCTATTTTATTTTTTCTCTGGCAACCTAGCGATCCTCTCTTTGAGAACTTGCAAACAGAGTTAGAGTTGCCATATTTTAGCCAATATTTTAACAATCTCCTGACATTCCTGATTTGTTCTTATAGCTATGAAAACAAAAATTGAATTGATTTTCAACAAAATGGAAGTTGAAAATAAATTAAATGAAAAGGCAAAGAAATTTTATTATTTATATAATTTGAAGTAATCTGATTATAGAAATGCATTAAACAAAGACGGTCTTGCAGAGTGATTTCTGATCATATAAAATCAAATGGTAAGTTTTTCGAACACACTTGTTCCAGCTTCTATCGCCGTGTTTCTTTCCAATATACCAGTAAAAATAATAATTTCATCAATTTGACATTGAATGCAATGCAAAACAATACAATATAATACAATAACAATTGTATCATGTGCAAAACGAATAGTTTATCTGAGTATGTCGACATTCGCCAATTGTTGCATTCTGGACCTATCCTCAGCAGTTGTCGATAAAATCTGTTCGGGCTTTTAAAGATAGTTCTTTAGAGAAAAATAGTATGTACAAAGTTTCTCAATATAGTCCATGGTAGAACAACAAGGCTCTACCAGTCTACTTTGTATTTGTATCATGCTGTTGTCCATCATCTTAAGAAATATTCATTGCATACTTTTAGGAAAAGTAATTCTTCTTATGATGCTCTTCTTTCATAAAGTAACTAAAATCATTCCATTTTCTCTATAGAAGAAAGCTGTAGAGAAATATTGTCCAAAGCGACTCATAACGAAATTTTACCAGGAACATTTTCATAGAATATTTTAACCTTCTAAGACTACTGCCGACAATACATTATTAACCTTTTTTGATAAGATTCAAATGGACCCATTAGAAAAAATAGAGCTCGAGGGCGTTCCATCAATTAATTAGAATATAATTTAATTTTAATTATCATCTAATATCATCTATAATAATAACTATGTGACAAAAATGGCTGTTTCAGGCAATTACATTTATCCACACATTTTTTAAACCTACGATAGTAGGTGTAACACAAAATTTCAAAAAATAAAATCAAAAACGATAGTCCCTGACTCAAATCGTAATACTGATAAAAAAATCCGACATCTTTGTAACTGCTGCCATACCAATTTTAAGTTATTTAATTCATTCTATTTATATATGTTCTATATTAAGAACATGTTTTCACATTTTATCTTAGGCCAATGATAGAAATTTTTCTGATGTTCACCGAATATATTTAAAATAATATAAATTTATATTTCACCTAGGTTACATGGCTTGGATCTGAGAGAGAGAGAGAAAAAGAGAGGTATAGTAGAGAGAACGAGCGAGAGTGAGCAATGAAGTGAGAGAACGCGCCTTACAATTCGAAAGGAACATATTAAGAAAAGTAGCTTCAAGCACAAAGCTTAAGTCTTTCAAACGCAATTCCTGTCTCATAAGAAAAACGCAACAAAAAAGCTTCAAAAGCTTTCTGAAGCCTACACTCAAAAAATATGGGGAAATACTTATTTCAATTAATATGCACAGTTTTTTTTAGCGCTCAACTTCAATGCAGCTCGCTCTTTTCACATTAAATAATGGCTTATTAGAGGACTTTTGGGCAAAATATTGCACCCCACTTAACTGTGACCTCCTGCGCATTTTTCTCTCTATGCATCACCAAAAATTTCTAAAAAAAAAAAGAAAAAAATAAAAAGAGCAGGATACACGAAATAAGCTTGTATATTTGTTTTATTTTTAGTCCTTTGAAGAATATGCGTTTGCAGCGACGTGCTTTAATAGAACAAAAATGGTTTTGTTTTTTTTTTTTTTTTGTTTTGCTTAAAGTTAGTTATTTTCGTTGATGTCGAAGTTAAAAACTCTCTTGAAGTGAAGTAACTTAAGCATGGTATTGTTTAATATAATATCAGGAGCATAAAAGTTGCTTTTTGGATGCGAAATGCTGAATCGGGCCATGGAGACTTGAACTAGGTTCAACAAGTGGAATGACATCTTTACTCACAAAATTCAAATGAACAAGAAATTGATCGCTATTTGAGCCAGTACAACAAAATCATTTTCATAATTAACTTATAATTCATACTGAATTTTTGAATGGAAATGTTTCGATCTTATGCGACCAGTTGATCTCATTGATATGGGAAAAGATCAAGTATTAAATTCCTTAAAATTGTGGATTCTGTATGGTTATTTTGTATGGTTATATTTTGAAAGCCAAAATTTTACTTTCATCTTAAATGAAATTTTCATTTAAATTTTTTGTAGTGTTTTTCACTGAAATACGTTTCATCGTAATCCTTAAACTCACATCAAAAATTTTTCAATGATTTTTCTTATTTGAGATTAATCGATTCATATTCATCCCATATATTTAATTATACTCACTAAATTAAAGCTGTTTTTAGACAGGGTCAATAATTTTTTTTTTATTAAAATATTTCTTTACAGCTTTTACAAATTTTCATTGGGTATAAAATATAAAATTTACCGTAATTCTTGTTTTGAGATATTGTATATTTTTCTATATAAAAATAAGGATCTATAAGAACTTTATGATCCATTCGGTTTTTATGATTCCACCGTCACAGATTAACCTATTTTATGTAGTTAAGGGTCTCAGTTTACAATTGTGGGCAACGTGTTAGGGTTTTTAAGCAAACTTTTTTTAATAAGTAAATGATATGACTAATTTTATATATATTACCCAATAAATTATATATCCCGAAACTTTTTATTATTTTACATTTAAAACTTCGAGCTTCCTAACTCTAAGAAGCATTGTAGATCCCGTAGGGTCCTCACTTTTTGTTTTTCGTTTTATGCCTTTTAAAGTCTTATACTGAACAGTTTCATTGGGATTTTTTTTTTTTTCAAAAATAAACCATGTTCTAAACAATGATCAAGAATTAAACAATTTTAATTTTGTTTAGTATGATTAAATTTCGACTGAATGAGTTATAAATTACTGTGAATTTTTAAAAAAGCATGGGTTTGAGAATTCCATGTTTATAAGTCTACCGAAACTTGTCGATTTTACCAAAATCCCGAAATTCGTGGGTACAAACTGTACTTGAAAACGAATTTGAAAATTTTGAAATGCAGAATCTAAAAATGGCGTCTTAAAAATTAAAAATTAAATGTAAAAATTAAAAAAAAAAGGATATTAAATGATCATTGGTATCATCAATACCATTAGGTACTATTGATATTAAGGGGTTGCTTGATCATTTACCAGGTTTCTTTCCTTACAGACTATTTTACACTAAATCATAGATTCTTCCATAAAGCCTTGTCGAAAAAACTGTTTAAAAAAGATGAACTTTCATTGCAAGAAGTATAATTGGCTGAAGTAATTGTGGGCGTGATTTCGTTATATTAAATTTTACTCTGTCTCATCATCCACGGAGAGCAATTCTTTCGAAATAGTTTTAATAAGAGAATACAAGATACACAAGGTTTATTCTCAATATGAAGTTATATAAATATTTATAAATAAACAAAAAAATAATAAAATAAACAAAAAAAAAAATTATAATTTTCGTTTATTTCAATTCTGTAAAAAATTATTTTCTTCTAAAAAACAAAAAAAAATATTTCATAGAAAAAAAAAGAACTTACCACTAAGTGGCAATGATAAATTAAGAAAGTGGTAAAAAAAGAACAAGCAAAAAATCAAAAACCTTAAAATAGCTTTGCACAAAGAAGCTTTGCTCTAAATGTATGCCGCTCTATACAGCACAACTTAATTTCAGTACACACACACACATACACACATATATCAACTACCATCAAATCCCCATCATCGCCCGCCACCCAGGATCAACCCAAGCAACAGAATTTCACCACATTTAATGGAATCAAGTTAAACTTTCACCACGCTTCAACTTAAGGCTCTGCCATCCAGACGAAACGTTATGAAAACCACTAAATTTTCTAGCTACGAAGATTTTCTCGGTAGTCGTTGTCGTGTAGTGGAGTTGTCGTCGTTGTGCTCGTCCCTCGTACTAGCGAACGGGGCTACAAAGAAAAATAAAATAAAAAACTTAACACAAACACACACACACACACACACACAAACATATACATACATAGTGAGAAGAAAATAAAAATTTATTTTTTAAATATTTTAAAATTGTGATTTCCTTAAATAACAAAAGAATTTCAATTCTCCAATAGTGCATAAAAGTGTGAACGATAAAAGAAAAGGTGTGGAGTAACGTCAACTTCTGTAAAAAATTCTCTATACAAAAATGAAATTTTCCACAAGCCCAGGATAGGCATTAAAAATTTATAAGTCTAGCATATATATAGAGGATATACAGCAAAATTATGCCATAAATACAGTTAAACAAATACCGAAATGCGCGCAAATAAAGTGAAAATCTTATAGAAAACATACGATAAAAGAAAAAAATTTGCTAACCAGCTAAGAAAAAAAAAAGAAAATATGTGTAACAAAGAAAAAATGTAATCACGAAAAAAAGCGCAGTGAAAAAAATTTACACCATACAAAAAAGTTTTGTCGCATATCCCAGTTTCGCTTGACACTCTCTCCGCCCCACACTGTAACTAAGCTTAACATATTCACCACAGCGCATCCCGTTCCCGTTAACTGTCAGTTTTTCGTGAGAGTGCAAAAGTTACACGACCCCCAGCCCTCACTTCAAAAGCTTCAGAAAATCCCCACTATATTAAAAACAAATTTCCCGCTTTACTCATACCAACAAAAATATTTTTTGACTTTACTCTCATTCACCACAGCAGTAATTTACTCACCACATCAAAAGAAATCTATCGCAGCAGAGCTACATTTGGCCTCGCAGCGTTTGCAAGCAATTCCAGAAGTTGTAAATTGTAAATATACATACTAAACAGTATCTAAATATTTTATTCTTAACGGTAAAAGAAAAGTTCGTCTAGTGCCTCTAAAATACAACTGCATAAAACCTATACAGCCACATAGAAATATAAAAAAAAAAAACGAAACAGCAGCAAAGTGTAAAAATTTTAAAAGTTGCCAATGCAAGTGTTGCATCTGCTATGATGTGTAGCATATGAATTACATATATATATATTTATATGTGTATATATATATATTTATGTGTATATAAATGCATATATATATATCTTTATATAATATAAACAAACACTCCCATACAAATAACTAGTGTTACATATACACTGAACTCATATCGTTCGTTAGTTAGTTTTGGTCCTTTTCGTTAATCTAACAAAATTCAAACAACATTTTGTCGCTTAACTCATAACGTGTGGTGAGTTTCGAGCAGAAATAGAAACGCTTCAGATAACAACCTACATTTATATATACAAATGCTTAGCTAAGCAAAATAAAAAAAAAATATTCAAATAAAAAAAATGATAACAAATGCAACAACGAATGTTTACACAACGCTGTTAATCCATACAACAACTCTACAATATACAAAATGCGTAAGTATTGCAATGCACTGTGGCACAACACCATTTCAGATTCAGTCAAAAATATAGATTCGTAATAAAATGGGTGTAAAGAGTGGGACAAAGGATGATGCGGCTAGTTTCGAACTAAGGTTAGTGAGTGCAGTTGTGCACTGCAACTTGGCCAGTGGTGAATAAATAACCTAAGAGCAGAGTCAGTGGTGGTTCTACACACGGACTGAAAGGGCTTTAGCCCCCCCTTGGAGAATTTTTTTGTATGGGAAAATAATGAAAATAAGCCCTCAAAGCCATTCCAGCCCTCCCTTTGGAATACAAACCGGAATGCAAACCGAGCATTTATTTTTTTCCAAAGTTCGATAAACAAATTCAAACATTTAATGTCTATAGCAGTCTAAACTAAAATAGCACGAAAACACGTAAGAAAATGTGTGGAGACTCTTCCAAAAGCTTTCACCTTTCAAGCACATAACCCATATAAGGCATGCATGCATCAAAGCATCTACCGTTTCTACACTCAGGGAAAAAAATCGTAAAACCAAAGAAAATACACTTTGCCACAAAGACTTTTATTGGTTAGATTGTACCCAAAGATAAAACATCCTTACGGCAGCAAAGGCCACGAAAAATATACTTTATATCAAAGACTTAAATTCTTGTGACAAAGATGTACGTCTTTAAAAAAGTGGATTTCCTTAGTACTCTCTTTGTATGTCCGCCTTTTCTTTCTATTACTCACCCCTCTCACCCTCTCACTCTAATTTAGGGTTAATTACAACTTATACATATTAATACATCAATTGCCTTATATAGTACATATTGCCCACAAAGTAACTGCGAACTATAAGCGTGTGTATTTTTAAGAAAAATATGATTTTGTAGAAAAAATTATTTAAAGTTATAGACTTTGTCTTTGAAACAACGATGCTTAGCTTCAAGAAAACAAAGAAAATTTGTTTATTTTGCGTACTTTTTTCTCTATTAACAAATTCTTGTTTACAAAGAATTAAATCGTTATAGTAAATAATTTATCTTTACGGCAAATATTTTTTGATTGATTTAGCTTCAAAGAACTTCAGCCTTTTGTTTCAAAGATGCAGCAGTTGGCTTGGTTAAAGAATAAATCAATAGTGCAACGATCTTTTCCTTGTAGCAAAGATATTTTGGTTACAGTCTTTTAACAACTTTTTTTTTTCTTTGATTTTAAGGCGTTCAATTTTCTCAGTGTATTAAACACACGCATTATGCGATTCATCCTTTTTCCCCAAATATTAAAATTCATATTCATAAAAATTCATTCATAAAAATATAAACAATATTCTTTTTCCAAAAATCACTGTCACAATTCGTTTTCTCTAGTCCGCTTCATTCACAATTCTTCATACACTTTTCCATTCACAATTCTAGTCCGTCAGCTACAGTTCTTGGGTCAATTGGACCTTAAGCGGATGCAGAGTCAAATCTTTCGTCTATTTTTGCTACAGTGTGGATGTGGAAAGATCGAGTTTTTGAGAACGGTGGCTAAATAAGATGCTTGGGTAATTTTCAACACATTCCTTCACTGCGTTGGTATTTTTGATCGAACGTCCGCAGCGAAGTTGTTTCGGTGTTTTCACATCTTGCATTGAACCAGTCTCTTGGTTTTTTTTTTATTATTAAGGGTATTCACAATTGTGTGGTATCGTGGTATTGTGGTGTTTATACCACAGCTGAGAACCACAATTATGAGCACCCTTTAAAATAAAATTTTAAAATAGTTGGCGACGCCACCTAAAATGTAAGCAAACAGATGTTAAATTAATCAGTTGTTTTCATTTATTTTATTAATATATGGCTTAAAGAAGTTTAACTTACATTTTGAGATTCTTCCACTTTTGCAATTAGAAAATAACTGGCAAACCGATCAGCTGTTTATGGAAATTGAAAAACCACGTTCGTTAAACATATCAAGGGGCTACTTAAAATTACCACACTTGTGGTTTTTAGAGCTTTCATGTAAAACAACAAAAAATATAAAAACCGCTTGGTAAAGTGTGGTATTAATACCACGGGGTTTTTTAATCACACTGAAAACCACGCAATTGTGAATATCCTTATTATGTTGCGTACACACGTCTCAGCGGGCTCAGAATTACGTGGAAAATATGCTGAAAATTTGCTCATCGTACCTCCGATTGAACGCAAATTTAAGTAATAAAATTCAAGTATTTTTGTCTTTCCTTCACCTTGTGTTTCATGGTAAATTTTCTCGTTTAGAAATGATAAATGGCCCCATTTGACAACTGCGAAACGACCAGCTGTTAAATGATACACCCTTGTAAAACTACACCTCTTGTTGATACACTCTTATATTGAACATTCTACTTTTTTGATGACAAATGAACACGGAAAATTTCACTAAAATCTAAAATACTCGTAAAAATTCATATTAATTCGTAATTTTATCATAAAAAATTAAATTTCATTTTTAACTTTCAATAGTTACAAAAAGAACTTCATATATTCTTATTAACTATAAGAAACTATATTTAACTACGAGTATAAATATATATGTAATATAATATCATTCAATCAATATTTTATCTATGCACTACACCTGTGTATATTCTATGTTTTGAATTTTTTTATTTTATTGATTTTATATCGGTCGACACTAATATGTGTACTTCGCAAAAATCGATCTTTTTGGCCCATCTTACTTTGTTATCAAGATATGGCGTCCTTCCTAATTTTTTAAGGTTATCATACTGTCCGACCTGTGCGTCTCGAGTTCGAGACCCCCTTTAGATCACTCAATTCTAGTGCTATTTTTGGCCTATCTTCCTTCGTTTTCGAGTTATGGCGCATTTTGTATTTATTTAAAGTTAAAATTATATTATCGACTAACCCGCTTTACTTGTGAGCCCTTGGAAAACTGATAACGATATCTGAAATTGTTTGATGCGGATGCATAGCGCATTTAGAGTGCTTGATTTGATTCCCCGTTACTTTTATGGTTTTATGGTTTTATGTCGTTCTATGGTTTGATATTTTATTTAATATCAAGACTTTCAAAGTACAACGACACTAACGAAGAGTTTTCAAAACATGCAATTCTTGTTTTTGAGTTCGCTTCATACAAAACATTTTTGTTCGATGCCTAGGCTACACTGACATACACTGCACTTGCATAGTGTACACTATTCAAGTGCTCTGTTTTGTACAGATCTTTATTATGTTTCCGTCAAAGCTTACATAAGGAAGTTATTTGATATCAATAAACCACAAATCTAATCTGATCTACCTTGAAGGAAGATAGGTAATAGTTAAAATAGTCGTAATAAAAGTATGCACCTGAGAATTTTTTCATAAGGCTAATATGTCACAAGTTGCATTTTAGAGTAAAATTATGTTATAAAAGTGTTATTCAATATTTTTTTTTTCGTTTTATTAAACTTTCTTCGGTAAGGGACAAGTGACAAGGGACAAGAAATGGTACAATTATACAAAGTAGGAATGACACCTGACTATTTTCTCACGAGATTCTTGCACCGGCTGTTATTTGCCTGTATATTTTACTTAAAATTTTTTTTTTTTACTTTTTTCGTTCTCTAATTTATACTATTTCTGACAGTTGGTACTAGACGAAAAAACTGTCACTCCTACCTTGTATCATGATCTAATCAAACTTTCTTTGGTTAGATACACTTAAGATAAGTATCGAATGTATATTTGCTTTGTTTATGCACTTCAATAGATATCCCAAACGCCCCTTACTAATTTTAATTACTGCTTAAATTAATAGGACTAAAGGAACAGATTCAGACCCTTAATCTGAAAATTATATATTTTCAACAAAAAGAAAAAAACGTATTTGTATTTTATTCAACGTTTTCCTTATGTTCTTTAAAATAAGCCATGATATAAAAAATAAATAATAAAATAAACTGGCCATTTCAGCCCTTGAAAGAACTTTGACCGAACTTCTTATGATCAAAAATTTGTTGTGCGTGGCTATTAAATGTTTGGGCACAATTTATCGAGAACTGCATCTACTAGTTTTATGCCGACTCCGAACGGCTAATGTGCATGTTCTCCAGAAGCTTTATATGGCATTATTTACTCTCTAACTTTGCCATTGTCTGCAGAGAGGTGACGACCAAATAGAAAAATTAATTCAATTGAAAAAACTTTCTGCGTAAGATGGAATTGAACCAGGGTTCTCTGGCGTATGAGTCACGCACTCTACCCACTGCACCAAGGCCGCCACAACAAGCCTTGATAGTTTCAGAAAAACATTTGCTTTATTTATGGTTTGTTAGCCATTTAGGCCTACAAATCGAAGGGTCTGAGTTCAATTCCAGCTGACGAAGAAAACTGTTTGCAATAGAAACTCAAGTTAAGCTAATAAGGACCGTATTATCTGTTTTATCTTATCTTACTACTATAGCTACTGTATTACAACTATACTACACGGAGAGAAAAAATCAAGCATTCTATGCTTGAATCAAGCAAATAGCAATAGAAATCAGTTCACACTCAAGCGTATATTTCTGAACTCAAGCATTAGTTTGCTTGTATTGAGCAAATTTAACCTTTTGCGATCGCATTAATTTTCGTATAATATGGGTGTCATGCTGGTCGGAATTAATTTTCCTTGAAAAAACTATGATACACAATATGCAAGATTAAAAAAGATAAAACTTTAGATAATGTAACTTAACGATATATTTCATTTTTTGTAAAAACTATATTTTATTGTTCTTCATGGTGTGGTATCTTTTAAAGCAGTCTCCAATATGAAGCATTCGACTGTAATGGTAAAAAAAGTTTTGGAGGCTGAAAGCAGACACAGTGGCGGATCTACATACGGGCTGAAAGGGCTTTAGCCCTCCCCTTGGAGAATTTTTTGTATGGAAAACAAATGAAAAAAGTCCAAAAAGACGTTTCAGCCCCCCCTTTGGCATACAAAAGTATAGTTTCAGCCCCCCCTTTGGCGAATCCAAGAGCCGCCACTGAGTAGACATACGAATGAAACGGTAAAAACACTATGGTGGCTGAGAGCAGACCTACGGTCGCAAAGAGTTAAAACACATGATATTAAAAAAATGGTTTAATTCAAGAAACATTTGCTCAAAACTCAGAAAAAGTTTTTTTAGATTCATGTCTAATATAAGTTTGGAGTGAGAAAAATTTGCTTGATTCAAGTAAACAATTTGCTGAAAACTAGATTAATTTGCTTGATTTGAAAAATTTATTTTCATTGAATTGAGAACAGTTTGCTTGATTCAAGTTAAGAATTTAATGAAAACTAGAATAATTTCCTTGATTTAAGTAAAAAATTTACTTAATACTAGAAAGTTTTGCTTGATATAGAAACTTTATTTTCCTATTAAGAGCAGAATATGCTTAATCCAAATAAACAATTTACTGAATACGAGAATAAATTGCTCGATTTGAGAAATTTGTTTTCTTAGAGTTGAAAAGAATTTGCTTCATCAAAATGAAGAATTTTCTCAATATTGGAATGCTTTAATATTGCTTTTTCTTATAAAGAGAAGAATTTGGTTGATCCTACTAATTAATTGTCTGACATTTAGAAATTTTTGCTTGATGTATAAGATTTTTTTATCTTGTATCTGAAAATAGTGAATAGCTAGCCATTGTGTTTTTAAATTAAACAAAGACCTAACTTATCTTATTTTAAAAGATTTTTTTATATATTGTAATAAATTAATAAACTAAATAATGGGGTAAATTAATTGCGATTAGATAATGAATAATTTATATTCAAATGAGAAGTGGGAAAGTGATTTCTTTCGTTTATAATTTTAAGGCTAAATAGGTTGAAAGATTTATGAAAGTACTTGTATAGTTTTACATGCTTGAATGAAGCATTGGAAATATCAAGCATTTTAAAATAGTTTTATATTTTCTTAAATCAAGCAAAATATGTGATTAATTCAAGAATATTTTTAATAATTTAATTTAATTTTAATTTAAATAACTCTGCGTTTACTTAAATTAAGAAAATATTTTCTTGATTCTAGTCTTGTTCCAGGTTCTAGAGTCAAGTACTTTATTCTTGTTTCAAGCAATCATTTTTTTTACTATATTTTAAAACAAATGCTTATTATAAAATTTTTTTTCTTAATTTAAGTTTGTTTGCTTGATTTTAGCAAATGGAGCTTAATCTTGAATTTTCTGAGATAAAGTAAAATATTTTCTTAATATAAGGATACAGCAGGCTACAGTGGTGGACGTTTTCTCTTTATCAATGGTATTGTGGATGACTTCTTAAGAAACTTTACTTTAATTAAATTACCTTTAATTAACTTTAATTAAAGATACTTATTATTAAAATTTCGTAAAGAAAATACCACTATATCCTTTTGCAGCACAAATGTGATATTTTAAAAATAATTTCATAAAAACGGGACCAGTACTTTTGGAGTTTACCGGTAACAAAAAATGTTCACTTTAATTTTATATAATAGTATAGATTATTTTTCTCCGTGTATATGCAACAACAAATAGAGTTTAGCTACTTCAGCTTTTTCTCACATTCCCAGCATTCACCCATTTAAAGCCACAATCCAAAAATCTTTGTAATTATCAACGATATTGATATTAGTGGCTCAAAATAAGTTAATGTAGGAAAAATTTACCCACCAAAGCAGTGGTTGGGCTCAGGGACAACACAAGACAAAACAACTAACCATGCAGAACATAGTCATGCAATTACACAATAGTTTTTAATCTACTTTTGAGTTGACCTTTTGACAAGTTAACATCAAAAAAGCTACAATTGTTAACTAAGGTACTCATACGGTTCAAAGGAGCATTTAACATGTAATTTGTTCTACTAAATGGTAAATATGGCGGTTCTGCTACTTCTACGATTAGAGTTAAAATTAAAAAGAGAAAGAAGTTCTTTAGAATCGAATACACCGGTTATTAGTTGGTGTAAATATACGATATCTGCAGACTTCCTTCGATCACTCAATGATTGCATTTTTAAAAGTTTCAAACGATCCTCGTAAGAAAGAAGGTATGGCTTCAAAACTACGGCTATTAGTGTTACTACGGACAGATGGACAGACAGACGAACATGACTAATTGGAATAGTGACGCTGGTCAAGGATATATATCTATACTATTATATAAAATGGTTCTCTCGGATTTTTATCGTTCAATCACGGGGTAACCGCTGAACCGATTTTAATAATTCGTTCACTATTCAATTGCTATAATAAGCGACCCTGCTACTGGGTACGACGTTTTTGGTAAAACTTTTGATTTAGTTATTTAAGAACTCATGCGTTTTAATCCATGCTGTCATTGTATAAGCAGCAGGAAATAACAGCAAACAATAGCTTAAGCTCTTTGTTGAGAGAGAGAGAGGTGAGATTCTACAACTCACCGCGCTGGTCTCTTGAGTGGATAGTTGCACTCAGTTTATTTCTGCTGCAGTGTTGCCAAAGCCCAATATATCGTATTTATTTTGATTTTCATGCCAAGATTGCTTGCCACTCTTTTTATTTCAATAGCTACTGAGTTAAAAAATCTAATAAATATATTGAGATAAATTTTACATAATTTTAGAATAAAGCTGGGTAAAAAAAAAATATGAGATGGTCATTAAAGGCCATTTACATTTTTATTAATGGCGAAACTAACTTCTGTGATCTTATGGTAAAATTGGATGGTAGTAATCATGGTTGAACTAATGAGGTTGTCGGAAGGGTGAGAGCGAGAGCCCATAAATGTCAAATCGAAGTTGACAGCTCATACAAAATCTAAAAGCGAACATTGATAACATGTAAAGCCGATGAAGTTGTTGTTGTTGCTTTTCATTGATCTTGACAATTGTGGGTACTGAAAAGAGATAGCCCCAAAATATTCTTATTAATTTAACCATGATGGTGATTTCAATTGCATGTAAGTGTGGGGGTGAAATGTTTTGTACTACCATGGCTGTTGTGTGTTCAACGGTCTGAAATGTCATTGCGTTAGTTTGTGGTTTGAACAGCTGCGCAAAATATGGAGTCTTTATTTATAGATGGTTTAATATTTATATATATATTTATATTTATTATCCCAAGCAACGCTGGGAACGGGTATGCTAGTATTTCTATATTCTTTCTTTAACTACCGATACGAACGGAGTGATAATATATCACTTATGCCGTGGTTATGCTTAACAAACATGTTTGGTGTTCATTTCCGTCAATTTCTTCTCTTCTCTGAAATGTTTGTTGGGTGGTTATGCTATGTTTGTTGAACAGTTGCATTACATGTAATAATGTGTCAAAACACAAAGTTTTGTAGTTTTATACATACTACCTATTAATTATAAAATGAAAAACGAAATTAAGAATTAATTCATAACGGAATTGCTTATGCAAGGGGCATTATATTTTAAAAAAAAACCAACGTGGAATCATTTTGCAACATACAATCGAAGTTGCTGAAGCTATGTGGCAGTCGAAAAAATGTAAGACGAGCACATGTATTGTGAAGGAATGGAGGAAAATGAGATCAGAAAGTGTTTAAAATAAGAAAGAAATAAAATTTAAATTTATTGCACACAAATTTTTCCGTCTTGCTTGCACTTTGTGGTAAGGGTTGCTTAAGCACTCAATTAATTATACTTTTTAATACTTTTTACTACTTTTTTGATGCTATTATACAAAATGACTGCAGGCAACACCGGTAGTTCGGTATGTTTGGTGTTTCGATCAGCAATCAAAAATGTTCGGTCTTAGAGCGAGAGAATGAAATTGAGAAAAAGTTCATTTCTCAGTTTATACGTGAAACAATAACAACAAAAAATGTTCGGAAATCATGTTTGGTAAGCATAACCACGGCATTACGCAGAAAGTTCGGGGTATACAAATTACCAATTTTTAAGTATTTTTATGGAGTACATATTTGTAACAATAATATTTATTGAAAGAAGTAGTGGTCATAATCGGATTGAAGCCATTTTCCGTTCTATATATAAATGTTCTTTCAGTGCACAGACAATTTTTTTAATTTAAAGTTGGAAATGATTATCTTTTGATTCCAATAGTTTTGTTTCCATCATTGTTTTTTTTTTTTTTTAATAAAATATATCAACCATTGCTATGATCTCATTTGTATTAATTTTTTGTTCTCTTATTTCTAATAATTTCCTTGCAAATTATGTTATTAAAAAAAAGAAAATTCTAGCTTGTTTGAAATTGTCTTGTGTTACTTTTTCTTACTCCTTCATTAATAAATTTTGGGAATTTATTTTATATCTATTATATTAAAAACTATTTATATCGTTATTTGCGTTCTAGAAGGATATGATAACATCTCATAAAAGTAACTTATAAAGCATCTGTTAGTATTTTTAACCCAGCATAATTAGCCCACAATGACATTTTTAACGAATGTGAGAACAGAATAACAGAATCAGAATAAGAACAAAGATGGAAATGTATTCGTATCTTCCGGCCCTGGTATTTTCTGTTTAACTTACATGTTTTTAGAAATTCACATTTTTTGCGAATTCGCTCATTTCGTCATGTATAGTTCATGACAGAGTCATCTGCATTTTTCCTCTGATCTCTCTCTCTCTCCACCTCCTTTACGTCATTATTATTTTCATGTTTACTCCTTCTTGCAGTGAAGTAATCAATTTGTGATTGCAAAATATGAGTTATCAATACGAAAAGGTCAGAGGCTGCATTACAACAGCTTTTTCATGTGAGTACAAACATGCGTGTTTGCAATAACGTCCTTATATGTTTGTGTAAGTGCATATACGTGTGTTTGTGTGTGTGTGTGTGTGTGTGTGTTAGTTTTTTTAATTTGAGTATCTAAACAAGAAACAGTTACAAAAACAAAATATATCTGGATGTTGACTTAAATTATTCATTAGCAAATTAGTCCAAATGTCGAAAGCAACACGCGTCATATAACTGTCCAGGTGATGAACTCGACAGTAGCCTTACTAAGCCACCAACCGAATGGCTGAGACAACATTTTCAATTTATGGACTCTGCCTGATGTTTGGCACAATTCGTTGGAATTCATTTAACTTTATTTTTTTTATGATTCTTGTTGAGGCTGGTTGGCAAAAGTGTGGCGAATACTTTTGACATGGGCGTCTACAAAAGGGCGTTAAGATAGATAATTTAAGAATGAATTATGAAATTCGCAAAAATTATTTTAAAGGTTAAGATACTTAATTAATGAGCAGTTATAATGAACATACTCGTGCTATAATGGCTTTCTTTTCTTATGCTGGAGAAATATGGCGCTTTGTAATGTAACCTGAGAAAGTCATAGAATTTTATTAAAACTAATTGAGTTGTTGCTGATTTTTAGATCTTGAGGAGTTTTGATGCTGAATTCCCAATTAAAGTGTCCAGTCGTTCCTTTTTGATTGCTATCAATTGTTTTGCAGCCCTTTGCAAAAAATTCTTGACCCGCCCTTGAGTTTTCAGTGGCGAATTGGCAATGGTTTTAATTATGTATGTTTGTAGTGTTCCATCTCATAAAATGTTTTATTATTATTTTTTGGCACGTTTTCGAAATTTCACAAGTGCTTTAGTTTATTTTCTCGCCCAAGGGGCAATAACTTTTGAATACTGTTAATTTAACCTGTTGACTGTGTGTTAAGTGACTGAGAGGACCAGAAATCAATAAAAACAAAATTATCAATAAATAAATGTTAAAGACGAAAAGAACAGCACTGTGCAGGACTTCTGATAAAACAGAATCAGAAAAATAGAAATAATTTTAAAAAAATTGCAAACTTTCACTAAACTTGTTAATTTGAAAATCGATAGATTCCTATTTGCATTTTGGAAAATAACTTTATTTCCGTATCAAGCTGATTTTAATTTAGTTCAGTAACTAGTCATATGGATTAAAAAATTTAATTTGTCGAAAACTAAAATTTTCTAATAAAAAAGGGTGTTTTATAATTTGCTGTAGTTTTTCTACTAGGGATGTCTGATGTCTGTGTTTATCGACACTTTGTTTTAGTTTATTCCGTAAACATTGGAATTTCATCATGTGCAGATTTACGACTGAGCTTTTTCTCCATATATTGGAATTTTCCATTAAAAATAACCGCTCGAGACTAATCCTGATTTTCTTCAAAGATCATAATTTCAAACGAGGCTCATTTCTGGCCAAATGGGTGCATTAACAAATAGAACTACCACATTTCTTAAAGCAAATTTAAGTAAAGACTAAAGTTATAATCGATATAGCACAGAACTTTTAAATGTTTCCCAATAGTCTTAATTTTTGTGATGTTGATTATAGTGTTAACGTATTCCTTAAATTTGGCGAATTAATAATTAGCATATTTTTAATTTCAAATAAATAGTAAAGGGTGTCCCAACAAGAACGCAATTTTTAAATGTGGCAACACTGGAATTGTCATTGTTTGACATTTGAACAATTGTTACTGTTTGCTAGTAGAAGGTACGAGGTTAGTAAAAATGGAGCGCTACACGAATGAACAACGCATTCTCATTGTGAAATTGTTTTTCCAAAATGGTGAAAGTTTTGCGGCTACAGTTCGCAAATTGCGATCAATTTGGGGTCACAATAATGCTCCAAAAGCGTCAACTGTAAAGAGATTAATGGATAAATTTGCCGAAACTGGGTCTGTTAGTGATGTAAAGACAACAACGCGCCTTCGACCGGGTCGATCGACCGAAAATGTCGCAGCTGTACGTGATGATGTCGCTCAAACTCCATCCACCTCAATTCGACACCGAGCTCAACAAATTGGTGTCTCCAAATCCACTATGCAGCGAATTTTGACGAAAGATTTGCACCTTCATGCATACAAAGTTCAATTGACTCAGGAACTGAAGCCAGCTGACCATGGACAGCGAAGGGAGTTCGTTAATTGGGTATTGGAGAGACAACATGAAAATGCTGATTTTGCCGCTAAAATCATCTTCTGTGACGAGTCCCATTTCCATCTTGATGGCTTCGTCAATAGGCAGAATTGTCGCATTTGGGGTGAGGAAAATCCTCGAGTGATTCACGAGAAGCAAATGCATCCTCAACGTGTCACTGTGTGGTGTGGTTTTTGGGCTGGAGGAATCATTGGACCTTTTTTTTATGAAAATGAGGCAGGTCAAGCGCAAACAGTCAATGGTGTTCGGTATCGTGAAATGATAACCAGTTTTTTCTTGCCTAGAATTGAAGAAATGAATGTGGAGGGCATGTGGTTCCAACAAGACGGCGCCACATGTCATACAGCCAGAGAAACAATTCAATTGCTGCATCAGTCATTTCCCGGTCGTGTTATTTCGCGTTTTGGAAATCAGAATTGGCCGCCTAGATCATGCGATTTAACACCATTAGATTTTTTTCTTTGGGGTTTTTTGAAGTCGATGGTTTACGCGAATAAGCCGACGACGACTCGAGCCTTAAAAGAGGAAATTGGACGCTGCATTAATGAAATACCGCAGCATTTATGCAAAACGGTCATTGAAAATTTCATTAAAAGATCGCGTGCATGCCAGCAAAGCCGCGGCGGTCATCTGCACGATATATTGTTCCATACATAACCTCATTCTGTCTACTTTACGATATAATAAAGTTTCACGATTTTTTGTTAAATATCTGTGTTTTATATAAAATTTAAAAATTGCGTTCTTGTTGGGACACCCTTTATATTTTTCGCATATCCATTTTCCTATTTTTGAGAAATGTATACTTGAATGCAATTTTTGAACTTTTTCAAAATATATAATACAAGATTTTCTATCACGGGCACCAGAAATGGTACCGATGATAATTCTCTCAATTTGGATTTTTAAAATATTTCTGAAAAACAACCCGTATAAAAGTATTTATTTAAAATACCAGCTTAAGACCACGATTTTCTTTATTTCTATTTTAATATTTAAAAAAAAAAATGCTTCCTAATTTGAAATAAAATAATTTTATCAAAAAAAAATATTTGAATACTTTAGTTTTGTCTTTTAATAAAGTTTGTGAATTTATATTTCCTCTCTCTATCACACTTTCAATTGAAAACAAAGACATTTACAGAGACCCCTTTTCTACTGGTTAAGTATTGAAATGAACGTTTAAAATGAACAGTACAGCGCAAGGGTACTATTTATCTTTCCTCTCTTCTAAATCGCCGAAAATCCGCTCGGAATTGTATTGGTACACTAAGAGAAAAAAATATTAAATTTATTCAAAAACTTTTTTATTTAATACAAAAACGGGGTTTTGAACCAATAACGCATTTGCATAAATCAAGTACGAAAATATTGAAAATTAATTTAAATACTTTTTAATTCAATTATGCGTATTATTAATTTAAGTTAAATAATATATATTTAACTTATATATTAAAGTAATTGAACAGAATTAATAAAAAATATATTAAAATTATGCACGAATTTTTTTCAATATCTTTCAAATGTTTTCTATTTGAAAATAATACTATCACATTTAAAGAAGATTTAAATGAAAATATAGAAATTAAAACAACATATTTAAATTAAAAATATGGTTAATGGTTTGGTATAGTTCTCGTTTGGTTTTTGTAATGAAAATTATATAACCTAGATGTTTAGCCAAGATGCGTCATGAGTGCGATGGTAGGGATTTTGTGGGGAACCGAACTCCGCTCAGATCGCACTGACGAGGCATCTTGGCTAAACATCAAAGCTATATATTTTTCGTTACAAAAACCAAACGAGAACTATAACAAACCAGGAGTATTCAGCAACATGCTCGAATCTGAATTCTAAAAACTTCATTTATAAACTGCAGGAACAGAGCGCGCGATGTTTTTGTTGCTTGGCGGCTATTTCAGCTGTTTGGAATAACCCAGAAGCTTCACTATGTGATATAAATAAAATTTAAACACGGGAAAAAACAAGTTGTAAGGAAAATATTTGATTTATCCACATAAATGTTCATATAAAATTTATACACGGGCGTGGATATTGCTAATATTCGTTATTTTCCTAAGTGTATGTGCATATTTTTCGTTATGCAGCTTAAACCGTTTTTCCAAAGTAAATTTAAAAAAAAAAAAAAACAAAAACTGAAAAATGTATGCACTGTGTTTAGTTTATAGAGCATATTTTGGGTTTAAGAGGCAATTTTCAATGATTTTTTAACCCTTTCATGCTCAAATTAAAATGGACGACCTATACATTTTTGGAAAACAAATATATGTTCATCTTGACTCAAATATGAACTGACAATAATTTCAAAGTCTTTGGTGTCCTGGTTCGTTTATTACATGATGTTATCTTTAGGTAAGATTGGGTAGTGGTTGGACGAACTAAACACTTTTTTCATGTTTTTATTTTTTAATAACTCTCTTACCTTTATTTATTTATATATTTATTTAGTTAATTTACGGAGAACCTTTGGAGAAACAAGTAGGGGATAAGGGGGTAGTCTACCCTAACCCCCTTACTTTTTTAGAGTCGGCCTAATTGTTATTTTTTACTGAAATTTGTTTAAAATATTGATTTTTATTAACAAAAATTATGAACACATCAAAATCAGTCGTTCCTTTTATTGCAATTTTCATAACAAAAACCAAATTTAGTCGTCTATTTAATTTTAAGCCATACTGAAAACTATCTTCAGTCGGCCAATTCGCTTGTAGTGGTACCTTAAACAAACTTCACTCGGCCAATTCACTTTCAGCCGTAGATTAAGATTTATTTATACTGATTCAGCTAAGTCCTATTTAACAAAAAAATCGGGATTTAAGGATAATACCTTGCTAACCCCCCAATCAAAATGGCTTCGGTACGCCCCTGCGAATAACGGCTACTAAATAAACACGCTCACAGGTTACAAAAGAACAAATAGCTGTTAATTTGCACAGCTCATAAGCATACATAATGCAAAAAACTGAGGTAAAAACAAAATTAAAATAGCGGGACTTAGAAGCCTATAAGTACCATGTTGCCTATAGGCATTATTGGGCATGAGAGGGTTAAGCAAGTCTTGTATATTTTTAAAAGGATTTGAAAAGAAAAGGCCACACCCTCTTGTCTAATGCCCGTCCCAGTGCCCTACTTCTCATATTCTACTTTCAAGTAGAAGGATATCACCAAGTGGAACTCCATATTGAGTTTCATTGTTATACGCCATTTACTTCCAAAGCTATTCGATATAAAAACTTTAAATTGTATGAATGGTGTCATCCCCTTTGCCTAATGCTCGTTAAATTTTTCCAGTCGAAGAACGCGACTAAATAGGAAGTTCCTACCGAGTTTCATTGATTTGTGACTTATAGTTCGAAAGTTATACCATAAATTTGGGCTGCTGAAAAGTGCCACGTCCCTATTTAAATACCCATAAAAAGTAACCAGTGGAATGGTACGTGTTATTTGAGGTCGAATACCGATTTCCAAGGCTGTGTGACCTATAACACTAAAGCTATTCGATATCGCAAATTTGGGTTGCATGGGATGTGCCACGCCCGCCATAGATATTATAGGTAAGGATCTTATTGATTTAAAAAAAAAAATGATCAAAATCAGGTGAGAAACACGAGAGAAAATAGCTCCTTACTGTTCTGTCTACGCCTATTTATAACTAATAATATAAATAAAGATATTGGGACTCTTCACCATTTATGAGAAATATTGGGACTCTTCATCGTGACATATTAGTTCAACTTATTTAAAAATGGTCATGAATAGGGACTTTCAAAGGTAAATTGGGTTCAGGGCCATGAAGAGTTGTTAGACACTTTGCAAAATATCTTTTAAAATGGGTTTGGAACAATGCAATTTTGTCAAAATAGGCCCAAATCCGATTAGCACCAGTCTATTACAAAAATTCGATGCTACACGCAAAGAAAAAAAAACGTTTATCGCCAGTTTGCCGCAAACGAATTTCGTTTGTCGTGCTTGAAATCGTTTATTGCAAACGTTTCAACAGTTGTCATAAACGTTGAACGAAAAATAAACAAAATTTTCAGTTATGAGAAACGAGTCATTTAGTTGCAGGAAATGAATTTCGTTTGTCATAAACGTGAGTGATTTTTAAATTGCAGCAATTGAAAACTTCGTTTTTCCCAACTGAAAATTTTGTTTATTTTTCCCTTCGTTGTATAAACATAACGCTTATAGTTTAGAGTTACTTTTTGGACAAATTGTTACTATATAAAGAAATTGGTAGTTTGCTTAATACGCGGACGAAGATAGCAACAGTGGTGGAATCCTTAAGAAGACGGACGGACATAATGAGAAAGATTATTAATATAATAAATAATAATGACCGAAATAGCTTGCGGTTTATATATATAAGATATATTTTTAAGTTGTGACAACTGAATATTCGTTTGCGGCAAATACAGCTCGCAAACGAAGTATAGTTGGTGAATTTTTCAGTTGTGGTAAACGAAAAATTTCTTTGCGTGTAGCATTTAGATGAAGAAATAATTCAGAAGTTCATAGCAATGAAGTATAAAAAGGAATATTTATTTATAAATTTTTGTTTTTATTTCCTTCTAACGAGTTAAGTAATAACGTTGACTAACATGTCGTTGATATAAACAAAAAACTAAATCGGTAATTTCCGCCCTTGAATGGACTTTGACCGCGCTTCATACGAAGGTTGCTATTTATATATCTGGCCTAGTAATGAAAAAGTAAGTATTAATGATCGAAATTTATTCAATTGTTTTTTTAATCAATTTTTCCAAATTGATCGTGTACCATTTAGAACTGACCGTCCCACATTGACCGAATGCCACTGTCGCCACATGACCGGTATTTCCGAAGAAACTTTTGTTCAATTTAGCTCGTTTTCGAAGAGCCATACTATCGATTGCTTTTTTGTTTCGGGCTCGTTTGCATAAATTCATGATTCGTCACCTGTGTAGATGTTATCCACAGACTTTGATTCACCTTGATCGTATTTTTTTTTTGTCAGATTTGTCAGATTATATGCGATCAACTCAAGAAAATCTTTTATTGGGCCAAATGATCATGCAATATATTATTAATATTTCTCATATGGAATACCGAAAGGTGCGATATTTTCACGGTATGACACATGACGGTCTTTATCAATTCACACACATTATCGATTTTTTTCTGTCACAGCTACCGATTTCGGTCGACCTTCATAAAGTTAACCTTAAATTAAAAAAAAAAAAAAATGTACTGGTATTAACTCTAAGTCCATACTGAAGGAACCGTAGTAAAAAATCACTATAAAAATTTTATACTTAAAACACAAGTCGAGTGAGTACTAATAAGCTTTTAAAAAAAAAGCTTAACTTCTTTAAATACCAAGCTTTTATAAACAATTACCTTCAATATATTAAATCATCTATAAATATAAAAAACATATTTTTTTAAGAACACTCTCCACTGCAGAATATATTCAAACGCAATAAAAATATTTATTACAATATAACTGTTACTTTTTGAGATAAAGTTTCTACCAACTTTGAAAACTTTTTTAAAAAAAAAAAACAAGGTTTTAAAGCTCTTTCGCGTGCATTGAATCGTTCTTTCTTGTATTTTTTTGGAGAATAATTTATTATTATTATTATTTATTAAGAAAACATCGGTACAGTAAGAACTTAGTTCTTTTATAGTACTACAGGAAGCATTAAAATATATATTATATAATAAAAACATTTAAAATAAAAAGAAAAAATATTTAGATTAACAACAAAAAAAGAAACATTACAATTTATACGGTAACAATTATAACTTACCTTAATCTATTTTAAAATTTTAAATTATGCTTACAATATGAAAAGTAAGTGCTAGGAACGAAGAAAAAAAAAATAAAAAGGAAAAAGATTAGCCGGACTAAGGATTAGAAAAATAAGATATGATAGAGTTTCTAATAGTACCTCTCCCAACAATTTCCCTGAACCTACGAGGCATGCTATTCCAAAGCTTAATGGCGTTAATGAAAAAAAGACTAGATGAATTTAACGGAATATGCCTAGGAACTATAAGAACATGACTCCTTCTAGATAATGAGAAATGCAGCTTGTCATATAGGTAGGAAGGCGTTTCCTCTAGAGAAAATCTAGAGAAAATGATGCTTAAGAAAGGAAAAAAAAATAAAGAAAAATTCACAAATTTGGACCGATTTCTTAAACAAAATAAAACTTCTAATAACAATATCGTCTCTCTTGACCTTCCTTTTTATGGTTTTGGACAACAAAAACGTACATATGTATAATTTTAAAGACCAAAAAACTTTGATGCTATAATTTCGATCCGCTTTTCGGATGATATTCTATAAATGGAAAGTGCAACGAAAGTTTATGTTTCAAAGAAAGATGGAATAATTGAATGTCAATTCAATTCAATGAAAGTTTTATGCTGAATTTTTATGGAACGTTAGGTTTCGGATATAAGATAATGTTAATCCTCTAACACTTGATATGTTGATTGCAAAGTTCAAAATAATTTGTCATCGATAAGATATAATTTGCATTTTGCAACCAACATTTTTTTATGGTTGCTTGAACCCGACCACATATGAACTGATAATTTCACCTTCCACCCACATGGCTTAGACACTTGTTACAATTCAGCGCCCCTATCGACACACGTCATAACAGCTGAGCCAGCAGAAGTCACACCCACATGCAAGCAACAACTAGATGTCATTACTGCGTATTCGTCATACATTATTTGTGATTCGTCTGGCTGGCTGGGTCCATCATGTCGTCGGCTGGTGTCTGTAGTCATTCTATCGAATGTTCGAATTGCTCATTTTGTATTTTTAAATAACCTCTACTGTTGAAAGCAGTTGATGTCGCACAGTTTGTGACGTTTTAATGACAAAGAACTAGTCAGTAAAATAAAATCGAAGAAACAAAAAAGAAAACCGACAATCATTAGAACAACGACAACAACAACAACACACACAACAGCACAATCGATGAAAGACGCTTGTTGATTTCTTGTCTTTGAATTGTCTTAAATTAAATTTTTCATGCAATTCATTGTCTTTCGTCGTATTGTGTTGTATCGTGTTGGGTCTCCTTTCACCCATACTGTACAGCTACTTGATTATATCTTATTCAATAGACTAAAATGTACAGTAGCACCATGAGAGATGATTTTTCTAAGGATGACGCCACTTCTTAAAATAGTGTGACTAGCCACTGGATGCTTAATCGGAGAGACGGCAAAATGTTTAATGACGTCATGCAATATTTTGCTGCAATTAACTTTGAGGATTAATTCAAACCGATTCAAAAAAGCAAAAGATTACTCGAAGTCTATCACTTTAAAGGATTATCCGATCGCCTTTTAACACATGCAGCAAAGTTTATCCTTAGGAACTGAAGAATGTGTGATATTATAATGACTGCCTTGCAGTTGCATAATATCCTTCACCTATTCATGTTCAAAAATCATGCAAATTGGAAATTTTTTTGAAAATTATGTAGTTACATTGGTAAGGAGAATATACCTACACATTTTAAATACATTTTTTTTTTTTTTATAAATGCTTATCATATACATGTTCATAAAAATGACATATCTTATAAAATATCGGTTAAAATATATATCATTTTGGAAAATCCATCTCTTAAAATTAACGTGATAAAAGAACTTATTTTATTGAACTTAGTTTCGTTGGTTTGCATTAAGTTTTTATTTAATTTTTTCAGCTTAAATCTGTTTTAAAGGACATTTGATGTATGCACGAGTGTGTGTGTGTCTTTATTTGTAGTTTTTTTTTGTTTTGCTTAGACATTTTTATTGGTTTTCTACCTTATTTGCTCTCATTTAAAAGACTCTTGCGTTTGCATAGAATTTACCCAATACTGGGAAATTTTTTTGTTACTCTTCCTTATGATAGTGGGATCACATATCTCACCGAACAGCTGCAAAATAGAGAGCTAAGTGAAGTAAATGCTTCAAAGTTGGGGCAAAAGCTTTTATTTTGTTAAGCTTTTTGTTCTGTGTTTGTGTTGAATTTCTCTCATTCCTTCTACCAAATTTTTACAGTATTTTCAAAAATTAAGTATTTTAAAGATACACCAATAAAAAAAGTCAAAAAAAGACATTAAAAATAGGCTGAGAATACTTTAAGAAAGCTAAAAACTTAAAAGGACTTTAGTTCAGTTCTTATCACTGTCTGATTTTGAAAGCACTTCCTCAAAGTTTAAAATAGTTTTCGTAACAAAAGAAACAATGCCTCGCCTAACTGACTAAATTATTCATCGATAAGCAACATATCCTTCTATTGTCCTATTATATCCTTGTCATCTAAATAAGCTCTTCAAGTCCCAGGACTCGTTGCAGTCTACTGCAACTTTTGACATATAATTTCCACTTACTCTTCAATGCTCCCCCTCGCTCTTTCCCTTGAGATATATTTATGCATATACTCGTATGTATATGTATATATATATGCATCTTGCTCTGACACTAGAAACTCCCGCTCTCTTCTTGTCATTTATTCGTACACTCTCTACCATTGTCCTTGTTCTTTGTGCTTTTGTTTAATGCAATAGGATGTGGGGTCGATATCCTTTTAATTTTTATTTGTTACGCTCTCCAGTGTCGCATGGTTTTAACCTCTTTTAGTGGAGCCATCAAGCAGTCAGCAAGCAACGCCATGACAGCAGCTGCTGCTGCTGCTGACATCGTGGTTTTTGGCTCTTGCTATAGATTCTGTAGAGTTTTCAAATATAAAATAGTATATGTGAGTAAAATAAAAAAATATTTAAAAAAAAAAAAAAAAAAAAAAAACAACAAAAAAATACTTTAAAAAAATTGTATGGATTTGATGCGAGTGTCGGTCTGTCTTGCAAAAAGGGAATATATGCAATGAAAAAAGGACGAATAAGGGTACGAACGACTGCATGATGTCAACGCAACCAACAGCCATTTGCATTTTTTTTTTGTGTTTTTGTTTAATAAAGTGTCTAGCGATGGTTTGAAAATTAAATTGAAACAGCATGAGTAAGGTGACCAGCCGCACTAAAATTTCCTGCCCTGTACCGTGTACCGAAAAGAAGCTCTAGGCTCACCCAAATTACCAATAGTTCACAAAATGTGTTTCAAGTTCTGCATTTTTATGCTAGAAGTAACAAGAGAGAAAAAGAGAGAATGTATACCAAAAAGAGAGAATATAATATTAAACATGCTCTTGCAATCTTTGATCATAAGGTTATTTCAATACGATCTTTGAAGTACAGTTCAGAGATCCTTGAAATATCTACACTGACTTTTTGAAAAATCAAAAAAAAAATACGGTCGGCAGAAAACTTCTGAAAGCGACACCTATGAACCAGTAGAAGAATTAAATTAATACGCCATTTTAATATTTCATCTCTCATTTCATCATTCATTGTTTGTTTATTTGTCATTTGAAGTTTACATGTCAGAATATTTTTTTGCAATGGAAAAAACCGAATATCGTGCAGTGATAACAAAATTCATACAAAATTTGTGAATGTGTTAAAAGAATTTACTCCTTCCAACTGTGCACCGATAGGTTTAAGAGTTTAAAGGTGGTCATACAAGCTTTGAAGATGAACCACGTAGTGGACGTCCAAAAAGTGCAACAACTCCAAAAATCATTGAGAAAGTGTATGCAATTGTTTGTGAAGATCCAAGTTTGACTAAGCGTGAAATTGCTGATACCATTGGCATCTCAGACGAACTAGTACTCCATATTTTACACGAAGAATTGCATATGAAAAAGCTCTTCGGGAAGTTAGTGCCGCATTTGTTAACAATTCAACAAAAACTGAATCGAAAACAAATTTGTCAGGATAATTTGGATCGTTTTAAGCAGAATAAAACAGATTTTGTGCGTCGTTTTATAACTATGGATGAAACTTGGATCTACCACCATGATCCTAAAGTGAAACAAGAACGTTTACTGTGGACAAAAGCTGGTTTTTCAGCCCCAAAACAGGTGAAGTCAGAAAGATAAAAGGTTATGACATCAGTTTTTTGGGATGCAAAAGGGATTTTGTTGATTGATTATCTCGAAAAAGGCAAAACAATTAACTCCGAATATTATTGTAACCTCCTGGATCAGCTAAATGAAAAAATTCGTGAGAAAAGACCAGCTTTACTGAAGAAAAAAATCATTTTTCATCAAGACAATGCGCGTGTTTTCAAGACAAATACTTTAATTAAACGAATTAAAGTACAGCTTGCTTCAAAACCCACCGTATTCAACTGATTTAGCTCCCAGCAATTACTACCTCTTCCGCAACTTGAAACAATTCCTTCGTGGTAAGCGTTTTTCTTCGAATGAAGAAGCTATTGACGCCGTGGAACAATATTTTGCAGAACTTCCGGAAAACCATTTTAGAGAGATGGTATAAAATTATTGGAGGATCATTGGAATAAGTGTACTGAAGTCGAGGGAGAATATATTGAATAAAAAATAATATCCTTTAAAAATGTATGTTAAATAATTTTTGCTTTCAATACTTTTCAACCAACCTGTACTAAATTCAAAAGATTTTTAAAATCGGCACTTGGTCGCATCCTATATGTAAATATAAGTTAAACAAAGAAATACATACATAAACTTCTCAATATATTGGCGTATAACTTGAACTGTGTTATTTTTTATCGAGGTTTTTTTTTGAATTTTGAAAAACTCCATGAGTTAAACTAAAAACCTTAAACTGAAAATATTTTCAGAGAAATATAGAAAAAACAAATTTGACCCGATTGACAGAGCTCTGTATGAACAACGTCGGTTCAATCTGGTAATTAATGCAATAAACGCTCTATGTAACAGCAGTTGATATATTTATATGTGAGCAAATTTATACAGCATAAGATGTGTATTTCAATAATTCATCTAAACATTAAAAAAACCTTTTAATAGCAGCTGTAAAAGAACTGGCAGCCGTAGAACCTGTCTAAATGCGTGGACATTTTGATGCCAATTTTATCAACCGCGAGGACCTTGGTTCGAACCCCTCACCTGAAATTTTGTCAATTTAATTTAATTTTTCTGATCGTTCGTCCCTTTCTACAGACAATGGCAAACCTTAGAGAGTAAATAACGCCATATAAAACTTCTTGAGAACATTCCCATGAGCCGATTTGTCTGAATAAAACAAATAGATTTCATTTTGGAGCATTTCTGTGCAAATATTAAATAACACGCATGCCACAATTGATCATAAGAAGCTCGGCCAAAGTCCTCTGGATATAAAAAAAAAAAATAAATAACTGGTCATTTCAGCCCTTGAAAGGACTTTGACCTAGCTTCTTATGATCAATTGTGTTGTGCGTGTTATTAAGTTTGTACACAATTGACCGAAAACTGGACCTACATGCTTAACGCCGACTCCGAACGGCGATGAACGGAATGTTCTCGTTCTCAAGAAGCTTTACAAGGCATTTTGATTAATCTCTGAGGTTTGCCATTGTCTGCAGAGAGGTGGCGGCCGTACAGAAAAATTATTTTAATTCAAATAATTTTCTGTTGCTGCTGGGGTTCGAACCTGGGTCTCCAGGTTCTTTGACATAGCGGCCACGCACTTTAACCAACTACGCCACGGACGCCACTGTCCTCTGAATATAACTTTCGTTATATTCGTTTATATTTGTGACTACGTTTTACTAAATAAAGATGGTCACCTTAAGTATGAGTGATGACGGCATAAATTTCCTCATCAGTTATTCTTGCAATTTTGTAGTGAAAAGAGGATAGCAATATTTTTTCAAACTCAAGATGACAAAATATAATAATTATGTGAAGAGTAATATTCAATGAGTAACAATGATAATTTTCTTCATTTTGTTTTAATCTCAAATTTAATCTGAGGGATTAACTTTAAGGGAATTTTCAGGGTTCAATGAAATGCATTAAGACATTTATTAAATATTTTTTTTTTTTTTGTGTTTATGAAAATTAAACTCCGAACCGTGGTCATTAGCTATTAAATTACGTGCTATGACACGATTTTAACTATTAATTTATAGGTTGTAGTTTTTCTATTGAAATTATTTATTGTACTTGATGAAATGTCAAAAGATGGTATCGTACCGATTCCAACTGCTTAAGAGTGGTTTTAGTACCTAAGTCCCGGATGAAACATTCCAACAGTCCCTGTCACTCACGTCGATTATAATATCCGGAAAATGTCTTTCTGGGCTATTTTTGAGGTTATAGGACATGATACGTCTTGTTCATAACTTTAAGGGAAGCCTTACAAGTAATTTTTCGGATATATATCTTCAATTATCTCAAAATCTTGGTAGGAGGTTTGCAAGTTTCAATCCAAAAATGGATTGTTTCCAGAAAAGTACGAGTACTTCGGAAATGACTCCCAGTTGTCCAAAAGCAACAATTTTTTGTCCTTTGTTATAAGTATTAGCGTTTCTAAATGTTGCCAGACTAGTTAGAAGAGCCAGACTGTCTTTACTACTCAATCAAAGGACACATATCTTACAACTTGAACATACATGCATTACTTTTTTACGCTGATAAATCTTAGTTTAACATCGAAGAGCGTTTTGGTATTACAGTATATGCTCGTAAATTAGAACCACTTTCTTCCTGGGGTAGTTCTAATTTTCGAGAAGTTCTAATTTCCAAAGGTTTTTTTTTAAATAAAAAGTAACATAAAAGTGCATCTTCGCCTAGAAAATACACAAAAAAAACACTTTGGCTTAAAGTTTTTTTATTTTTATTCACATAAAAGGAACACAAAACATACCGATATATTAAAATTCATCACAGTTTAAAAAAAAAAAAAATATTTATAAAAAAAATTGTGCTCGCTCAATTCAAACATATTGTTCTCCCTTATTCAGTCGTTGAGTAGACATCAAGAGCGTCGTTGAAGAGAGATATGACAGAACATTCATACGAAAAATTTTATATGATATGACGACTATGCAATTTTTCAGTATTAAAAGCAAACAAAAAAAAAAAACGCTCGGAAAGCTCAGAGCGTGTAATGTATTAAAAACGCTAGTTCTAATTTCCGAAGGATTCGAATTTCCGAGAGTTCTAATTTTCAAGCGTCTACTGTATTTGCATTCCTTTCTGATATAATAACTAAATTTGAAAAACAACAAAAATAGCCCATTTCGCCTATCATTATGATCAGCATTCAGAACTTCGAGCTTAAAACTGAAAATAAACTCTTTCTAATTTTTTCCATTGCAATTTTTCAAACATTTTTTTTTTTTAAATTTTCGATCTACTTTCAATAACATTTATTTTTTTCTTCTATTTTTAGCGCCAAACCAAAACTGCAAGAACAACAACCAGTATAATCCTATAAAGGATATGCGTATAACAAAAAAATATCACAGCAGCAAAGGATTGTAAAATAAAGCAGAGTAAAAACAATTGCATCAACAAAAAGAAAAAAAACAGGCCTGCATTTTAAAATATATGCACAAATTTACAAAACCAACAACAAAAACAACACAAACTAAAAATATAGCTGCATTAATTTCCCCAAACCAACCCAAACAAACAGGCAGAAAAACACTCTAGCGTTGAACGGCATCCAAACATAAAAGTAGTAGCAATAGAAGTAGTAGCGAAAAAAAGGAGTTAATACGATTTACAAACAATGTTGCGGAATTTCGCCAAAATATTTGAGAAAAAATATAGTTCATCGAATTTCAAAACAAAAAAAGTTGGCACTGCTTACCCAGCACCGCCCAGCAAAACTAGCAGTAGAAAAAAAAGTAGGCGTGGAGATAGTAGTCTATGCCAGGCACACATGGAACACTTGGAAATGCAAAATGCGCGTAGAATACATTGGACTGTGATCGCTGGCTGGAAGGAGTAGTAGAAAATCCTTTTAACCCGTTAGCGGATAAAAAAAACCAAAAAACAAAAAAAAAACACTAGCTGCTAAGTCGTCGCTTTCTAGCAAAAAAGCAAACTACGCGCAACTGCAAAAGCTTTAAAACGTATTTAACTAAAACTAAATCTAACAAAACAAAAAAAAAAAAAAACATAATTATTAATGAGCAAAATCTATTGACAAGATATACGTAGTTTTTAATATCAACTTAACATTTATTATTATTCTAATATAGATATAAAACAAAAGCGCCAAAGTATACATAAAAACAAAAAAAAAAAAACAAAAATTAAAAATAAATTATCAACTCAGAATCAACGAAACCTTTTTTCACATAAAACTTTAAGCATTAAGCTTTAACGAACTTTAAGCTACTTACAACAAAAATTTCCAAAAACATATATAATGATTATACTAGATAAGAGAAAACCAGCCAAAGTTAGTTAAACGAACACACACAAATAAATACACTTAAATAAATACCGTAACGCAAGACACATAAACAGCTGCAAGTAGAAAAACCAATAGAAACACTATAAAAATGGACGAAATGCCGGATTTATCGCACTTAACGCCGCACGAACGCATGCAAATTGAGAATGTCCTCATGCGACAAAAGCAGGAGGAAGAGAAGCAAAATGAAATAATGCGGTAAGTTATGAATGAATGGTATCCAAAACACAAATTATACAAAAATTTACACGTCATACCCTGAAAAATTTTGTTTTAGCTTTGAAATAATTGGTATTACACCTATTCAGTCAAGTCTACCTAGGTTCGTAACTGGGATAAACAATCAAGTGAAACATGAGTATGTAAAAAGCATGTACAAAGCATTGCAAAAAGCCGTATGAAATATTAAAACCAAAATTATAAAATAACATTTAAGTGCATAAAATATGCTATAACCTGATTAGACCCACTCCCATAGCAAAATGTTTCGAATAGACTGTATTTACACTTGTAAGAATATCAATACCATAGTATCAATATCGATAAATTTTATGATATTCTTTTTTTAAATTTATGTAGAGTTTTTTGACCATTAATTTATAATTGCAATTTTTAAATTATGAATCATAAAAATTCATTTTTTTCCCGACGTTTCGTCACTTTTTTGGCGACATCTTCAGGGGAGATATTTTATTTTTTCCTAAAAACACAAATATTAACAATTTTTTCAACAACTGGAGTATGATATTCCTTTTCATAACAGTTGCTGGGCCCTTTCTTTTATCCTGAAAACTTCATCAGTAAGATATTCCAGATCTTACTGATCCCTCTATCACATATCATGAAATAAATATATTAAGAGAGTTATAATGAAACGACTTGGCCTATCGCTTGAAAAACTCATCTATTTTGTAACAGCTCCAGTTTTTTATATGTATATATATTATTTTGTTTATATGTATATATCAAAATATATATAGTGTTGAAAAGTAAGTGTCACCAGGTCTCCATTCGTGCCCATGTTCTGAAAAATGTTTTAAAATTTCTCAGCCAGTCCTTTTCTATTTACTCACTCCTTTAGCAAAATGTTTATTATAGATCCTTTCTTATCCTCTTGGTATATCATATAAAAATCAAAATCCAAATAATAGTTATTATATTAGGAACAAAGTTGTCTTTTCATCAACACCTGGTATATACGAGTAAACTAGTGCTTAACCCTTTGACGACTGCTCCTGAACCGCTGGAAAATTCGTTAATCTGACAACGGATTCGGGTTAAGTGACTCCATATTACTAAACAAAAGTGTCGCAAAAAACATTTTTTTTTTTGCCTGCAAAAGTGTAAAAAATTATGGGACCTATATGTCCCAATGGTCGTCAACGGTAAAAATATATACCACTATTTTCTCTCGTTGACAGTATGCGCACGAAAAGTTTGAGGTTGAATTTTGATTTAATTTGAGCCAATGTTTGAACCAATGAAAGTTAATAAAATAACCTTTGGAATGATGATACTTTGACCTCTATATGACTATTGGTTTAGGAGATATTCCCAAAATATTTAAAAAGATTGTTAAAAAACCCCAAAAATTCTATAATAATATCTGGCCTTCTATATTTGCTATGAAGTAATGCTTGATATCCAATGAAATGTTGAAAAATAACCTTTCTAATAGTGGTACTTTGACCTCTTTACGACTATTCAAAATATCACAAAATAGGTTAAATTTTCCAAAAAATCGGATCTTTCATTTGATGCAAAACAAAACTCCGTAACAAAAAATTGTTGGGATTTTTTTAACGAATTTTTGACCTATTTTGAAAATATCTTTTGGACCAATAGTCGTAGAGTGGCCAAAGTACCACCATTAGAAAGAAAATTACCCTTTTGTGTTTTGTGTTTTTATTTCAGTATTACTACGAACTCGATCGCAAATCAAAGACCAAATTCTAGTTTCGTCTTTTCTGCGATCGCTTTGATTTGAGTGTGCACAATCAGTTGCGGATCTAGGATTTACCAGAGGGAGCAAGGACTGAGCTAACATTTTTATAGTCCAAGGTGGAGGCTGAAACGACTTTTAGCGCTTTTTTTAATTTTTTTTTCACAGTCAAATGTTTACTCAAATGATCAATACGGTCACCAACCGCAAAGTTGTAAGAGATTTAAACTTGCCGATATCACTTCCCTGTCCGATAATTCTGCAAAAGTGAAACGGCATGTAAGGATGTATTTTCTGCTCAAAACAACACAAAAGCCATCGAAAAAATATTATTTGTGCATTTTGCAAAAAACAAAAGTTTATACGTCTTAGATTTTTACCGTTGATGACCAATGGGACATATAGGTCCCATCAGATTTGGTGGTTGCATAGATAGCCCAAGTGAACTATCTTTTTTGCTATGTTTTGTAAAAAAGTGGAAGGTTCCTCGCAACTTCCCTAAAAATTTTTTACCTATATCTTCTCTTACCCCCCAAAATATTGCAGCAAGAAGAAGGGGGAGAAAAAGTAAAGATTTTTTGACTTTGGGGTGGTCTGATAGGCAAAGGGATGAATATGCCCTTGAAAATTAAATACTTTCTGGAAGCCACATTCATTCCCTGTTGAATGATACCTTGTAAAGAAAAATCGTTTGCATAGTTTTTCCAGGAAAAATTCGAAAGTAAAAGGGTCACCTGTGTCCCAATGGTCGTCAAAGGGTTAAATAGAAAAAAGTAACAATGGTTCATTTGTCACTCTCTAATCCATTTAAATCGATGTCGAGTTTTTATTTTATATATGTAATGATATCAGATGATCTTGTGATACCAAAAATTTGTATCGCTTAGATTTTTATTTCTTTTTGAACTATAAGTACCTAAATTAAGTTCTAAATTTTGGTTCAGTGTAAAACCTAGTTAGCGAGTTATAGTCTTCGTAAAATCACCTAAAATTTAAATATGACTTATTTAAAAGACAATTTCTCAGCTTAAAAACAATTTTTTTCATTATTTCAAACAATTGCATAAAATATGGCAAATATACTAGCCTAAATTTGAAATGGGATATACTGTCGCTTAGGAGATATGCCATTTAACCTATTTGGCTTACTTAAATTTTGTAATAACACCCTTAGAAGTTTAAAAAAAAATTTAAAAAAATTTTTAAGCTTCGACATTTTATTTTTTCAAAAAAATATAATAAAAACCATTTTATAATTCCGAATAGTTCAATAAAATTTCATTTTTATTTTTCTTATGAAGAAAGTTTCAAATTCTAAGTGTGATTTAATAATATTTTTTTGTAAAAATTGTTCAGATCAAAAATTGTCTTTGCAAATGTCATATTTTGAATGATGTGTTTTTGCAAACCCCGTTTTTCGGAAACTTAACTTTACAGTGGACCGTGGAAAATTCTGTACACAAGTGATGTTTAGTAAGTACTGAAGTTATGTTAAGCGAAGCTAAGTTTAGTTAAGCTTAATTCAGAGCAGTTTAGTTTAGTTCAGTTTAGTTAAGTTCTGTTAAGTTAAGTTTAGTTGAGTTAAGTTTTGTAAATTAAAGGTACAATTTAGTCAAGTCTATTAAAGATAAGTTAAGTTCAGTTAAGTTAAGTAAAGTTAAGTTAAGTTAAGTTAAGTTTAGTTAAGTTCAGTTCAGTTTTCAGTTTAGTTCAGTTAAGCTAAGTTCAGTTAAGTTCAGTTATGTTCAGTTAAATTCAGTTAAGTTAAGTTTAGTCAAATTTATTAAAGTTTAGATAAGTTTAGTTAAGTTATGTTAAGTTGTGTTAAGTTAAATTAAGTTAAATGAAGTTAAGTTCAGTTCAGTTTTCAGTTTAGTTCAGTTTAGTTCAGTTTAGTTCAGTTTAGTTAAGTTCAGTTAAGTTCTGTTAAGTTAAGTTTAGTAAAATTTAGTAAAGTTTACATAAGTCTAGTCAAGTTATGTTGAGTTTTGTTAAGTTAAATTAAGTTAAATTAAGTTAAGTTAAGTTAAGTTAAGTTAAGTTTAGTTAAGTTTAGGTAAGTTTAGTTGAGTTCAGTTAAGTTTAGTTAAGTACAGTTTATTCGAGTCTAGTAAAGATAAGTTAAGTTGAGCTCAGTTAAGTTTATTTAAGTTCAGTTGAGTTGAGTTAGGCACTAAAAGTGGTGTAAACTACCCAAAAAGCTTATCCACTTGATTTAAAATTGCATAAAATGGTATTTATTGCATATAAATAATCTTGCTATTATTCAATTTTGGTTAAAATAAATATGAAAAATAGAAATGAGTAAATAAAGCAAAATTTAAACATCCTCTTCGTATTTAAAATTTCGTTGGGCACTATACCTTGTTTTCTCACAATCTAGGCTCGGAATCGATAAAAATCGTGAGTCTTCCAGGGGTTGAAGAGGTTGAAGAAATCATTTTTACCGATTTTTGACTTGCAACCGTTCCTATCCATAAACCCTTCCTTGCAAATAAGACTTAATGACAATATTTTTTAAGAATTAATTCTTAGAAAATGTTATGCATTTGTTGAGAAAAGGGTATATTCCTTATTAAGGGAGATTATATGCCCAGAACTTTTTTTTTCAAAATTTTATTTTTGCATTTTCTTAAAACTTCAAGTTTCAATAATATGTGCTTATAATTTCAAGTCTATATCTCTAAAAATAACAAAGTTATAGCCTAGTAAATGAACCGTCTTTTCATTCAATTGCCACCCAGAACTGAAGAAATTAAATAAACTGAACCGAGAACGGGCAGTGCTGGCTCTTATTTTCAAATGTGTTTTTCTCGAAACCATGTTTTCAAAGTCGGTGACCAAGATTTCATGAATCTCAGAGAACCGATCGTTTTGATTTTTTTTTATTTATTTTAGTCTCCCTTAAGGAATAATGTAGGTCCTCGAGCATCAGAATGACTTTCAGAGCAAATTTATTCCAAAAATAATAACAAATAAAAATAATTTGTAATGTTTGAACCATAAAATAAACTATTGAAGCTTACGAAGTAATTTCGTTGAAGTTTCCTAACAAACTCTTTCAAATTTTGTATTGAAATCCAATAGATTTTTTGAACTCAGAAATTCAAAAATCTTCAGTGTTGAAAAAAAGTTGGGCTACTCATTTTGTTAATGTAATCTATGGATATTTTTCATTATTGCTTTAAAAGAAAATTTTGTGACGTTAGTAAAGTTGAAGTAACCTCTAAGAAATTGTTTTTCCTGTCTTTAATTAAATGCGCGCTTGATTCCACTCCATTGTCCAGTCCTGCCTCCTTTTTGGGCAGTACTTACCATTGACCATATAAAGTCTATACCAAGTTTTGTATTTATACAGCACAAAGATTCTGAACAATTAAAAGTTTCCAGTAAAAGTGAGGCAATCAGAAAGGCAAACAGACAAACGCAGAATTTGCTTTTAAGAGTTCTGCTTGGAAGAATTCTGCTTTAAATTTCAATGTTCAAATTAACTATAGCTGCATTCGATTCGCCAGCCTATACTCAATTCATGTCGCTTATTTCAAAATTTGTATGGGAAAACAACAACAAAGTCTGCAGCTAGTTGAGTATAGAGTAGGTCAATTATCAGTTGAGTTGTGTAAAGTTGCGTTGCCAGTTTCTTATTTTTTAGTTGGTTTGTGTACGGAATAAGATAAAAGTAATAGATTCTGTCAAAATGTAATGTGAGTACAACACAAAATTAATTTATTGGCGACTTTATGTGATCTGTAAAAACAAAAGTGTTGCCAACTATGCAGTAAGAACAGCTAAGTGAGTAGCCGTTTTTTTCGTAGTTGAGTTGAGCACTGGCGAATCGAACGCAGCTTATGTATAGCAGTTATCAGAAAATGTACAAGGTTCCAACAAGCAAAATCGTACATTCCACTTAAAAAAAAACACAATTGCGTCACACGAGAGAAGCAAAGCTTTTTCGCAGTTTCATAGACTTGATAATTAAATGGTTTTTTATTAACATTTTTGTTGTTTGGATAGCCAATACACAATCCTTTTAATAGATATTTGACGATGGAACGATAGCCAATACACAATCCTTTTAATAGATATTTTACGTTATAAAGAATAGCTAATACGCAATCCTTATAATAATGAATCAGCGACATTTCACAACGAAGTCTTATGGTTTGTTGGTTAGGGTATAAAACCACCAATCGATGGATATGGGTTCAATTCCCGAGGCGGACAAAGAAATATTTTTAATTTTATATTTTCTTGTTGTTATAGACGCAAGCAAAAAGCAACATCAATTCTAAGTAAAAAGGTGTCGGGGAAAAAGTGTTGTTTTTGAGAATTCACTCAAGCAAATCACAAAACGAGTCGTAAAAAGCTATGCTTCAAAAATATTCTAGTTTAAAAATATATAACTTAATATGGATATTAGATGAAACCATTATGTCTCAATGCTGAAACTATAACTTAATACCTTTAAAAGCTAGCTATGTATATGGATAGCTAAATATTTAATTTTCATGAAAATAACGAATGCAAACAATCTTAATTTCCGTAACGAACGCAAGCAATTATTTTTTTTTTCAAAATAATAAATTGCAAATGAATGTTTGTTCAAAATGAACAGACAATCTATTAAATAATGTTTAAATTTCAAATTTGTCCTAAGATACCCAAAACCCACATTTGTCCGTATTTGCTGCATTAAACTTTAATAGGACGACAGAAAAAATATATTATTTATTAGTCAAAATAAAAGTTATTTAATAAAAATCTAAAAATATCCACACTTCATCTTGTTTTTCTCTTCCGCAGACGCAAGCAGGATGAAGTTGTCACTTTGGAGATGCAGATACGTCAACGTTCCGAACAGCAGAAGAAAGCCGGTGTTGAGCTAGATGCTACCTGTCACATATGCCTTAAGACCAAATTTGCCGATGGTGTTGGGCATGTTTGTCATTATTGCAACATCCGATGCTGTGCGCGTTGTGGCGGAAAAGTGACGCTGCGCAGTAATAAGGTGAGTTCAGTGAGTGAGGAAGCACAAGTCAGAGACCAAAAACAAATTAGTAGAAAAAACAAAAAAATAGACACAAGGGTTAATGTTAAGCACTCGTAACAGTGGATGACATATGGCATATGGCATATTTTCCAATGACACTTTGAGTGACATTAACACAAAGTATCAAAAGTTTCTGCCACAAGTTGCTAGAAAATAGGGGTATTTTTCTACTGGCTGTCAAACTACGGATTGCATAGATAATTTTAGCAAAAATTTAAGCATGACGTCAAATAAACGATGCATTGAGTATTTGCTATGAAGGAAAAACGACCAAAAAAATAACAGCTTTTCATCATTTATGTACAAATATCATCGCCGCCACACGATATAATTTAATAAACTTCAACATCGTGCCAACTAAATTCTAAAATTAAATGACTTAAGTTCAGTGACACAAATGAATGCACAAATGTCCGTTTATCGTTTGTAAAGTCCGTTGGCACAGTTATGGGCTATTTCTTTTTTTTTTTTTTTTTTGTTTTTGGAAATGTAAAGCAGTTTTGGAAATGTTCCGGAAAAACGAAACCGTTGCAAAACTATTAAAATTGAATTGCGCACCATGAATAAAATCAAGCCCATTGCACTGAAACAATAATAAATGCCATTTGGTTTGAAACGTTGCCAAAAATGATAAAATATGTTACCAAAAGCAAAATAGTGTGACTCACTGTATTTTGTTGTTGCTTTATTTCCATAAGAAAAAGTATGACTTTAAACACTTGGGGCAACTTTTAATTGAAAGAGGCAATAAGCAGATCTGAGTTAACTATTTCAATGAATGAAAACATTGCAAAAGGCTTTTAAGAGAAGATCTAAGAAAAGGTTGATCAACATTAAAGATTTTTATAAAAACATCGTCATACTCGCATTCTCTGAAAAACACTTGAAAATTGTTACTGCTGTATATTACAATAAGCTCGAATTATGAGTTAAATATCCTCAATGGGTATCAATGGGTATAGCACAAGTAAATGCAAATTGTTGGCATTTGCTTGTAGAGTATAATTTCTTAAATTGTTAGCCACAGTATATCTGTTGACTGTATACTTACTGAAAGATATTTAACGTTCCTTCCATTAAAGTCATTGTACAGCGTAACCTAACTTTATGATTTTCTTGCCAAAAATAGACTCACAAACACGCTTTTCCTTGCTGCGCATACTTATTTAACGCCTCTTCAAGTTTTTTCCGCAGTTTCCCCCCATCTATCCCGCACACCCATCACTGATCCTGTGGCATTATTAATTCTGCTTATAAATAAATATTTTCAGCCTTCTTAGCATTTCATATAATTTCCGTAGCGCCTTCTCTGTCATTAGATTACATTAGATGTCAAGATATACAAAAACTCACCCCTACATACATACTCGTATGCCAACCTTTGCAAGCTACCAAATATAGATATCTTTAAATGGTCTATCATTATTCATGAAATGTTCATGAAATGTTTATGAAGTGTTCATGAAAAGTAATAACTATCTGAAAAAAGGGAACAATTTTTGTGCTTCTTCACGTTTTCTAGCTTTGCGTAATCTTTTCGCCTACAGAACAGGTGTATTTCCATCTTGGTGGAAGGTCGCAAATATCCAGCTGGTACCTAAAAAGGGCGATACCAAGAACCCTGAAAACCACCAACCCTGGAGAGTGTGATAAACTTCCAACTTATGAACTATCTAGAGCGTAGCGTATTGCTCAGTGACAGTCAATATAGCTTCCGTAGGGCGTGTTCTACTGCACGCATTGAAATTTTTCGTTCACCGCAACTGAAAAACTAGTAAACCAAACTTCGTTTGCGAATTGTATTTGCCTCAAACGAATATTCAGTTGTCAACTTAAAATATATCTTTTACGTAGTATATATATATATACCGCAAGCTATTTCGGTCATTATTAATTATTATATTAATTGTCTTTCCCCCTATGTCAGTTCGTCTTCTTATGGATTGTACTCATTGCACCTCTGTTGCTATTCCGTCCGCGTATTAAGCAAATTACCAATTTGCTTATATAGAATAGTTTGTCCATAAAGTAACTCTCAATTATAAGCGTTGTACAACGAAGAAAAAATCAAACGAAGATTTCATTTGAAAAAAACAATTTTTCAATTGCTGCAATTTAAAAATCATTCGGGTGTATGACAACCGAAATTAATTACCTGCAACTAAATAACGCGTTTCTCGCAACTGCCTATTATTATGACAACTGTTGAAACTTTTGCTAATAACGATCCCTAGCAGACAAACGAAGTTTGTTTGCGGCAAACTGACAATTAACGTTTTTTTTTTTCTTTGCGACCTTATGGCGCTCCTCCCTGAGAAATTAAGCTAGGGTAAAACACCCAGTCCTGAGCCCTCAGCCTATTCTGAGCCCCCTACTCATAAAACTGTCTATAGCTAAGAATTGTCTGGATGCCAGTTAAAATAGTAAGTTTATAATTATTCGTCAAAATTCGTTCAGTTCGTTCAGCTATCATGCTGAGTATGAAATATTAAGTTCAAAGTGATTTTTTAAAATAAAAAGACCTGCCTCGTGCTCTTACTCAGTCAAGTGATTTGTTAAGCAATATCGACAAGGAGTTAACATACTTTAAACCTTCAGTTATGGACATTTTGTTATGATTTCTATAATAAGCTTTGGTTATAACAAAAGTTGAATATTATTTATTGTTTATTTCTTAAATATTTCATTAAATATATTCTCTGTCAAAGCAAAAAAATGGGGGCTTATATCTGGATAACTAAATTCGATGTTTCCAGTTATGAGCCATGGGGGCTCACAATTGGAACATTACAGAAAAATAAAATATCCAAATGTGAGCCCGTGGAGCTCAAAGTAGGAAAACAGAAATTTTTATAAACATTCTTATTAACCCGTTAAGCCCGATTCTTTCATTAGATATTCAAAAACATTCACAATAAGAAAATTGAAACTCTTGATATTTGTTTGCAATAATTGCCAGATTCTGCACTTGAACTTGCATGCATTACATCCCGATTCCATGAATTAGCCCTAATTTTTTTGCGGATGTTGGTCAGATTGACTCCACTCACTATTAAATTATCAATTTATTTTATACAAATTAACGACATTAAGTCCGGCGTGTCAATTCACGAAGTTTCAAGGAAATTCTTCGCCCAATACTCCAAAACCGGATTCATTCATAGCCGTTCCAATAAGGATCTGCCTGGTCCTTTGCCGGGTTTAACATTCAATGAATTTTTAAAGAATTTTTAGATGCATACACAAGTGAAAATGTGTTTAAAAATAATTTTCCTGGCGGCAAATGGTATAGCGGATTTCTTAACCGCCATCCAAAAAATATATATTAGAGTTCCTGAAGCAGTAATAAATGCCATTTAAGAGGCTGGTTTCATCAAATTCAAACTTACTAAGATGAAAAGTCATATGTCCAAAAGCAGGACCAGTTTGAGCTCCTAGAGGAACAAGTAACATTTATGAAACAGATAAAGGAGCAGCTAAGGAGAGCATAACAGCTCTGTTTTAATTTTCTGCTGATTCCTTGATAATTCCACCAATGATTGTGTTTGCATATAAAAGAATACCCAAGAATGTATAAGAATCAATACCTGAAGGAATAGTGTATACAAAAACTGATTCGGGCTGAATGACTTCGGATGCATTTATATACTACATAAAATAAGTCTTTTATCCAACACTGGTTGCATATCAAATATTTATTGTTTCCTGTAATTCTTTACGTAGATGGTCATACAACGCATTTAACTTACAGTTTATCCAAGCTCTGAGAAGAATTGCAAATTGTTCTGATCTGCTTATACTCAAATGCAACAGGAATTTTACAGCCAGATGATGTGACTATTTTCAGACCTCTTAAAATGGGATGGTTAAAGCAACTGCAATGTTGGAGAATGCATAACATGGACCAACAGCTTACAAAGCATCATTTTGCAAAATTATTAAATAGCATTATTGGTACCTACATAAAAAACGAGACCATAACTAATGGTTTTCGTACCTGCGACCTGCATCCTTTCAATCCCAACGCAATCGGTTACAGTAAATGCCTTGGAAAGTCAGGTTTGGATCAAACTGAAGTTGAGCACATAGAGACAAAAATGAATTTGTGGTTTATGATTTATATATAATATTATTTTTTATTTATATTTTGTTAACATTTTGAATAATATTTATTCATAAAATAATTAAAACAATAAGGTTCTTAATGTAAAAACCAAATGGCTCATAACTGGGCAAAAGGCGGCTCAAGATTGGAAATCGGGGGCTCATAACTGGGATTTGGTTCATTTTTTAATAAATCATTATTTTTAAATATATTGATCTAATTGGTATTCAAACAAATTTAATCAATTTATTATTCTTGAATCAACGCGTATTTTAACACTAAAACGCTGCCAAACATGCTAAAAATAACAAAGTTATCATTTTTCTAAGTAAAAAATTCTCTTAAGGGGGCTCAGGACTGGGTGTTTTACCCTATTGTGTTCACTTCTTCGGTGAAAGCAATTCTGTTGCTCTGGAATCTCAAAGGTGTTTGACTGAGTATTCAGCATTTGACTTTCATAAACTTATACTATGTTTCCATTTCCTCGAAATCTTGCGATTTTTGGAAAAGTGATTTCAAAGTGTTTCCATCAGGCATATTATGACAGCTAGATTTCATTTGACAATTAAGACGTCATTTGCTTGCTTCCGATTGGTTGCTTATTGTTTTTGTTCTTAAATCGTAAATCACTTGTCTTTGGCAAATGTTAATATGACAATTTTGACACAAGCTGAATAGGGGTGGATAGTGATGTATTAGTTGTCAGGGATGCCTGATGGCATTTTATGAGATTTTGTATTAGATTATGTTGAAATCACAGGATTTTTAAATCTTGAACTTGTATGAAAATCTCAGTTGATTTCGATGTAGATTTTACAAAATCTCAAAAAATCTCAAGATTTCGAGGAGATGGAAACATGATATTACAAAAAACTCCCGAGCTCTTTGGAGATTGTGAGTATAGGACCTTTGGAAATTCATATTTGGAGGCAATTTATGAATGAAATACTTTTTGATTTATTAATCTCTTTAAAAGTAGAGTCTAATTCAAGGGTACGCAAAAGATCGCCCACAGGCGGATAGCTTTCACATGCATACGACAGCTTTCAATTAAAAAAGCTTTTCAATCGAGGCGCGGACTTTTAACACTGAAGAAAATAATATTTATTTGTATCAAATATATTGATATGGATAAATAAAAAGTGAAATTATAACGTAATGATGTGCATTCGTACTATCACAGCATACGATCAATATCTGTGCTAACTTCACAAGCGAAAGAATTGCCCCTTATCTCCTCTCAATATGAACGGTGTAGATCTTGTGGAATTTTAGGTTTTTTATAACGGTTCAATTATTATCTGCATTATCTATGTCGAAAAAACTATGTAGTGGCGGCCGTGGGGCAGTGGGAAGAGTGCGTGACTCATACGCCAGAGAACGCTGGTTCAATTCCATCCACCGTTGCCAGATTGGGCGATTTATCGCCAATTGGGCGCTTTTTTTCTTGTTTTTGCGCTTAAATTTTTAGGAAATCGCCTGGCGATTTTTTGGGCGATTTTTGTAAAAACAAACTTTTTTCATAAACTCATCTAATGTGGTTAAAATTTCAATTAAAGAAAATAACAATTGTTTTAAGTGTTTGGAACACTCTGTTAACAATGCGACTGAACACAGCTCACAAGCCCTTATCGATAATTTATTTATATCGAAATACTTATTTTTTTGAGACCGTTTCTTCAAAACATCAACTCACTTAATTCATATTTTCAACGAGAAAAAGTTGACTTTTTTCAAGCTTATGTTGAAATCACAACATTTATTCAAAGACTTGTTTCAAAAATTATAAAAGAAGACATTGTCAAAAATTTCAATTTTGATAATTTAGCTACATTCAGCTTAAATAAAATTTTAGCGGATAAAAGCAATTATAAAAGATTTAATGACCTTACATTTCATTATCAGTTCCATGAAGAAATTCACAAATTAAGTGATGATATTGTTATGATAGACATACTATCAAAATGCCAGAATGTTATTATAGTTTTAATCAAGGAAATGTTAAAACGATCACCTAGTCTGTTAGAAATTTTTGAAAATGCTTTTATTTTACATATGTCCTGAAAGATTTTTAAACTATATAATACCTTCTTTCCTTGAACTCCCTCTTCATTATCTATCTCTTGAAGAGCGACGTGCAGAAGAAATCGAATATGAATCTTTGTTGACATTTTCATGGAGCAATGTTTTCAAAAACAAAGTGCCATCTGAAAGTGAAGAATTTTGGTAATCGGCATACAAAATTAAGACAGCCGTAGGCGGAAAAATGTTTGACAATATTTGTAAGTTGGCATTCATCTTGTATATACTAAATCAATGTATGAACTAAACAATACTTCGAGAATTCACGAAACGGAGGAATAGTCTATTATGGCTGAAGGAACTACGTTTTTTGCAAAAAGTTTTTTTTTAAAGTTGCATATTGAAAAATTCTAAAAAGTTATAGTCTCTAAAAAAATGTTCTTTAACGATCAAAATTCTCGTTTAAAATGAAGTAGCTTTTTTATTATTTTTTATAGACCTCAAAAATATGAAAATAAGAATATCTAATACTATTAACAGATCTCAATATTATTGGAAAAAAAATGTATATAATTTGTTTTGTTTTTTCTAATATAATAAATTTCTTAGAAAAAATGGCGATTTTTGGCGATTTTTTTTTTCATTGGGCGATTTTGGGCGATATTTTCTTTAATTCTCGTGCTTTTTTTAGAAAAGTTCTGGCAACACTGATTCCATCTGACACAGAAAGTTTTTCAATTGAATTAATTTTTCTGTTTGGCCCTCACCTCTCTGCAGACAACTGCAAACCTCAGAGAGTAAATAATCCCAAGTAAAATTTCTTGAGAACATGCACATTAGCCGTTCGGAGTCGGCATAAAACTAGTAGGTTCACTTCTCGATAAATTGTGTCCAAACATTTAATAACACGCACAACACAATTTGATCATAAGAAGCTCGGTCAAAGTCCTTTCAAGGGCTGAAATGGCCAGTTTATTATTATTACTATGCCGAAAATGGAGCACAATTCGCACATTTGAGAAGGGGCTTCAAGGTCTTACGTGGAGGTACTGGTCCGAATTCAACGATTCAACTTCTCTTAACTCTCATTGACGCAATGTTGGTTACCTAATCCTTTTGTGCAGGTACTACAATGGGAAATGTTCAGATATATGACCTGACTCATCAGCTTGTGTGTTTCCCAGGTTCACTCGGGTAGCTCACCAAGCATACCCTTCTACCACTGCTTTGATACTCAATAGAACCGTGCCTTACCGAGATAATTTGTTTTTCAGTCGTACAGTAAAATTGTGGAACAACATCCCGTAAATTTGGGCTGTGTAAATTTAAGACAAATCTTCACCAACACAACACCCTCAGCATTTTCGCATTTATAAGAGGCATCCTCTGAGCGTTGGCTTAGTCTAAAAAATACAAAAATATGCCAGATCGCAATATTGCGAATAGAGTAAACATGCTTTTGTGTATATTTTCCAATTACTTCATCATATTGGCAAAGTTCCTTCTGCTGACATTGTATGCGTCATACAGACGCACCACTTACATCAAAGATTTTTGGCGTCAGTTTTTTGCTGATATCTCAACTTCAATGCATTTATTAAGAGTTCATCCGCCAATGTTACATAGTATTTGGCAGAAGACATGATTTAGTGAATATTGTTTTCATAGCTGCTACCCATTGAGCAATGTTGGATTCTCTGACATATATATTTATTTATCTTGAGTCATTTTGGCCAATTGTCAAGTTTGGCAAATAATGTAGACAATAAATAATTGGTTTTTTCATATGAGTAGAGCGTCTTAAACGTTACTTCCTAGATTCTGCGATTAACATATCATCTTAAACATTCACTTACTTGGTCATTTTTAAGTAATAATTTCATATTTTTTAGCAAATGGAACAGTTGAACTTTTCAATTCAACAATTTAGGAACTAAAGTTTTTGATTAACCTTTTTTAATATCCTTGCCACTATTGCAGGTCATCTGGGTCTGTATTCTCTGCCGAAAGAAGCAAGAACTGTTATCCAAAACAGGCCAGTGGATCAATAAAACAGGCCATCAACAGGATGGTTTCATTAGACGCATCGAACCGGATGGCAGCAGCGTAAGTGTATCATGCAAGAATAATTATGTTTTTATAAGCAACGAAACCATGTTTCTGGCTTTCTCTCTCTCTCACACACAATGCAGGATATATCGCAACAAGCTATTGTTGACCCGCATGATACCACGGACAAGCGTCCAAAGCTGGAGCGTACACGTAGTGCAGCAGAGAAGGAGAATTTGCCGCTTCAGCGCACAGGCAGCGTGCTGCGTCGTCAGTACTCGCAACAGGAACAGACAAGCAATCGACGCATGTCAACATCAGACAGTGGCGTGGATGTTGTCAGTCCCGGTCATCGGCGCATGCAGCCAATGAACCAGCAGATGCAGCAGCAGCAGCAACAACAGCAGTATCTCCAACAACAACAACAGCAACAACATCAACAGTATGGTGGAAGCGGCACAACGGCGCAGCAGCGCCAGCATAGCGTATATCCCGAGGATGATCCTAAATTTTATCAGGTGCGGCGGGTAAATAAACCGAATTTCTTAAGCACTGAAGCAGAAATTTATGCAAATATTTTTGTTGTTACTTTTATTTGTACCATCTACTCTTGTTGTTGTAATTGTTATGTAGGGCGAAATCGATGGGCTCATGCGACAGCATCCGCATCTAATACATCCCAGTCAGCAGCAACAGATGCAACAGCAACAGCAACAGCAGCAGCAGCAACAGCAGCATCACCAACAACAACAACAACAACAACAACAACAGCAACAACAACAGCAGCAGCAAAGGCAGCATCATCAGCCGCAACAACATGCAATGCCAGCAACACGTGGGCTGCCTCATCAGCCGCCGCCAGCCCAGCAACATGTACAGCAACATGTACCACAGCATCATTCACAACATCAACAACAACATCAACAACAACATCAACAGCAAAGACTTCCACAACAACAATCATACAACTCTGCCACCCAAGCGCAGCATCCACAGATCTCGAGCAGCGCCTACCAGAAGCCTCCGCCTATTGCTCGAAATCTTACCATCAGCGGTGGTCATGCCATGGATTCGAGCATGTATCAGGCTAGCCAGCGGCGCTCGCTTGCCACTCAGCAATATGCTTCACAACAGCAGCGCTCCTTCAGTAGCTCCGAAGAGGAGATTCATGCTCATCATCAGCACCAGACTGCAGCGGGCGTTGGCTTGACAGCGTCCGATTATGACGGTGAGTCGATTCGTTGTGTCCAATTTATGTGCATTTTTTTTTCTCTTCTTTCTATCTTTCTCCCATTCCTTCTCTTACTCTCTACTGTCTCATTGGTGCGTTGTCTCTTTTCTTAAAAAAAAAAAACAAAATTTTTTTATAATTCGACAGCAATATTTTTTGTCTTCTTTTATTCAATTGTTTTTGTTGGAAATTTTATAACAAACAACCCTGAGCTCACTTACTTCTTAAAAAACAAACTTTAGATACCTACAATTAAGGTACAACTCTCCTTTATCAATAATTTTTTAACTAATTTTTGAACTAAGCTCTTTTTGAAAATGCCTTTATAATTCCTATGTTGTTTAAGAATTTCATTTAATACAACGAAGGTGTGATAAATTTTTAAACATATAAATGTAGTGGAACATATGCATTTTATTTCAATTTTAACACATAAACAGAAACAAAAATACACATTTACAACACCACATATGCCGTTATATGCAAACGTAAACTATTTAGAAGTCGGCCAATTATTTAATGGGAACAACTTTCATGAACATGGAAATAAAGAAAAAAAAAAGAAATTTTTACATGATTTTCGTGAAATATCTTAATAAAGCTAAAGTGTATTTTTATGTATTGAATACATACATGAAGTGAGAAACAGTTAGATCTCAGAGATGGGGGTACTAATGAGCTCAGCGAAGTTCAGTTTCTACAAGAGCAGCCCACTATTATTGTAAATGCAATATTACAATATTCTCTTCTTTTATTCTTTACATATTAAAATATTTTTTTTTTAATTTAATTTAAACTGTACTGGTTACTTAACGATTTACTAACTACTTACTACTTATAATTGGTTTAACCAGCCCCTTTCTTGTTTCTAAACGAGTTCACTAAAGATGCGAAAATGATACTTTTGTATTCAATTAGTAGATAAAGATATATTCAGAATGGAATGCGTAGAGCAAGACAAAATACAGTTAAACTCTCGTTAGTGCTGTTGAGTTTACTATTTTAGAAAACTCAAGAACCTATCGGTCTTCTCATGTCAACCGAGCGATTTCGATTAAAAGTGGATTCATGGCTTTCGATTGCCTTCAAACTTTGTAGACATGAAAACAATATATTTGGCCAAAAATATTTGACCTATACTTTTTCATTCGTTTGTTGTATTAACCCTTATGTTCATACCCGGGTACCCGGGTGCCCACTGCGATGTATTTTCGTGATAAAAACTGACAAATAATAAAAATTTATTTCTGAGCTCCCGGATCCTCGTTATTAAGGTGAAAAGCGAACAAATCATGTTTTTAAAAACATTTTTTTTATTTTTTTTATTATTTTTCATTGGCTTAAACTTGAGCCATCGCATCATGCGCACCCGGGCACCTACAACAGTATTTGTATGAAATACGTTTGAAATTAATTTTGTTCAGGGATGATAATTGATTTTATTATTAAAACACGGAAACACAACACATATTTGTTTACAAATAATAATATTAATTGAATTCTATACATTTTACAACATGAGCTGTGTGCTCATCGCAAACTGGTCGTTCACATTCACAGCTCTTCCACGTTTTTGTCTTCTTTTTATGGTCATTTTGTAAGATAAGTAACAGAATCCAGTAATTTTCTTTCTTCCAGTATTGTCCGTTGCAACCGATGGTCCAGGGTCTTGCGTTACTCTTGTTATTTCACGACCTATGATACTCTCAATAGCAATTTTTGTTGTATTATTAAGGATCACTTGAGGACTCGTCATACGTTCTTAAATCATTGGCTTTGCAATTTCTTCACTGAGTTTGTGTAGAAATAGACGTCGTTCTGCTGTTTTCTTTTTATCATTTTATTATTACTTCATATTAATTGATATTTTATTATGTTGAATTTGCAAACATTGCTTATATAAAAATAATCGAATTATTGCTTACGAATACAATTTACTTACCGAGGAAATTCTTCTCTGGATAATTCTTCCATTATTCATTTCCGCTTGACTCTGAATATTATAAACACGTCTGAATTCACCAGAAACTCAAACTATACTGAAGAGATCTAACGGGTACCCCGGGTGCCAAACGACGTTAGTAAGTTTGGGTGTGAACATAAGGGTTAAAAAAAAGAAACTTTGAAAAACAATTCAAAAACATTCATATATCTTTTCACCCTCCGCCTAGCTATTACGTCTTTGGGATATCCCTCTGGGAAATGGAAACATTACCAGATATAAGTAGGAAACATTCTATAGAATGTAAAAAATGTTCCCTTTCGTTAGACACTCCATGTTTTTTTTTTATACACACTATGCCGTTGGAGGGATCCATTCTTCTCCGCTGCCTTCAAAATTAATGTGGAAAAATCCCTCCCCGCTATTTTAAATATGAATGTGGAAACGTTCCTCTTCATTGTCTTGAAAATTATTGTGGGAAACGTTCCTATCCATTGTCTTAAAGGTTAATGTGGAAACATGCCTGTCCGCTGTCTTAAAAATTAATGTGGAAACAACAACAAATAAATAACTACTAAAAATGATTAGCCTGTGCGGGATTCGAACCCGGGACCTCTGGGGTGGCAGTCAAGCACGATACGCACTCGACTACAGAGGCTTCCTTATTATTCGAGATTTTATAAGTATTATTCGAATATAATATTAAATTGAAATTGCCCCAATACAAGCGCAAGTTTCCACATGCATTCCTTAAGAAGCGGTTTGGAAACAATAGCAATTTAAAATTTTCCATAAGTTTCTAAGAGATGCGATGAGGAATGTTTCCCCATTACTTCTAATACTACTGTTTCCACATACATTCTTAGCACTAAACCTACCGATACTTCATATTAAAATTGTTTATTTATTAAATTTAAAAGACATACAAATGATACAAAATTTGATAATGGGTCATTTGACCCGTAGAGGTAGATTAAGTTTTCAGAAAACGGTTTGCAAACAATATTAATTTAAAACTTCCCATAAGTTTCCAAAAGATTCGATGAGGAATGTTTCCAAATCAATTCCATGTGGAAGCCTTTCAATTTTTCCCAGAGGGATTTAAATGGTATATCTTTGGAAATATTGACCCGATTATAATAATTTTGAGTTATTATAAAGTTAGAAATGATTTTTGTAACCATTTTTTTTTTCTTTATTCAAACAAAATTTTAAAAAAAACAATAGAAAAATCATTTTGCCCAAAATTTTGGCCTTTATACTTTGAATTTTTTTTTTTTCATATAGTTTTAGTTTTAATTTTTCTTCATTTTCATATTGATTTATGTTTATATACTGAACAAAGTTTTGTATTTTTTACGATTGAATTAATTATTTTAGGAAATTTAAAAAAATTCCAAATTTTTTATTTGTACTGTATCAATACACAGTGAGGCCAAGTGCACGAAAATGGAAATCACATGCAAACTTCGTCAGTTGTGTGCTTCTTACGAGGCTATTAACTCGTATAAAAGTTTAGATCCCGATCCTTGTATCAAAATCCGTACAAAATTTATTCCGGCCCTTGTATCAAAATCCGTAAAAAATTTAAGTTTCACATGGTTAAAATGTTGCAATTGGTGCTTTTCTGAGAACTACTTTTTTTTTCTTTGGCCAATTTCTGCCCACTTCACAACCTCTACAACAACAATTGACTCATGTACAGAATGTTCTTCAGAAACCATTTTGCCCAAAGAACATTTTTGCTTATCTTTGAGAAAAATGTACTAAAAGTATTTCTACACAGGATATCATAAGGAAACAAGACTCAAAGTAGGAAAAAAGTTCAACCATTTTTTATCTTCCCTATTCTTGTGTGGCCCAGAAATGCAACGACACTGACACATATTCATACAAACGCAAAACTACTTGTAGTTAAAAATAATCAGCATAAATATAATGCACAAGAATTTTCAACTATTACATTTTCAGCATGACCCGCTCACAAAAACCCAGCAGCACCCCAACCTACCCACGCATCCTGCTCAATGTTGCCAACATGCACTGCAAACGATAGAACAATTTTCGTTATCGCATTCCTATGCATTGGCTTGACTGACCCAAAATCAAATTTTTTTTTTGGCAAAGAAACTCCAAAAAAGCGAAGAAAAAAATGAACACAATAACAACCCAGCAAATGAGCGAAGAAATTTCGTTGCGCCTATTTGTATGCTATGAGGTTTTACTTTTTTCTTCTATTGTTCCGTCATGCTACTTCTTTCGTTTGCTATTTCGTGCTACGCCCATTTCTTGCACTCTTTCAAAAGATTTATGGCGCTAATTAGAGACTGCAAGAAGTCAGAAAGCAGCAAGGCACAAGCTGACGGAAACGTTGTAACGAAACCTATGCTGCTGCTGCTGCCTTTGCCTGCTTTACTTGCCAGCCTGTCCGTCCGTCGTTCGCTCGTCCTCGTGCTGACTGCACTTTTGGCGCGTACTGTGAGCACAAATTAAATATGAAACACATTCACAGCATATGTTGAAGCCGAACTTCAATGAGAAAATTATTGATTTCAGCTTTTCGCATAACAAAATGGCAAACATTTTGGGAAATTTTTCAAATTTAAGTGAAAAGTTTTCACGTAATTTTAAGCTCACTGTCTAACGACGTGTGCTGTGGTGTGTGTATGTGTATGTGTGTGTGTGTGTTTAGTGTGCAGTTGGAGTTGTTTTGGGCTTAGCTTGTTTTCTTCTTTTTCTACTACTACTTCTTCTTGTCACTGCCCGGAAATTTGCCGGAATGTGATAAGAGCGGAAGCGAAAAGTTTTGCTTGCACTTAAACCGAATTAAAAACTAAATTTAAATAAGCTTTATTTATGTTACGTATAGACCACGTGGTACCCATTTTTAGTAATAAGCTTATCAGAAGCATAAGTTTTCGGTCGGTGAATATTTATGACAGAACTAGGTGTTTCCTTTTATTCAGTTGTGGTTGGCAGAAAAAAGTTAATTTGAAAATTAACCAAAAGAAAGCTACTTGCAGCAATATTTGGTATCCTTTCAACGTATTCCATTTGAGTGGGAGAAAGGACACTTCTTTCTTCGAAAACCAAGTTAATAGTAAGAAAATCGAAAATCGATGTCAGTTTTTTTTTATTTGTATTTGATAATGAAAAAAAACTGCCTAGTAAGATTTTCACATAAGCACTGAAAAAATACTGATCAGCTTTAATATATTATTTCTCACAGTGCATAGTTTTTATTAAATGCTCTAAGTACCGTTATGTAGAATATTTGCTCAAAAGACCTGTGCACATATACGTATAAGAAAATCTTTCTTTTGAGGATGATATGCTTCACGCTACAGTCAGCATTAAAAGTGCCCAAGCAATTAATAATCATATCCGGCATTTCTACTATATTTCACTTCAAAGTTTTAGAAAAATTTAAGAAAATATAGATAAATAAAATTTATCCTTACAACTTAGCACAAAAATGACAGCTTTAATAGACATATTAGGAAAGAGAGCAGAATAGGATAATTATAAAGTAATATTATTCAAGTACTCGACAAATATTAAGAGAATAGTGTTAGTTTGTATCTTCCCAACGGGCTTTGGAGCGCTCTGTAAGGGCTTTTGGAGGGCTCCTTTTGCAATATGAAGCACTCCGCCTATATTCCCATCTACATTGTAATTTTAACATAACATGTCATTGGAAGGGAGTACTACTGCTCCATTGGTGCCTTCAAACTACAGTGAAAGTATAGCATTCAATACTGTGCTCCGTTTGTGCTCCGAACTGCAGTGAAAGTATAGCACTCAATCGTTCGTTCTATTTCTTTTTATTTTGTTTTTCTTCTTTAGTGCTCCAAAACGTCTCCTTAGCATAGAGTAGCAGGAGCAGTCGTACTATCTTCTTCTTCTTTTCCTGGCTTCACACAAAAAGAGCTCAGAAAAGAGTGCTCTTTGAGCGCTCTTGTTGGAAGCACTCCGATTTCGGCCCGTTGGGTTAAGCCTGTGAAAATTCGTAGAGAACGTTATAAAAGCTGAAGCAAAATACCTTAAAATGTCGTCCTGCATATATATTTTAATAAAACTGCTCGTCTGGAGCACATTGGAAGGTTCGCTCTCACTTCAAACGCTTTCTTTCATAAGAAATATTAACGGTGCTTAAAAGGTAATTGAACTTCGAAAAGGTACTTCATTAATGGATTAACGAAGCAACCTAACGACAATCCGCTCTCACATAAACAAGTGAGTGAGAAATGAGTGAGTGAAAAAAGAGTGAGTGAGAAATATTTAAGTCGCACAAGAGTGATACTCTCAAAAGTAATGTAGAAGCTGCTTGAAACCTCACCAAACTTCGATAAAGTGCTTTGACCCCTTTAACATTGATCAAGACTTCAAATCAACTTCTTTTGACGTTCTCTTTTAGACTTGACAAAACCTTTCACATTGGTCAAGACTTGAATTCAATTTTATTTCTTCTTTGCTTCTTTTCTATTTAGGACAGCCTGACAATTTTCAGCTACAGAACATACAACGCACACAAGCAAACGAAAAATGATGTGAAGTGCTTTGTCGAAACAGCAAAAGGCACAAAAGGAATACAAAAAATTGCCAAAAAATTAACTGCACACCGCTAGCGTTCTCTTATCCTTTCGTCGCTTTCGATGTGCGGCAAATGGCCAACAAATTCACAGACTTGATTTCAAGTCTTGACCAATGTAAAAGGGGTCTTTGCTTATGTCAAAGCGAAGCATCTCAGCGGTTTTTGGATTTGCTGAGGAATTGATGAATTACTATAACAAAGTATATTGAGGAAAAAAAAACATAAATATGAAAATATGGCTTAGGCTCTGTTATCGGCTCATTTCTTATCTCTCATTTTTAATTTCATGCATATCAACATCTCAGCTGTTTTATCGTTGTTTGTTCTGCAGGTATTCCTGCTTATAATCATATTTTTTATCAACTCCAAAAAAATTTATTCCGTATAGAACTCTTAAAATTACACATATAACTTCATATGCACGCTGCTTTTAAAGCATTTTCTCAAACTGGACCTTCTCCTTCTTACATTACTTCCAAGAAGGAAAAAGTCAAGTTTTTACCCACAGAATAATTAGATGTTTATGTTATAACAGCATACTTTCTGAAATATTTTAGAAAAATCTTATAAGATGGCAACAAAAAATATGTCAGTAATAACTCCTATATCAATAAATACCTCAATAAAAAATCTAAATCTCAAAAAAAAACTATTTTTGTCATACATAAGTAAAATGTAAACTTGCGTGGAGAAGTAGTACTTTAGAAGTATTATAGAAGTAGAATAATACTTCCACTTCCGACACAGCTTTGTATCGGAAGCACTCATGATCAGCTATGGGCACAGAGCGCTCTGGGAGCGTTGAGAGCAAGAATAGAGAGCAAAGGCTTATGTAGCAAGACAAATCAAAGACAAAAGACAAACACAGAAACAACACAGAAGTTTTAACACTTTAACTGCCACCATACAAAAAAATATCGGGTCCTCCGGGCCATTTTTTTTTACAGATCTAGTGTATTTTGGTATCAGAAAATCCGAACAAAATATTAGAAAATGTTTTTTTTATATTTCTGTGAAATTTTTAAATATTTTATTGAGGCACAACATATGTACCTCACGGCCTAATGTATACGCCATATATCAATATTTGTTGAATTCTCAAAGATTTTACCGTTTTGATAAAGTCACTTTGTATAAGAGGTAGGCGTGGTTTTGTACCGATTTGGCTAATTTTCGAACTTGACCTTTATTTTTTAGATAAAAGCTTAAATATTGAATTTCGTGATGATAGCTTGAAAATTACGGCTGCAATCATGATCACAGACAGACGGACAGGCATACGGGCTGACAGATGGACATGGCTAAATCGAGTCAGGTGATGATGCTGATCAAGAATATATATACTTTTCTATACCTACCACGCTTGCTTATGGGCGTTATAAACGGGGTGACAAAATTAAAACACCCCAGTAAAAGGGGTTTTTTTTAATCGTGGGGTATAAAAACTATGCGCTAATGATAGGTTTAGGTATGTCAGGCCATGCGGAATTGAACTACGTTTACAGAAGACCAAAAATGTAGAAGAACAGAGCTTTGCAGAGAAAACCGCTTTCCTTATTGGTAGAATTCCTTAGAAAGCTTTTGTTGTTGTTTTTTTAATTTGATTTTTCTTAACACTAAATGACCCAGTGGTCAAATTCAAAACACTTCTAAGCAATTTTTCAAGAATCATAAAAAATCTTTATCAAAAAGCATTTATTCTCTACTAGCGATACCCGGCGCGCGTTGCTGCACCCGGCAAGTATATTGGAAATAATAAGTACATTCAAAACTTTTATTAGTCCCTTAGTCTGATACCACGCTCATGTTCCACTGCCTGTTACAGTTTCCCAGTAGCAGAACATCACTCCCAGGTGACAATTACATTATGAGTTTCAATGTCCTGTGATTTTAGCTTCCATAGCTATTCTGTATAGAGAATCGGGCCACCCACCCTTTTCCAATGCACATACCAGTTTTCCAGTAGAAAGACTTCAGCAATTAGTAACTTCATACTGAGTTTTATTGTCATGCGACGTTTAGTTCCAAAGCTATTCAGTATCGAAAATTTGACTTGTGTGGTCCAAGCCATAACCCCTTTTCCTATGCCCGTCCCAGTTCTCTTGTTTATTTATAAAAAACTTATTGAATCACACAATGTCAATTCTATAAAGTAAAAAGTCAGCCCTTTGTTCCTTTTGTTCATTTATAAATTACAGGAAAACCACCGTCAAAACATGTGTAGAAAAGTTGCATGAAGCGAAACAAATAAAAATACAAACATATATACATACATACATACATCAAGTCGGATTGAATCTCATTCTCATCAAAAAAATCCTCAACATGCTAAAGGTGGTCAGTGAATCCCCTTTTAACAAAACTGTGTTAGATTAATTCTCCACATCAAAACTACTTTGAACATATTAGAATGTACTTCGATCCAATTAGCTTTAAGCGCAGCAAAGTATGTATGTATAATATGTATTTGTTTGTTTGTTTTGTTGTTTTGTGCTTGCTGAGAACAAAAAGAGTATAGTAGAGAGCAACATGCAGTTTATTGAGGCTCTCGCAGCACAAACGCATGAAAAGCTAACGATCAAGCAACTCATGGCATTCTGGAAGATTTTTTAAAAAACTTAACACTTTAATTAAAGATACTTATTATTAAAATTTCGTAAAGAAAATAACCAATGAACCTTTTGTAGCACAAATGTGATATTTTAAAACTTATTTCAAAAAAATCGGACCAGTACTTTTGGAGTTTTGCGGACACAAAAAATTATCACTTTCATTTTATATAATAATATAGAGTATAGATATAGATGTAAAATGCCCCACCCATAAATCACACCCTGTGATTTAAATCTAAAAAAAAGCCCACAAAAACATCCATGAAACTCTAAGAAACGAATAATTTGCGAGTCGAAGCTCTTAATGTTATCAGATTTTAAACTAAAGCTCAAATCAAGTGTTATTGCAGTAAACTCACATATTTCATAAAAACTTTGCTCAAAAGTAATGTAGAGCTCTGACTGTTGAATGCTTGTTTGTCTCTTCAAGCGTCTTGATTTGGTCGTCGTCAATCTCCGAGGCATACCAGAACGTGAAGTATTCGTGATTGAAAAATATCAGTGATTGAAATATAACGGAAATAGGCAAAACATTTTCGCCATTTAATTCCACTAATTTTTGTCTGGCTTCAATAACTTTTTTGACTTCTTTGAAGTAAAAGAGCAAGATATGGCGTATATGCTCATCAGCGTTCTTCATACTTAAAACACGAGTTCCAAAGAAAAGCCGGGAAAACTGAATTAATTTTTTTATTTTTAATACACTTAAATAACCAGCTTAGTACAAAATGTGTCATATACGTCAACATGTGACGGATCTGTGACGTTAACAGTGATGACTTCTAGAAAGAAACGCACTTTCTTTTTGAACGAGAACATAGTTATTCCAAAAATCTCTGTAATTATGGCAAAAAACTTTCAATTGAACAAGAAAAAAATGGCACTTAGACGCATTGCTGAGCTACTTCCTATATAATTGTAGTTACTCCCTATTGTGTGTCACGCAAACCATGTCGCCATGAAATTGGCTTATCTCCAATAATTCTAACATCTTCTCTTTTTCATGTAGGAAAATATAAAAAAAAAGTATTGCATACTTAGAGGCGCCAGTAACAAAAGGCCAACACTTTGAATTAAAAATATTATTTCATGTTTTCAATTTACAAAATATGGGTCAGGGATGCTGCTTAAGTTGGCATATGTTGGTCTTCGTAAAAAAAACACAATTAAAATAAACCATTTTTTTTTTAATTTTCAGCTGATTAAAAAACAACAAGCTCACAGTGAAAGAAGAAACCAATTCAACTACTTACTTAATTTCATGCCCATTAAATCGACCACACTAAGAATCTGCAAAAAATGTGCTTAAATTAAATCGCACAGCAAGCACGCACACATACACGGATAAACACTTGCACACGCATACACACATTCACACAGAGAAACTTTGCATGTCAAGACAAATAAACAGTGCAACTCAACAGCACTCAAATAAGAGCAAAAAAAAATATCCTTTATGTTTTTTTTTTCTTATGTCGTTTATAATAATTATATACAAAACAACACTTTTCAACACTGTTTCACAGGCGCATACTCAACAATTGCAACTAGTGGTGAGTTGGGCCCACACTGCATGGCCCATTCACAATAGCATTCACGACTGGAATGTCCTTCAAAGCACGCATGAACAGAACTCATCACGACAAATTCCCACACACGATATGCGTGGCTTCCAGAGACCAATCCGATTCTTCGGCTCAATTCAGAGCCGATTCAAGTTGTGTCAAGTGTTTGGCTAGCTTAGACATTTTCATTGCCATTGGAAGGCATCGAAAGCAACATATCGCAAGCCATGTGGCGCTTTCCAAAGCAGTCGTACAGTAAAACATTCCATTTGAAACAGTGTTGAAAAACGCAACATTTAATCAAAGCTAATTCTTGAAAAATGTGAGCTAGCACAAATTTTTTTAAATAATTCTATTTCGGTTGCGAAATCAGAATAGTCGAAAAGTTTATAGTTCAGTCGTAGACCAGGTCGTATCTTAATCTTGGAACTTTTGGCCTACGTTAAAATACAGGTTTTCTCTAGCAAACCGTCAAGTTATGGGAGACTTTAGCCTCCGAGAGAGCACATCTTTTAAAAATATACCATTTCTGAGGAGTTTTTTGGCTATTGGAAAATTTTGCTTCTACGTTTCTCTTTTTTTAATAAAAAGAAGCAAATCCACGTAATCTTAGAGCTAACGAGATGATATTTTGTTTGAAAGGAGATTTTTGAAAGGTGGTTTTTGAACCACTGTTAAGTGCTCTGAAGGAATCTACAAAGAATTTCTGATATTAATCTAATCTTATAAGTTTTTGTAGATATAACAGAATTACAAAAAAAACTATAGATTAAGGTGGATCGTTTTCTTCGGGTGGAAAAAAAAAATATTTTTCAAGTAGATATTAACCCTTAAATGCCCAGTGTATCTTTTTGGATACAACATTTTCTCTGTAAGCTATTTATTTTAAAATATTGCAAAAATTAAAATGCTGGATATGTAGTTTCCCTCAGAAAATTGCAAGTATAAAACAAAAATTTAATTATAAGCATAACTTTATTGGTTTGGGAAATATTGACCGTCAAATTCAAAAAAATATTTCTTTTTATTTTTTACGTAAAATTCGCTTTTTGACATGAAATATCTTTTAAACTTTTAAAAATTTTAGAGTAAAAAATATTACCAGATAGTCTAGTTATCATAAAAAGAATCGTTTTCCACGTTTTTCCCTGAACTCCTACAACCAAGCTGATTGATGGTATACGTCGAAATGCCCACTGTATGCCCACTCGAAATGCCCACTCTTTGGATACAACCATGTTTTCTTTAATAACTCGTAGACAAAAATGTTTTCCAAAAAAATAAAATTTAGCACAACATATTTGTTTTTAATTTAAATTGGTGTTGTTGGGCATTTAAGGGTTAAAATCAAAAAGATATCGAAAACGGTGTAACCGTCTGCCAGCGGTTTTGATTTGAAAAAATACCTTTTTCGCCAAAAATCAAGGGTTTTTCCGCCGTAAGTTTTAATCTAGCTAAAATAACTACCCCTAAGTAGGGTGCAAATTAAAGGTATCTGGGGCCACACAAAATTGTTAATAGGAAGATTGTTAGATCCGAGATTTTTTTTTTTTTTGGTGCAAAAATGTTCAGATTTTGGTCAATATTTTGGTATTTTTAGCAAAAATCGACATAAAAAAATTTTTTTCGATCCACCTTACAATACATGCACCCACCTGTAATCAATTTTATTAACAGACATCCCGATTTTGAGGGTATATTAAAAAAACCAAGTATGCAGTTATCTTATGTTCAACCAGACCTAGAACCACTAATGTCTCGAGCCAAGTTTTTTGATTTTTTTTTTTTTCATTTTGTAACACCGTGTAATTTTTTAAAATTTTTTTTTTGAGTATTGAATTGCGAGTCTTAAATAAATCAACTTAATAAATAATATCAAGTGTTTTCCATAATCAAGAACTAAAAAAGAAATTGAGTTTGTTGGTATTTTCCCCAAACTAAGTTCAAAAGTATTTGAAAAAATATCCCTATCAACAGATCCTTTTTACATAAATAGACTAAAATACCAACCATATATAAAATTAGCTTCCAATTTTAAGTTATGGGCTTTGTATAATCTTTCAGATAGGCAGTTATGTTATTTAAGGTTAGATGGTCAAAATTATTTAAAGCAAAAATATTCTTAGAATCGAATTGGAATCAAATGAATTGAGTCTATTTTATATAATTATTAAAAATTGATTGCAAAAGATGATTGAAAAATAATATTTCCTATAAAAGTTGTATGAAAATAATTGAATGGGTTGATTGTAGCTGTTATCACTTTCTTCTATAATGTTCGTCTAAACAGTGCAACAGCTCAAGGTCTGATATTTAAATATGAAATATATGAAAAACCTTAGAGTTCTAGATAACCCATCAGAAAAATTAATTTCATTGTCTCAGTCAGGCATATATGAGATGCTATACTTATTAATAAAAATTGAAACAATTTTCAAAATATTAATTTAATGTGAATTCAATGACATGAACTAATTGAATTATTATTTCACTTAAGTCAAAAAGTCACTTAAATCAAAAGTTGAAAACACACGGAAAACACTGATTTCATCAATATTACAACATTTCTATAACTGGAAAGAATTCTCATCATATCAATACATATTTTACAGAAACATATGCAAGCAGACTACTCTATAGATTTCTAGGGATTTTTTTATTACCAATAGTAGAACATGAACTAGTTAATTTGACAAATAGCCCAATTAACCCATCCAAACTTATTGTTCTAAAATATGTGTTCTACATTCTACGTACTTCGATGAAATATTGCGTTCCAAAATCTGACATAGGCTTGCAGTGGGTTAAGAAAAACTTAAAGTGACAATAACTGGAAGTCAGACTGGAACACAATTCGTGTGCCTACCGACCATATTTCAATAAATGTCTTTTCACATTCGTCTACTTCGTGTTGCTCTCTCTCGCTCTCACGCCGTCTTTGTATGAATGTAAAACGTAAGACTGTCGATATTTATTTTAAGTTACACGTACAACAAAGTACGTGTGCAAACTCTCTGCAATTTTGGGAAATTCTTTGGAAATGCATTGGAATCCAAGAGGTTCTCATCGCTAAGAAAACACATAAAATCGAATTTGCAATTAGTTTTCGATGAACATTTAAAGCGTTACAACATTTCGAGCGTCAGAGTATGCTACGAATGCATACCAAGAAATATTTTAAAGCAAATAAATAATATTTACAATGCAAAAATAAAATCTATAAACTATGCACAACTGAACTGTAAAAAAAAAATATAAATATATCGCATGAGCACGCGATAGCCGCAAGGACAAAAACAAATGCGTAGAAATTGAGATGTAGAAATTTTCACAACAGCTTTTTAGGCAACAGTAACCTTGGTCGGGAGTTGCAAATAAGAAAATGTGAAAAAAATTCTAAAGCTTGTCAAATGTTACAGAATAAAAAGTGAAAAAAGAGCCAGAAATTTTCATTTATATGAAAATGCATCAATAAAATGTGTGAAATTTTATAAAAAATAAGAAAGCGAAGAGTGATTTTAGGCGTACTGAAATTAAAGTGAAGAAGAAAATATCTCTACAAGGAGTGTGCCAAAACCAATATGGCATTCAATAAAAATAAAACCCCAATGAAACATTGCAACTAACTGCAAATATTTCGGATTAAAACAATAAAGAAAAGCAAAGTCGTTCGACGTCATATTTTTTATGAAGTGTGATATTAGAGAATTTAACCAAAAATTTACAGCAAAAAACGCAGCCAGCTGCTCAAAGTAAACCTAGCAATATGTCCTCAAAAACTCACGAAAAATTTTTTTATATAAAAAAGTGCGTATCCGCCTAAAAATATGCTTAGCAAGTGCCGCGTCAAAAGAAAATTTCAAAAAGTCAATTGAAACAAATTGAAAATTTCTACCGAATTTAGTGCAGTCTGTCTTACTTAATGCAAATCAGCAAAGTGTGCCATACAAATTATGCAGAACGCTTACTGAGCACAAAAAACATCAACTCCTAAAAGTAGGCATTACATTAAATGCACAAAAATAGCTGAACAACAATAAAAAAATAAAAAAAAAAACACTCAACAATGTACACCATGGAAAACTGCAGCTTATATGTTGCCGTGAAATTCAATTAATTATGTCTATTTGCAGCGCTTAAAAGTATGCTGCAAAAGTGTTCTTCTTCATTGTGAATGCACAAATTTTTGCTAATTTTTCATTAGATTAAATTTCGTTCTTCAACCCATTTCCACCTCGTTCACCTTTACAATCTTCGCTACAACGTACCACAGTTGACTATATCTCTCTAACTCACTCTTTCTCTCCTTCCCTCTCTGTCTCTCTCTCTCTATCTTTCTCTCTATAAATTGTTGTTATTCTATGCCATTCGTTGGTTTTTGTGTTATTTCCCTTGTTATATTGTTTATCATTATTCCTACAACTACTTCGTCCTCTTCTGCTTCTCCTACTTCTTTGATTTTCTATTTTTCAGCCTTCCCCACACCCATCTCACGACTTAAGACGTCTTTGCAATTTTAAATCATTAGCCCGCCCCCACTGATTTACTCACACCCACTAACAATCAACATATGCTGTTTTGCGTATAGCAAGCATAACGCTTTCAACGTGTCTGTGTTGGTGGTTGTTGCTTGTGTGTGTGTGTGTATGTGTCGATTTGTATGCACAATTTCATTGTGTTACGATATTCAGCGCCTACTTGCTACTACATATAGACACAAAGTTTGCAGCCAGTGAAGGCAAGCCGAGCGATGCGCTCACTGGTCCTTTTCATTGATTTATATTCTGTACATGCATCCTTTGCAATTATTTTTTTCTTTTACTTTTTTTTTTTTTTATAAACTGCATGCAGCCATCGTCAATGAATGGCAAATAAATGCGAGCTAAATTGATTTAATTGTGCCAAAAAGTATGCTACATAAACATAAAGTGTGAAACGTTCAGTGATGGCATGGGTTTTGTCTGAGCTTTAAATATGTTGTGTGGAGCCTGGCTAGCTATTGACATGAGTTATGTTTGAATTTCATAACCTGCATAAAATCCTGCTCCCTCATTTGCCCATTTCTTTTCGCTTGACAATTACATGACAACCAGTCACCATTTGAAAATACTTATGAAAAGGTCTTTCCCTCTTTTAGGAACTTTGATCACTTTATAACTCAAAGATTACAAACAAAAAATGTTCATTTTTAATTATTACTAATACGCATCGATAGGTATTACGCATAGGATAGGAAATTCATTCAAATAATAAAGCATTATCAAATATTTTTGTTTCTGTAAGTTGGGTTGAACTGTAAACCTGGAGATTATTTTATCATTACTTTTTTTAAGTATTTTTTTATTTTGGTAAAAATCTAAATTTGGTGGACTTTCTCAAAAATAATTAACTTAAAAAATTCATAGAAAATTTCATTCTAGTATATTCTAGAATTCTTTAGCAAGAATAATATAAATTTTTAAAAATTTTAATAGACACTAGTTCATGTGTACTTGGGTCTTACTCAAGACCAAATAATTATTGAAGGTTCCATGAGTACATCCGATCTCCAAGCTATAATATTTTAAATAAGTTGTGTGAAAAGTGTCACATTCGAAACCCCACCAATTTTTTCGTTCTAAAGTTATGATAACAGTCGCCTATAGTCCTAATTCAGAGACTATAGTACCACTTTAACAATCGCATATCTATGACATGCCCATGTTCTCTCCCTTTATATATTTGGTGGATTTTACTGTAAATAATAACTACATATTTTTTTATATTAAAAATTTGTTAGTTCATTAGAGTTAGTTCTCGTCCTGTGGCAATTATTTTAGATTGAAAATAACCTTGTTGGAAATATTAAGACTCTTAATTTAAAGATTTCAAGTTGCATGGGATCTGCCATGCCCCATTTTCTAGCTATATCAAGCTTTAGTAGTCTCTGTCAAAATAATATTACTAAGCAATATCATATGTGGCAAAAATTTAAAAAAAAATTCGATTAAAAGTCCATGTATAATATAATATCTATTTCTGTTGGTATGTATTTCAAATTATCCGAATTTGAAATAAGTCCTATTGACTTATGTATGACACTTATGACTTATGTATGACACATTATACATCAACGAAATTTATCAAAATATGATAACTTATCACTTAAGCAAGCCAGAATCAGAGAATGGACTAGGATGACTATAGTCAAAGCATATCATGATAAAACTACTTTTGAATATTTTATAGTAATTTTTAAAAATTGCGAAACCTAAAAAATAATTAAATTACAAAAATTACACTTGATCTTAAAACATATATTCAACATATATGTCATTTTTTAACAGTTGCTATAAAATAAGCTAAAATCAATGCCGTAAAGAAAGCAGATTAACAGCCCTATTCTGCTTGTTAACATAACAAGGAATTGTAAAGAAGCTCTTGTTAATATTCTTGTTATGTAAAGTAAATTTTCGTATTCTGGTAAATCATTAACAATTTGAAAGCTCTCAAAAGCTGTTAAAGTTCACCACGCATGGTGAAAATGTAAATGCCGTAGATATGAAGCGTCAGCTGTTTTTATATTGCTTATTTCTTGCTTATTTTGATTGCTTATGTTTATTTTTCTTCAAGTAAGACGGAAAACGTTAGAAATAAATAATTTACGGATTGTTTACAATTGTTTTAAGTTTCAAAATTAATTTGTTCAATAGCCAAACAATGTTCGAGTGTTTTGCAGTCTTTAAGATTCATTTTTTTCTTTTATCTTCTTCAGTATCAATGCTTACAAGAAGTAAGAAGTATGAATTCATCCATTTTTTATATTTTATTTTCTTTGCACAGCATTTGTTTGGTGTAACACTGAACTATTTTTCGTTGTTAAGGTGTTTTCTGACATTAACAAAATAGTAAAGAAAGGAGCTTTTCAATTATCACCAGAATACGAAACCTTAACAATTTGTTAATATTAACTATTTTGTTAATGTGGTGAGCTTTGTTAAGCTGTCAGAATAGGGCTGTAAAAATCCATTTTCTGTGAGGATTAGGCTCATAATGGACGAAGCTTTGAGATTTCCAAAAATTCTTAGATATCCTGCCATTACTATTTTATTCTGTTATTTTTGACAAGTGCGGTGAATAATAAAGAAGAAAGGAGAACAGTTGCTATATTGCAGGCACACACCACTTTTTGAAAGTTTACCTAAATTTGGTTGTTGTATCCGCTAACATTTATACGCTCAATCAGATATCCAAACAGCAGCATGTTTGGTATCTACAGTAACTTCATTTGATGTCCAGTCATATTTTCAAAAACTTAGATTTAATACCCATTTAAGCTTGGTTTGAGAAACAAGTTATTCTATAGCTAAAAAGCAATTTAGTTTTCCAATGTTTTGTTAACTAGTTTGATATCCAGTTCGATGCTCCATTTTAGTATAATTTAAAACATATTCTTCATCTTTTCTCCACAACGAAACGATAGACAAAATCTGCTTTGAATCAAATTAACGATTGATACTTTTCATACTATGCCTTCATGGCTGAGCGTGCCAATTGCATTCAGAAACACACCATTATCCCCGGTTCAAGTCGAGACGAAGTCGAAATTCTCTCCTTTTCTCTAATGTATTTAATCAAATACATATATCGGTGATTCCATGTCAAAACACCCACGTTTCTGACATCACTATTTTTGAAAATTTTTAAACTCTCTGGGTTGATAGTTCTCCTCAAACGTATTATATCTACATACTTTTTTTTATTTTTATTTGTTTTTTTAAAGATATGCACTGTAAAAAATTTTAAAATATCTTAAAAAATACAATTAATGCATGCATTTAAATAGCTGTAACTTCGAAACCGTAAGTCGTATAGAAAAAAATCTGAGATATATCTTAAAGATCTTGAATGAGTCTTTCTTGTGGTATACTCTTTTTGGACTCTTTTGATTAAATCTTTTTTAATATTTTTTTTTTAAATCTTTCAATTCATTTTTGAGTAATACTCTCAAATACCCTTTAAACACTACCACAGCAACAACAGCTCCACCTACCTGGTCAAACTTTAAACCTAAACCATCTACAGATCTTGCCGCACACACACAAAAAGTTTCATCAAGAGCGGCCCAGCCATTTAGGAGGAGTTCAGTGTCAAAGCCATGTACAGAAGAGTTTTTTATATAAATATATGAAATTTTTGGTAAAAAAGTAAGAAATGTTTTGTAGGCATTTTTTTAAAAATTCGTCAAAAATAGCAATTGTTGGAACCCCAAGCCAAAATTTTGTATTGACCTTAAGAATTGATGTATTATAACGACACTATGTTTAAAAGGTGAAAAATTTACTGCGATCACCATGAAAAATGTGACACAAAACTTCAGACTAATAAAAGTAAAAAAAAAAATCATCAAAAGAGTCCAAAAAAGTACACTACAAGAATGACCCATTCAAGATCTTTAAGAGATATCTCTGATATTTTTCTGTACGACTTACGGTTTCGAAGTTACAGCTGTAACTTCCAGATATTTTGAAATTTTTTACAGTGTATATCTTAAAAAAGAAATTGTTTTCGCAAAAAAAAACACAGTTTAAGTTATTTTCAAGAGCACTACTAACCTACAAAGTTTAAAAAAGAAATCTGAATCACAAAGGTCAGATTTTGCTCAAAAATAGTCGAATACTATTATTCATACGCAAGTTAAGTTGAAATAATAAAAATCAAAATATTGGTTCCTTTTCTCTTATTGTGAACGTCCGTCTGATATTGGACACACTTCAAAATGTAGGTATATAAAAATTTAAATTTTTTTTGTAGGGATGTGATTCTTGAATCATTTTGTCACATAATTTTTAGATTTAGAAATTATAACGTTTTGTTTTTATTGATTTAAACTTTGAGGCCAATCTTGAGTGTAAAAGGATCAAGTTTAACTAAATATGCAAATTCCTGCTTTTCAACCTGGAGTGCGCAGAGAGATAAAAGGTTGAAAAGAAATAATTTTTTAAATAAAATATATTTCATATTCCGTATATAATAATACTTGGCTAGAACATAAAACCTTCCGCGTAATAATTTAAACCAACTAATTTTTTTTTTCTTTATTTCCGATATCATTATTTTATGTCAACTTTTTCCTTGTTGCACTAATATTGAAACATTCATTCAGCATTCACGTAAAAATAATGTCAAATTATGTTTTCGTTCATATTAACTCAAAATCATTATCAATGTTAAAAAAAAGAAACAGTGAAAAACTAAATAAAAAGAAAGTAACACACGGCGTATGATTGATATTAATTATTGCATATAAATCATTGACTTCTTTCGGACGCTCTTCTCAATGTGCAAAACTCTATATTTCAGTTCTTTTAAAACAAATAGACATTAAAAGTAATACTATCTGAAAATTCATTTAAAAGTGCAAATAAATGCTAAACAGTGCTAAAATGTTGAACTCAACAAAAACTAATCGTGTTTCCTAACAAAATCGTAAGACTAAAAGTGAAACTCAACAAACTCAACTGGACATTTCTACTTAAATACGGACTACATTTCTTTAAACTAAAGGATTAAAATTGAGGTAGGATTTTATAAATATATATGTTTTGAAAGACTTATTTTATTAGCTATACAGTAAAAATGTAGCTCTTGCCAACAATGCAAAAAATAAACGCAAATCGCTTGTGCAAATAGCAACATGCAAAAACCACAACAACACTAACAACAACAACAAAAACAAAAACCATCACAACAATAACAACAGCAATAGTAGCAATAGCAGTAGCAGTAGCAACAACAAATAACAAAGAACTGTAAGACCTGCAACTGCTGATCATGCAATAAATATAAACTTTACACAATGCGTACAAATAAATACATCATCCCAACAATCCTGACAACCGAAAAATTGTGCTTATTTTTTGCAAGCAAGACATTTTTACCGAAACCAGCTGACACTACAATAAAAATTTATGTATGTGTGTGTGTGTTAGATGTACACAGCTTGCTTGCAGCGCATCAATCACATTCTTATAAACAATAGAGTTGTTGTATTTTTTATTTGTTTTTTTAATTTTTTATTTTTATTTTTTTTTTTTTTTTTTTTGCAATATATCAAAATATATAATTTAACTACTTAAAGTTTTTCTTCATGTACTCGGCAAAAGTATGAATTGCTTGAGTAGATGGCTTATAAGCACGCGATTGTTTTTGTTTTTTTTTTTATTTATTTCGATAGCAGTTTTCAACTTTTTATGGCCAAGTTAAAAATATATACCAAGTAGTTAAGGAACTTTACTGTCACGTGTGCATTCGTCGTAATCGTAGGACGATAGAATATTTCTTAAGCATTAACTATTTTATGGCTCGTTTGAACACATTTTTATTTATTTATTTAACGCAGTGAGAAAGTGTGAGTAGAAAGCAATAATTGCCAATATAATTGTAGCCTACGATGTTAGAATAAGAGAGTGATAATGTAAAGTGATACTAATAGAAGATGAAATTAAAGAATTGAAGAAATAAATAAATGAAGAAATAAAGAAATGAAGAACTAAAGAGCTAAAGAAGTGAAGAAATAAACAAATGAAGAAACGAAGAAATGAAGAAATAAAGAAATAAAGAAATGAGGAAATGAAGAAATGAGGTAATGAAGAAATGAAAAAATTAAGAAATGAAGAAATGAAGAAATGAAGAAATGAAGAAATGAAGAAATAAAGAAATAAAGAATGAAGAAGTGAAGAAATAAAGAAATAAAGAAATAAAGAAATAAAGAAATAAAGAAATAAAGAAATAAAGAAATAAAGAAATAAAGAAATAAAGAAACAAAGAAGTAAAGAAATAAAGAAATAAAGAAATAAAGAAATAAAGAAATAAAGAAATAAAGAAATAAAGAAATAAAGAAATAAAGAAATAAAGAAATAAAGAAATAAAGAAATAAAGAAATACAGAAATAAAGATTTAAAGAAATAAAGAAATGAAGAAATGAAAAAATGCAGAAATGAAGAAATGAAGAATATAATTTCATTTAATAATTAACATATTACCACAAGCCCGCATTTTGATATTTTTTTTTAAATTTAATAGAATTCATTTTTTCACATAACGATCTGTTGTCATTCAAATTTTTTTCACAAGTTAGATTTTATAAGATTGCTTATCCAATTGTATAATGCGTCGAAAAGTAATTTCCAAGGAAATTTTTGAGCTTTTTCAAAAATATTTTTATTCTATCACCAAGAGAACGTTGAAAATGTTTAACATAAAATTATTACCCCACCATTTTCATGAGAACGGTGTCATTAAGTACTCAAAAATTTCGTGTAAATCTATTATCAACAGTCAAGATGCATAAGCTGCGTTCGATTCGCCAGCCTATACTCAATTCATGTCGCTTATTTTAAAATTTGTGTGGGAAACCAACAACAAAGTCGACAGCTAGTTGAGTATAGAGTAGGTCAATTATCAGTTGAGTTGAGTAAAGTTGCGTTGCCAGGTTCTTATTTTTTAGTTGGTTTGTGTACGGAATAAGGTAAAAGTAATAGATTCTGTCAAAATGTGATGTGAGTACAAAAACAAAATGAATTTATTGGCAGACTTTATGTGGTCTGTAAAAACAAAAGTGCTGCCAACTATGCAGTAAGTAACAGCTAAGTGAGTAGCCGTTTTTTTCGTAGTTGAGATGAGCACTGGCGAATCGAACGCAGCTATAGTAGAATTTTGTCTGGATAAAATTCTGATATGAATGCCGAAGTTTAATGGAAGTTAAGAAGTGGCTAGTTTATTGAAGTGTTCAACCTATTTATTAGCTTCAGCCACAATTATGAGCTCCGGTTCTTATATTGGCTAAATTTCAGCTTCTTGAAAAAATATTATTAAATAAATTTATTATGAAATGTTATTCAAATATTTGAACCTTAAAGAAAAGTTGTGATAAAAACATAACGAAAGATACGAGTATACTGTTTAGTCAAGTCACAAAATTCACTTTGGGCATGTTTACAAAAATCTTCAGGGTTGCTTGCTTTCAATGGGTGTCATAACAGAACTGAATACCATATATCAGACCTAAAGATGGTGCTGCACAAATGTCACTTTGCAATTTGGTTTGCACATTTTTTGGATTTGCAATTGTAGTGCCATCTGTTTTTCGTCGACTTTTCACTATGCTCTTGTATTATTTGATATTCAACTTAAAAAGATATGGAATTACAAATACAAAATTACTTCAATTTACTGAGGACAAAATACTTAAATTATTTTAAATTACATGTTTTTATCTCCTCAGAGTAATTCCATCTCTCTTTCGGCAATTTCTTACCGGCAGTGGTTTTGCTGTAGTTGGAGGGCCTGCAAATCGTCAACCGCTGGTAACATGTACTTTACAAAGTAAGCGGGAATAGGAGTAGGTTTACTAAAATAGGAAGAAATGCTCGAAATTGAACGAAATTTCTATCTATCCTGAATATATAAAGAAATAGATCAATACAAATAAATATTTTTCGCAAATTTACGTCCTTTTATTACTTATTAAGAGAAACAATTATGTTTTAAATATCAAGTAATTTTTGTAGGACATTGGTCGCATTCTGGCCGATACTTTCTACGCAACTGTTGCTCAACTTTCCGGCTGAATGGTATGTAGCATAAAGCGCTCACACAACATGTTGCCTGAGCGGTTGCCATTTTAGGTAGCGAAAATATTTTATGCTACCTTGATTGAGCGGTTTGCGCTCACTTGATGTTGACAAATGAAAAAAGTGTTTTGTTGTGAAGTTGTGCTGTAAAATTATAAGATTAGTATTTTAATATAAAAATACTTAATTACATATCTTTTCCATGATTTCCTTGCGAATTTAATTTTATTATATTGCTTTTAATAAATTTTTTTTAATCGAATCACGAACAGCTGATTGCAGTTTGACGTTTCTGAAAAAAAACCCATTCAGCAGAATGTATCACTTTATGCTACTTCGCTACCTGAGCGCTGTTTCTGCCAGAATGCAGCCATTTATAAAGGTTTTGATGTTTTTATATCTTCACTTTATACCGGCAATATTCTTGTTTTTCATCCAATTTCAGCTCATGTCCAGAATTTCACGGGCTGAGATTAATTTTTTGGGAGTTCTTATTATATATTTCTATTTATTTTTTTTTTTTTTTTTTTCTTATGACGTCACTTTGTATGAAGGGTAGGAGTCTTTTTCATCCACTTTTAACAAATTTCATACGGAGAGTTCATATTTGGCTTATCCAGGCTTATTTTAAGATTTAATATAAATTTTTGTGGAATTTGTAGATATTTTACCATTAATATAATAATTGTGGTATAATCACTCTCTTGTGGCGTCCGTGGCGTAGTTGGTTAAAGTGCGTGGCCGCTATGTCAACGAACTTTGGAAACCCAGGTTCGAATCCCAGCACCGACAGAAAATTATTTGAATTTTTCTGTACGGCCGCCACCTCTCTGCAGACAATGGCAAACCTCAGAGAGTATTCAAAATGCCATGTAAAGCTTCTTGAGAATAAGAACATTTCGTTCATCGCCGTTCGGAGTCGGCGTTAAGCCTGTAGGTCCATTTCTCGGTCAATTGTGTACAAACTTAATAACACGCACACCACAATTGATCATAAGAAGCTAGGTCAAAGTCCTTTCAAGGGCTGAAATGGCCAGTTATTTATTTTTTTTTTATTTTTATAATCACTCTCTATGGAAGAATGCCCGATTTGGCTCATTTTCTAAATTGATCTTCCTTTTTAAAAAAGAAGTTTATTTATTAAATTTAATTACCATAACTTCAAAATTACGCCTCTAATCGAGACGACGGACATGCTTAAACGACTCAGGAGGTGATGCAGATTAAAAATATACAAACGGAGTGTCAAACCTAATATATCCTTGAGTTAACAAACAAAGGATATATACAAACATTTTTTAAAGGACTTGAACTTAAAAAATAAATAAAAATAAATAACTTGAACTAACACGGTTCAAAAAAAAATAAGCGGGTTATCGGTCACTGAACTTTACAAAAACTTAATGGATTTTTGGCTGGGACCGTAAATAACAGTTATGGTCCCATTTGTTGAAGGAAAACCACAGGAGGATAGAATAGTCGGAGGACATTTTGGAGGACATCATTATGATCCATCCACTTTGTAAGGTTAAATTTAATTAATTTCATAAGTTTGTCTACTGGGATGATCTTGAAAATTGTAATAGCTCAAGAATAATGAAAACCAGATGGCGTTCTGTTCATATGTCAAACTAAGAATTGTTCTGATTGGCCGAAAAGAGATCGGAAGAAGTAGGCGCGTCATGCGTGAATTTGAAAAGGGGAGAAAGTTTAGAAAGTAGAAAAAGCTGAACCAGTCAAGTTGATAAAGAAAACATAAGATTATAAATTGAAATAAAACCAATTTTGAAATAATAAAATAAAGTAAAAATAAAAGGTAACAACTTCTTAGTCCTGGGTTGTGTTTTAAATTTCGACTTTAAAAGTAAAAGTTTAAAAATACTAGTTAAGTTTTGAACTTTTATTTTTTCTCACAAAAAAATAACAGTTATTTTTTATGGGATATTTTGTGGAAAATCAAAATAAATATAAAAATCACTGTATCTACAAAACTGTTCATGCTAGGGTCATGCAATTTTACCGGAGAAAATAAGAATGCAATATCTTCCATATAACGATGGGCGAGCCACGCCCCTGTTTTACATTATACGATTTTATCTACAAGTCGGAAGATTGCACAAATATTCGTATATGATCTTTGTAACTTTTTACTTACCAACTTATAAAGTTTTAAAAAAAGTCTTCGGTTAAAATGTACGCATTTAGGAATTTTAATTAATACAAAAAATAAAAGTTAAACGATAAGTTAGGACATATTGCAGGTGTCTTCATCCAAACGTTGGATGCTGTTTTGTGAATCATTGCTGTTGAAATAGGCAGAATATTTGGGTGCAATATTCGGATTTAACATCACCATCATTATTGCGGCCAGATTGTCCTCTGATAAATTATATCTGAGATCGCTGAAGATAAACTTCAAAGCTGAAAATTATCTTTCGACACTCACTTGCATTGCGGGTACAGCATGAATGATACGCAGTTGTGACACTAAATCTGCATGTAAGAAAGTTTTGTAGAAATCACTTTGTTTAAAAATACTGACCAAAAAAATTCCCATCTCAATGCTCACTTAGATTTCAGTACAGTTTCCTTAAGTGTAAAAGAGCGTATTGGCCTGGTGTTCTTTTTATAAAAACAAAAAAAAAAAACTTTCCTACACGCATTTATTGAAATTTTCATATTTTTGTGGGTTAGGCCACTCTTGCTCTCATCGCCTCAAATATCTCCGGCTATGCGACAGTCTTGCCATGTTTTCACCTTGCAAATTTTACGACCCCATAATAAGCAGTTTCTTAAATATAGCGATTTGTGGGATATTTTGTAGGAAAAACAATATTTTGTAGGCAAAAATATCCCACAAATAATACCAGTTATTTTTTTTGCGAAAAAATAAAAGTTGAAAAATTCCGGTTAATTCCTGTTCAATAAAATAAAACACAAAAAAAATAACGAAACCTTTAACTTTTTTAGAAAAATGGTATAACGGTTACGCTCCCTGGTTTTTAGAAATATATTAACCTGGGCTATTATATTCTTCTTATAATTTTCTTGAATATACTTTCAGGCATTAATGCATAAAGCGAACACTAGCAAATGCAACAACCTTTTTAAGTTATAACTTGAACTTGGAAAATAATAAACTCCAAAAAGTATGCTCTGATATTTTTCAAATTTTCTTAGCATCACTCCAGCAAACAAATCATCAAGTTCTATTAAATCATATAAGATTTATTCCATTTTTTTAATAAAATCGACTAAGCCGTCAGCTTTCTGCTGATGTTTTCTTTTTTGTTTTCTTTTTTCTATGCTGTATATAAAAATGATTTTTCATTCTCGCTGCTTTCTCTTCAACCCTTCTACCTTGTTTTTTGCAATATGTGGAACTAGTCTCACTGGGTTTACATAAATATGCCATTTTTCTCAATAATCAATAGTCTAATATTGCAGAATAGTTATTATTGTATTTACTTATATCTAAACACAGACACATACCAACACACAAACTTAAGCAGAACCCAAATAACTGTAACTAGCCTCTTAAGTGGTTAGCCACATATTAGATTATGTGAAGTGCCACCCTCAACCCGTTTAAGGGTCAATGTCATCTGTAGAAAGAGTGACAAGCGCAAACACACACACACACACACACACGCACACAATTGCATACATATGTAAGAACCTCATTCAAAACCTCGTTGATGCTTGTTACAAATGCTCGTGTCATTGTTGGGAATTAAGAACAATATTTTGAGTTGAGCAGATATAAAAAATGTAAAAAACCTTACAGTTCAAAGACATTTCAGAGATTACTTATTCAATCATTCAAAGCAAAAAAAGGTTTTACTCAGAGAATATTGCATTAGATAATGTTGAATATAGTTGAAACATTATAATTAGCGACAACGTCCCGCGGCCTGTTTAATATACATAAGCCTTTATGTCTAGGTTATAATGCACTTCAAAAGAAAAATAATATTTTTTAAGAAATTTTAAAGGCGAGTTTTTGAAAAAAATACAAATTTTCCAACTGGCAATGCTGTCCAGAAATAGTTTAAAAAAAATTTCTAAATATTTTAACATGTTTCTATAAAGCTATAGACAATAATATTTAAACTCTATTTCATACAGGGAAGGGTAGATTCATAGGGACATGAGTAGCAAAACTACTTCCGTTATGATTACTTTCATGTACTTTTTTTTTTTTTTTGCCTTTTGCTAGAAAACCTTGAAATAAAACCGTACCAGCTCTTGTTTGCTTTTGTTCTCTTCACTGATACCAATACGAGTAAATTATTTATAATATATAGTGCTATGCTTTTGTGAAAAAATTTCTTGTCGCATATCCATGACATACTTTCTTCATCAAGCTCTCGAAATCGTGCACGGCACTAAAAACAACAAAAAAACAATATAAAAAATACAAAAAAAAAAAAACAAAAAAAAATAGAGTAAAAATTAGAGGCGACAAAGAAATATGCAGAAAAGCAAAGGCTTTACACGCACTGCGTATTTTAAGCGTGTTCTTTGTTTTTTTTTTTTTGATTTTTTTTTTTTGTATGGTTTTCTTTTTTTTCCAAATTTGCATAAAGTCCGTCCACTAAAATCAATATTTACCATGTGCTGGCAAATTACGTGTGCCATCTATAGAGTATATCAAGCAGTTCAATATAGTACATTGTACATAAGAGATATGGGAAAGGTATTTTTTTTTTTTTTTTTTAAAGGATGGAGTTGCTATGTCTTAAGATCAGTGTATCAATTTATTAGAAAATGTTTGAGCTAGACATCGCTAAGAGAAACACCCCGACAAAAACTTCTCGAACTAGAAAAAATTCCTTAAAAAACCTAGTATTGCACAAAGCTCTGTCTTTATAGATTCTAACAAGAATACAGTTAACCTGAAAACAATCTAACTATTTTTACCTAAAAAACCCTTAGTACGTTTTTTTTTCATTAACCCTAGGATGTTCGGCTGGGCTTTTCAAAGCCCATTTTGACTTTGAGTAGTTGCCAAATTTTTTTCTTAGCTCTGCACGCCGAAATATTTTATGCCAACTACCGCTTATGTTTTTTAAACGTATTGAAACCAGCTAAAGATTTATTGCATTGATTTCGTAGAAGAAACCTGATATCTTTATGTATCAAGGTGGTAAGTGTACCTACTGGGCCTCACGAGGCCCGTTCGTTAAATGTATGGGAAATGTATGTAAGCTGCGAAAGAAAACATCTTCAAACACGATCGATCTCGTTCGGCAACTCTATTATGCGATGTGTGTATGTATACATGCGGTCAATTGAGCTTTCACTAAATTAAAGCTCGAAAGTTCACTTCTTATAGATCTATTTTAGATCTATGCATTTCATTTTTGACATTGACCGGGTAAATATCGTTTTTGTTGCATTTCTACTGTGTTTTTTATTTTTGAAATGCAACTCACTGAGGACAGACTGATCGTGTGTTTTGTGAGCGAGAATATCGAGGATGAAGAAGATGATCCGTTCGGAGGTGATGATGACGCTCAAGAAGACTATGTCCCTCCTGATGAAGTGGCGTCGGAATCTGAAAAACAGTTTTTCATTGAGCCGAATGGTCCGGTAGATAGAGACAATGAAGAAGAGGAGGAAATTGTCGAGGGGGAGGCTTTTACTGTAAATGATTCCCAATAGCCGATAATAAAGTTTTTGAAATATCTCAAATAGTTTGCGTTTCATTTAAAAAAAAGTTGTCAGTCCTTAATGGAAAACCCTTTATGTATATTCCTAATTCTTTCTTTATTATAACTGACCCAGGTGTTCCCAGCACCCAGCACAGCTATGCTCTATGCTCAGCACGACAAAAAGCGCCGAAAACACTCTTGTCGTTTAAAAAATGCAAAATATTCATGTGTCTTGAACGCGGTTCTATGAACAAAATTTGCCTGTGCCACGGCTGTGCTACTGAAAAACCATAAATTAAGAAAAAAACATTCACAATTCTTACCTCAATATTAATTCCGTTAAATTATATTAAATTATCACACAAATCAGTTAAAAGTTAACTTGCGCCCTATAAAAATAGTGATTTTTTTTACTTTTTTAGGCATGCCAATCCCCCCGCCCCTTCCCTTCTTAAGATACCACATATTAATGACACCCACAAATAGCTATTGTGTCATACAATATAGCAGCTGTCGATTGGACACCTATCAGTACGAAAATAATAAGGACAGCTGGCCATGGCTTATGGACCTCGCGAGGCCCAGCAGGGTCACTTACCGGCTCTCAGGTAGCCGCACATCCTAGGGTTAAGCTTGAATGAAAAAGATTACTCAAAATTTTGTCATTGTTCAGATGAATTTTATATCTTTGATGTATTTCAGTTCATTAAAATTAAAAAAAAAAAAAATAAAATTTAATTTTTAAAATTTGGGAAGCATATTTTCGTAATAAAACCTAAAAGACAATTATGGCCATATTTTGTAAAACGCACGCAATCACGTCACTTCGGGTTTTCTTATCTGGCAATATATTTTAGTAGAAAATTTCTGAGTGAGAAAGAGACTTTGTTTTACTTCATATGAAAAAGGCATTGCCAGACTGAAAATCTTAACGCAAGTGACTGCGTTCGTTTTACAAAATATGGCTATTAATCTTAAGAGTGAGATTATTCCCTGTTTAAAATATTCCATACATTGAGTGAATATTAATACCTTCTTAAAAAATGGAGTAATTATTCAAATTGTAAATGCTTTAATTGATAAATTTTAATATTTTCTTCTTTCTTGTATATATTTGAAGAATTTTGTTGAAAAATTTTCTAATTTTGTTGTCAACAAAAATTTTTGTAAACTAAAATCTGAAGTATTTCAATTAAGAATTTCAGCCGTATTCCCTAACTGTGACTGAAAATGTGGTGTGTATTAATCTTAGAATTTTTTTTTTTTTTTTAAAGAGAAAGAGTTTTCTTGAGGATATTGTTAAATTCATAACTTTTCGGAAGAAAGAAATTAATTTATTTATGTTATTTTGATAACTAACTTAACTTATGAGTGGGAATCGGTTGCCGAATCCGAAAATTATAGGCACTACTCAGGGAATTTAGTCTATATGAGTTTAGAGTTGGCAGTCCAGGTTTCTAAAAGTTATTAGTAAAAAAAATCTCGATTTTTATGAGCCTCTCTTCTCGATGGACTTAAGAAGTAAAGATAGACGAAAAGTAACTTCATGGTATGAGATATTTTAAAGAGCTTAAATCTTGACAAACCCTCTAAATTAAGGAATTTGGTGAGATTTTTGGATTGATGATATGGAATTTGTACTTTTTATCAATGTCTTTAGACAACTGACCCAAATCCTCCGAAAAATCCTGCAAATCGAAATTTGAACGCATTTCCGAGATATACTACATATCTGTCTTGATAAGTCAGAACACTTCAATTCTGATTCTTATCTTTCGAGCAATTATTCCATCGCCTCTGAAGTTCCATGAAAGTTTCTTTGGTTTATGTTCATAGAATTGTATATCTTTGGCTAGGACAATGACAATAGCTCCAGATTTTGTGAACATTTCAAGATGTGCTTTTTTAATATAACTAAGTCAATAACTCATTTCTTTCTAAAGTCGACGAAGGCGATGTTTTTACGCAGAAGCACATAAGCAAAACAAATAAAACAAAAACCTCGTTTAAGTTTTTCTCAGAATAAGATCGACTTAGCTCCGTGCTCTGGCTCGGAAAGTACTCGAATAATATAAAAAAAAAAATCTTTTTGCATTTTGTTTTCAAATACTTTTTACGTTGCTGATGAAATATTTTTACACATTTTAAAAGAATTTAAATATTTTTATTTTCTTTTTTATATATTTAAGTTTTATTATTCATTGAGGGTAATAAAACATTTAATAGTAGACCATTTCATGGAAATGCTCATATGTAGATCATTCTCAGCCTATAAATGTTAAGATCCTGAGCCAGGCCCGTAGACAAGGGGGGGTTTTTAGGGTTAAAACCCACCCCCCTTATGGTCCAAAAAGTATAAAAATATAATATATTAGCATTAATATAACTTTGCCAATTTGCGAATACTTGCTGCACGTGCGTCTTTTTTCTCTTACAGTGCAAACTGCAAGTGCAAACAGCAACAGCGAAAACATCAACATGCTTAAGTATCGAAAAAAGTTCGATACATTCAATTGAACTTTGTCTGCCACCAGCAATTTAAGAATTTATTGCGTTAACAGATGTTACGTGAAAGTGTTGAAATTTTGATTGAGTTTCGTTAGATAAGTTTAAGGCCCAGTTTCAATTTTTTTTTGATAAATTTTCGAATTTTTTTTTTTTATTTTATTATTTTCAAAAACATCCAAGAATGTGTAAAAAAAATTTCAGAATAAAATTCAAAGCCGTTTAAGACAAACACCTTGTTGCAGTTCTATCAGACAGCTTGATATTGGCTCTCATTTAAACTTTAAACGCGTTTTTCTCGAAATGACATTTTTTGAAACGGCTTGCACTCTAACTCGAAAAGTATATGTCCGATTAACTTAAATCTTTTTTCATTTTGTAAAATAATTGAATACGCAGTGCGTGAACCAACAAAATTAAATAAAAAATATTTTTTTTTGCTTTTTATTTCATTTATAAGGTCCAATTTCGTGTTTGAAAAATGGAATTTTTTCTTTTATGCGGCATTTTTTTATTTTTTTTTTTAATTTTACACTTTTTGTTGGTTCAGGCACAAGATAAAACTCTTATAAAGTTTTGGTTTTTTGTTTTTTTTTTTATCAAACCACCTTAAGAGGTGATATCGTGCAAGCCGCAAGAGGCCTCTTGTTCGCGACCTCAAATTTTACGCGCTGTATAACCGTAAACATGGCTGCAAAAAAAACAAAAAAAAAAAAATTGTTAATCTAAGACTGAAATAAAAACCAAAAAAAAATTGTTTTGATATTTAATAAAATAAAAAAAATACAGGCATTCAAACAAGCCCGTTTTTTTACTCAAAAAATTGAAACTGGGCCTTAAAAGTTTCTATTGTTAATTTTACTGTGCCAAAACTACAAAAATGAGTCTACTTAATTGGCTGCAGAGACCAGAAGTAAAAAAGATAAAAAAAAAGAAAGTAAATTATTTTTTTATGTAAAGGGTCCGCCATCTTTTTTTTCAACTAGTGCTTATTTCGTGAATGGTAACACTTAGCACATGTCTGATTTGACAGATAGTTAGTTTTATCCTTCCGCTGAACGAATATGGTTGTGTATACGCTTGAACAAGGCTGGGAAATAAAAAAAAAAAATCGACTTACAGAAGATGCCGATTTTGCCAAAAAAATCATCTTTTCAGAAGAAGCTCATTTTTATCTTGGTGGGTATGTAAACAAGCAAAATTGTCGCATTTGGGGCACAGAAAACCCGCACGCATACATTGAAAAGCCGATGCACCCAAAACAAGTCACTGTTTGGTGCGGATTTTGGTCCAGAGGCATAATTGGGCCATTTTTCTTCGAAAATGAGCAAGGAGTGGCCGTTACAGTCAATGGCCATCGTTATCGGGTCATGTTGAACGAATTTTTGTTCACAAAAATTGAAGAGGAGGATATTGGCAACATTTGGTTTCAACAGGACGGCGCTACGTGCCACACAGCCGAAGCTACACTCGATGTTTTGCGCCCTGTTTTTGAAGATCGCATTATCAGCCGCAGAGCTGATGTCGTTTGGCCACCTCGGAGCTGCGATTTGACACCGTTGGACTATTGTTTGTGGGGTGCCTCAAAGATAAGTGTTACGCCGACAAGCCAGAGACAATTGACGCTTTAAAGGACAATATTCGTGAAGCCATTGGTGAAATACAGCTGCACATTAATCGATAATGTGCTTAAAAATTGAACCGATCGTGTAGGCTACTGCATGGCCAGTCGAGGCAGCCATTTGAACAAACTTATTTTCCATTATTAACCGGAAGTATTGTACATTCAAATAAAAAAAGAAATTTGAGAAAATATTCAGTAGTTTTTTTTATAGCATTTTCAAAAAAAAAAAAGTTATTTGGCGGTCCCTTTATTTGGTGTACAAAAAAGTTTTAAAGTGTTTTTTTTCAAGTTTGTCGCTTTATTAAATTTGTTACAAACGCATTTTTCAAAGTATTGTCCATTTCTAGCCACTGATTTTTCCCATCATTCTGGTGATTATTTAAAAAATACCTTTTCATATATCGATATCAAAAACTATCGATATTTTTTTTTTATCCAAACCACCCCCCCTTAGGTAAATCCTGGCTACGGGCCTGTCCTGAGCTCGAACCTTAGCTGACATGTTTTTCGTTTGGTTTTTTATACAGCAAAGAAGAGAAAAAACTTTTCTATATCATAATTTTCGTAACCATTAATTAATAAAATTTAAAAACAAGGTATTATTCACACTTTTTTAAGGGAATATGCAGGCTAATGAAAAATAAATCAGTGAATAGCAGGCTCATGCATTTTAAAAGAGGCGAATTTTTTAAATATTTCGAAAAATTATCTTCTTTAAATGAGCTATTTATATAATGAGTATACTTATAAGTAGCTTAAGTCCTTATCTTTTAACTCTTATAGTTCATTTATAGCCCAGACTTTCTTTAAAATAAAACATTAAGGTATGGATAACAAGTATTGATTACATAAAATCTATTGAATACCTCGTTTAACACCATCGAACTGACAAGACTTGGCAGCACTGTTAACTGAACAAAAATAAATTCTTAACTATAGTGTTGCTATTTCTGGAACATGGTATAAAAACCTATTTTTAACTGCACGTCACATACTTACCTGGCTATGTAAGCGTCGGTGCAAATGTGATGCCTGTTTCATGATTACGTATAGATGAATGAAATGCAACAAATGCATGCTTACACATATTCTAACACTTACATTCACACACTCACACGTATATAGGCCTACTTGTTCTAATTAAACTTGTTAACCGTTAACAAGCAGAATTAATTAATTCGATAATGTTCAGCTGGCAAACGTAATGTAAAGGGGACGGCGTATAGAATTTTTTTAGCAAACAGTGGGTTGGAACGGTATTCATGCAAGCAAAAAATACAACTCAACTAACAGTTGAGTACATTTAAGCAAATCTCTCTACCTCTCTCGCTCACTCAAATTTTCTAATGACATGTACATAAGAAACCTTAAGTGACTCGCTCGCATTTCAAAATAAGACAATAACTCTCTTTTACAAAGACATGAATGATATAAAGCTCTTGTAAAGTTTTTCTGGAGTGAATCTTGGAATCTTTATAGATTTTTTTTATTAAGCTACAGTTGAGTACATTTCAGGAAATATCTCTACTTCTCTCGCTCATTCAAATTTGCTACTGACATACGCACCAGAAAAGCACGATAAATAGTACTTATGGTATTTTTCAACGATTGTGGGATGTGGGAATTCCCATGGTATTTTGTGGTAAAAATCTCTCGCGTGGGAAAGAAAATACCACATGTGAGATATTTACCACGCGTGGAAAAAAAAAACCTCAAAATACCACAAAATACCTCAAAATACCACAAAAATACCACATTCTCTCCAGTTATTTTAAGTGTGGTAATTTGTGAGAATTAAGTGTGAGAAAAAGAGAATTTTGGTGGTAATGTCATCTGGCGACACTGCATACGAAAAATAAACCTTAAGTGAATCGCTCGCACTCTTTTTCACTGAGACATGAATGATATAAAGATCTGCTTTAAAACTTAAAAGCTTTAAAGGATTTCTACTAAGTTTCTGGATACTAATTTACGAATATTAGTGGAAGGTATATCTCTCATATAGCTCCTACAAAAAAAAAAAAAAAAAAAAATAAAATAACGAACAGCTACCGCTAAGCAAAGAGTTTCATAAAAATGTATAAGAAGCCTTAACGAAGCTATGCCGGCATTTTTTTCCCCACTTTAAAAAGCATATTCACACAGTGGCGGCTCTTAATAGAAATTTAATAATTTTTCTAAAAGTAATTAGAGCTAAGAGCTCCAACTACTTTTCTTATCTCCACGCACAGAAGGTTCGAAAAAAATGGATCCAAAATTGATTGACAAGGGATTATTTATTTTCATTTCCATGTGTATAGTTTCCATAAATGAAAATCGTATCTGATCCCTTGCACAAAATATTCGTATACGATCTCAGAGCCGCTTATGTTCAGAGGCAGCACAATTTTATTTATTGATGCTTATGGAAGTATTAACAAACTTTAGACAAGACTGTAAGATGTTTTTATATATATTGGGATAGAAGTTATAGAAGATACAGTTTTCATAAATGTAAAATGATTGGCTCCCTGAATTTACGCCAGAAAAAAAAGTGGCGAAAAAGCCCGAAATTCTCCAAACGAAATCGGGCATAAATTCCTAGAAAAAAGGCAAAAGTAAGAATCAGAGCGATTATGTCATTTTTCAGGTATTTGGCCAAAAAATTCTGGTTTGTTTTTTCAAATATTTGAAAAGAAAAAAAGACCCAAAAAATAAGTTTGAAATTTAATCCCGGGCGTTTTTGCCATATTTTATGGAAAAAAAACAAGAATTTTTGTCAATTCCCAAAAAGCTAACAATTTTCAAAATCATTATGATAAAACGGTTTGCACCTATACCGAAGGTAAAAAGCAACATTCTGTATAAGGGCAAATCATTTTATCATAAAAAAAAACACAAATTTTACCTTATCTGAACATAGTGTCCATGGACCTTTTGTTCTCGGAATAACCTTGGAATAAAAAATTTCAAACTCGATGATACAATGGTTTGCCCTTCTGCGGAAGGTAAAAAACCAACATTCCATATAAGGGAAAATCATTTTATCATAAAAAAACACTATTTGGACCTTATCCGAACATAATGTCCATGGACCCCTGACATGGGATAACATCAAAAACCAAGAAAATTAAGGAAATTGTCGCAGATATTTTCACAGAGGCACATTAATTCACTACTTAATTCCGTTCTTTTATAAATTGATAATCTTACATTGAATCTAAATCATGGATATTGAGCAAGAAAAAAACTGGTGAAAATTTTGGGCGTATAATCCATTTTTCGGTCTTCATTTCCAAACAATTCGGGCGTAATTTCTTTTTTTAGGACTCAATTGCCATTTCAAATTCGGGCATTTTTTCTGAGATTCGTTGCTATGGAAAATAGAGCTTTTAGGCCATTTTTTTTTTTTTTTTTTTTTTTTTGAGCATAAATTAGTTCATCTTGCGTAAACTCCGAGAGCCAAAAGGATTATGTCTCTTAAACTTCTTTGAATATATTTTTTCGTCTTGAGGATAGCATTCTGATCAAGCATGCGCTAAGTTTTGAGCTCACATGCGAGCGAGCCAATGTATCATTTTTTAGCTTATAGAAGTTTCCATAAAGCTTCTATAAAAAGTTCCAAGCAGTTTTACACAAGTTACTCTCCGAAGCTTAATAGTCAAGAGAAAAACATCTATAAAACTATAAAAAGGTTGCCATTTTTTATCTTATTGAATTCGTAACGAGCTGCAAATTTAGTAGAAGCTTTTCAGATGGTTTGGCTCTGCTAATAAATGTTTACTTATTAAAACTTTAGTTAAAAAGTTATAAAAAGAATAAAAATATTTTCAAAGTATTTTTATAAGTAAAATAAGTTTTAAATTTTTATCTACTAACAAGTAATTATTATTCAGTTATTTTAAAGCTATTTTTTATTTTATTTTACTATTAAAAACATATATATATAAACAAAAACATTCAGTTATTTTAAAGCTATTTTTTATTTTATTTTACTATTAAAAAAGTTAGTCATGAGCGTTTTAGAGAGAAGCAAATTGAATAACCTACAAATTCTCCACATTTCAGACCCACCTTAAAAAAACCCCCATTTCATTTATTTCCCTTTTTTTTTAAAGAGTTCCAGCATAAACACGCACACATAAACACAAAAAAAATTAAATTAACTCTTTAACACCACACACAGCAGATATTTAACAGTTGCTGATGAAATGTTTTTCCTTTATCAGTATAATTTGAAAAAGAAAGAAAACGTACCGATAGACCAAAATATAAAAAAAAAAATAAAAAAAAAATCTCCACAACAACAAAATACTTAATAAATAAACTTAAATCTCTCTTTCTGTTTCTTTTTTTAATATTTTTTTCAAACTCCCGCCAAAAAATATATCGACAACTATTCGCAACTGCAGGTAGTATTGTTGTTGGCGGCATTAGCGAAGGTGGCGTTGTTCATTCCGTGCTCTCTTCCGGAGATATACAAATTCACAACGTAAGAAGCACTGCAAAGTAAACTCTTTCAGTGTATTTGATATTGAATATTTTTTCATGGCTTTATTTTACTGTGCAATTTTTCAGAATTAAAAGTTTTAAGTATTTTACAATTAATTTTTTTTTTATTTTTATTTTTTTATTTATATAAAGAATGTGCTACCTATTTTTCTCTTAATAATTGCACAAGCATTTTTATTATATAACATTTTCGCTTTCATTTCATGGCAAAAAAACACGTTTATACTTTTATGTGAAACTCCTACTTTAAGCTTTTTTTTCTCTATATTTTTTTTTTTTTTTTGTGACAAATATAAATTTATGTGTGCGTAATTCTGCTAACTGTCTACTAAAAAGAATAAAACTCTGTCAGAGCCATATTTAGCTCTATTGCTGTATACATGCAGCTCTATTGAATCTTTCCCACTGTCTGTCTTTCTATCCCTCTCTCTCACTCTCTCTCATTCTCTCTCTCAATTCAAACTGTATATTTTTAAACTTAATGATTTGTATCTTTGTATTGTTATTTAATGTTTTTTTTTCATTTTCTTAACATATTTGTTTTTTTTTCAATAATTAATTGCTTGTATATTTTTGAATATTTCTTCTTATCAAAATGTGGAAAATTTGCATGGATATCGTAAAAAAATTGTTTTCGAACACTTGCTCAAGATAACAGTATGTTCTCATAAAATCACACAAGAACAAATATACAAAAACAAAACATTCTCACAAATGCAATTTATACATTTTTACAAACAACTCTATGAATTAAGTTTTACAATCTCACATGCATAACTACAGGATATGTTAAAAATTTAATTTAATAATGTCCCAATCAAAATAATCTTAACATTTCTTAAAGTTCATAAGGCTAAAATCAAATTTGTGTGTCGTGTAATTTATATTTATAGAGTCTTCTATATGGTCTCTGGAAAATTCCGAAAGACTCCAATAAAAGTATGGTTCCTCATGGAAAAAATTCGGGAAAAGTTGAAAGTCCTTTTAAAAACTAACTTTAATTCCGAAATGACCATTCGTGGAACGCCAACTTTTATTTTGTAAATTCTCAAAATTAACATACATAAATATTGACAGAAAAAATTAAGATCACATAGATCTGGGTCACTTCAATCTCAGATTTCCATATTAACTAGTGCATCAAATTTTTCTTTAATTTATTTGTTAAAATTTGTTAAAAAGTAATAATCAAGACATAATTAGTCAAAGATCCTCGAACCTCGCTATACCTTGATTACAGCTTGATTAAAATTTAATCTTGATTTTAGCTTGTGTGGCGTCCGTGGCGTAGTTGGTTAAAGTGCGTGGCCGCTATGTCAAAGAACCAGACCCAGGTTCGAACCCCAGCAGCGACAGAAAATTATTTGAATTAAAATAATTTTTCTGTACGGCCGCCACCTCTCTACAGACAATGGCAAACCTCAGAGAGTAATCAAAATGCCATGTAAAGCTTCTTGAGAACGAGAACATTCCGTTCATCGCCGTTCGGAGTCGGCGTTAAGCATGTAGGTCCGGTTCTCGGTCCATTGTGTACAAACTTAATAACACGCACAACACAATTGATCATAAGAAGCTAGGTCAAAGTCGTTTCAAGGGCTGAAATGGCCAGTTATTTATTTTTTTTTTTTTTTTATTTTAGCTTTCAACTTAAATACCTATGTTACTATTTTATACTTTGAGTGCTACACTCATAGAAATTTTTCGTTCACCGCAACTGAAAAATTCGTCAACTACACTTTGTTTGCGAGTTGTATTTGCCACAAACGGATATTCAGTTGTCAACTTAAAAATATATCTCGTATATATATATATATATATAGCGCAAGCTATTTCGGTCATTATTATTTATTATATAATTTGTCTTTCCCCGTATGTCCGTCCGTCTTCTTATGGATTGTACTCATCTTCTTATGGATTGTACTCTGTTGCTATCTCCGTCCGCGTATTAAGAAAATTCCCAATTTGCTTATATAGATCAGTTTGTCCATAAAGTAACTCTGAATTATAAGCGTTGTGTGTATACAACGAAGGGAAAAACAAAAGAAGTTTCAGTTAGGAAAAACAAATTTTTCAATTGCTCCAATTTAAAAATCATTCTCGTATATGACAAACGAAATTAATTACCTGCAACTAAATTATGCGTTTCTCGCAACTGGCTTTTAATATGACAACTGTTGAAACGTTTGCAAATAACGATCCCAAGCACTAAAAATGAGGTTCGATTGCCTCAAACTGGCAATAAACTTTTTTTTTCGAATTTAATTTTATAATTCTTAAAAATCATATTTTTTAAGAATTATATTTTGAGCTTAATGTCAAATAATTCATGAAGTACAGGTTGCTACAACAACAAATTTTCTTTTTTATTTTAAGTATTTTTATTTTCCGGTGAAAATCTCTTAAAATTATCTTCGTCGTAATGGGATCTGAAAGCTAAGTTTTCAAATTTTCATTTAAGTAATGAACATAAGATAATTTCAATTTCAAGGAGCTGAATTTTAGGTTAGGTGGAGGTTATCGTCCGTAAAAGGTTTGTAAGATTAAAATTTATTTTCAAATCCTGGTAGGTTTGAAACAAAATATTTCTTCTCTTTCTTTTTTCTTTAACAACAAAAAAGAAAAAAAAAATTCAGCAAGAAAACATCATCGAAAAAGAAGTTAACAAAGCTGGATAGGAATCATAATATAAAGAATACAATTGCTCTTTAACAACTCTGTCAGGTTTTAGTTCGGATTTTTGGGTTTTTTTTCAATCTTTGCCATGGGAATTGGTTATTGAGTGCACTGAAGATGGCTTGTGCTTGAAGATGCAAGTAACTTGATTGAGCTGGTAGTATTAAAACAACGTACTGGCAACTTCTGACTAGTTTCTGTTTTGTTTCAATTTTTTCTTTAGAAAATTATTTCGCCATTCGCGTTTTGTGAGATAAATCCGAGCTTGCATTGAGTTGTTCTTGTTTTGTTATTTCTTATTAATCTTTATTTTGTGTGTTATTGATCTTTTACGCTAGCACAAAACTACCAACACCGCAACGTTTTCTTTCTTTACTTCCTTTCCATTTCGCTACCCACACTCTTTCCACTACAAACTTCGCACTAACTTCTGAGAATCAGAGGAATTGTTTAAGAAATAAAACAAGAACAATAAACAATGTTTACATGCGGGATAGAAGAAAAACCTTTTGAAAACCACCCATAAAAAGCAGAGCTAAGCCGCAAGATAGAAAACAAAGGCGCTGAAAACCATCTTGCAAGTAACTTCAAGCTCAAAAATAAGCTTGCACTATAAACACTTTGAGCATTATTAATAAGATTATTCATCAATCGTTTTACAGCTTCAGCGCATCCTAATTCAATTATTGCCTTATTTTCACAGGATGATATAGGATGAAAAACAATTTAAATCCATTATTAATCGAAAAATTTGACTTTATTTCCGAATTCCAATTTTTGGACATTCTTAATAGAATTGAAAAGAAATAGAAAGTTTCTTTATAATTTAATTTTTTTTAAATAAATAAATATATTTTCATAAATATATTCTCATATTAATGTATTTTTAAAATATTTCTTCAGTTTTCAGTTCGTGGTATTTTTTATCAAAAAAGTGGACTAAAAAATTTTAAAAATTCGTCAAAATTGTGTATTTTTACCTATTAGAAGGAAAGCAAAGTGCGTGCCCAACGAAATGCCAATATCACCCAATATTTTCTCAGAAGACCGTCGAAAGTGATAATATTTTAGAAAACTATTATTTTTGCAACATGTTCGATAAAATTTCCAACAATTCTCAATTTTTTTTTTTTTTTTTTTTTTGTTTGTCTTAATTTTACTATTTAACACTTTAAACTTATTTTAAAATGGACAACAAACTTCTGTGGCAGCAAATAAGTTACATCCATGGCTTTCCCCCTTCCCTCCTACTTACAACACGCTTTTTTACAAAAATAACAAAAAATCACAGAAACAACAAAACCATCATCTTCCTTAGGCTTACGAGATCCTTGGCGCCAACAACGCAGTCTCAACGAACGTGATCTGCTCAGCGTCAGCAAATCGTATCACGCCGCCGCATCCGAATATAGACTAACGAATAATCGTCTCTACTCGTCGGCCGATCGCGATCGCTACGACTTGCATCGCGAACGCCTTGAGCAGTATCCGCTGTCACGAACCGCTCGTCTGGATGTACAACAACGCAACTCGTTCAATCGCAGCAACCACGATCGGCAGACGAACATTGGTGCTAGCTACACGCGTCGAGCACCGCCACTGGCAGCCGCTAATGCCGCAGTCGGTGGCAGCAGCAGCAGCAGCAACACCAGCAGTTATCAGCAGCACGCGTCGACATACCCGCAGATCGTTATTGGCGATCGCAGTGCTTATGATCGTTACGGCACCCTGGCTTCGTCAGCGAGCGACAACGAGCGCTCAAGCCTCAACGATCCCTATTGGGATGAGGCGACAGCGGCTACGTCATCAGCAGCAGCTCAAGACTCACGACGTTATACTGAGCGCAGAACAAAGAAAACGGTGCGCTTTGATGCGCACGACGGCCCACTTGGTGTTGGCAAAATTGGCGGCAGCGGCAATAGCTCAGCTTCGGCTCTGCCACCCGTCACAACAATCTTGCCATCGACAGCTATAGATGTGGGTGCGGCTAACATACTGACCAGCGTCAAACTTGGCGCCAATGCTGCAAGCACTGCCAACCAACTCGAAGACTGGGCACGCTGGGATGCAGAGCGACAGGGTAGCCAGGATTCAGCGACCAAGGATTCAGGCATCGATACGAGCAGCACGTTCACCAGCAGCGAAGACTCGAACCGCGGTGATGGACCAAAGGTAGTTTTGTCATACTTGCTCTCGGGCAGTACGATATCCTGCGAACTCTTCATTATTTTCTATCAAAATAAAAAACACAAACACCTCAACTATTCTTGAGGTTGCCAGTGCATCCTTTTGCAAGCGTGTGTCGTACTTTCTGTAGATATTTGTCCGAACCGAAGAGATATGAAAAGAAATTCTGCAAAATCTACATTTTTTTAATATTTTTTTTTCCATTGTTATAAAATGTGAACCCATGTTTGTCTCGGCTTTTTTTGTTTTTTTTTTTTTTTGTAATAATTGTTATTGAACTTGACATTTTTATATTAAAAAACTTCGGAAACGCTTTAAGGCGCCATATCACCTATTTTTTTTTTTTTTTTGTTTTGTTTTAATTTTAAAAAATTTTTTTTTAGCTCAGGCCTTTCTTAAGTCCACACAGTCCAAATCAAAACTTACACCTTATCAACACCAACACAATAAAAACTGATCATAATATATTTATATGTGTGTATTTGCTGTTTGTCACCGCATGTTCAGTTCTAGCACTTTGATGTTTTTTTTTTATATTGCTTTAAGAATGTTGAATCATTTATTTTCAATGATTTTTATCAGAATAAGGCTGAAGTTTAAAATTGATTTCAAATTTTTTTTTTTTTTTCAAAATGAAATCAAAGTAAAGGCTTTTAAGTTTATAAGAATTATTACAGCAAAGATGGCATATATTGAAAATAAAGATCGGAAAGTAGATACGTACATAGAACATATCAATTTGCCCTACATGACAGAGGTAGTTACCATATTTCCTGATAGTTTTAAATTTTTATATATTCTTCAAAAATAAAATTCTTTTAAAATTTCAATTTCAGTTTCAAAGAAATACCTTCAAGCTCAAAACTTTCCATTTTTACTCTAGTACTACATGCTCCATTTTCCATTGTAATTCAGAAATAAACGATTGAAATTCAGAAAAGTTCCATTAAAATTCAGAAATTTCATTTAATTTTCAGAAAAAATCATTTAGAATTCAGAAAAGATCAATTGAAATTGAGAAATTCCATTTGAAATTTAGAAAAAATCCATTGAAATTCAGAAACTCCAATTGAAATTCAGAAAAGATCAATTGAAATTTAAAAATTTAATTTGAAACTCAGAAAAAATTCATTTGAAATTTAGAAAATATCAATTGAAATTCAGAAAAAACATTTGAAATTCAGAAACTATCAATTGAAATTGTAGGACATAAATTAACACATCTGGATTTTAAAGATGTTTTATGAAATCCAAATTATATTTTTCTAAATTTTAATTGATCTTTTCTGAATTCCAAATGATTTTTTCTGAATTTGAAATGGAATTTCTGAATTTCAATGGATTTCTTCTGTATTCCAAATGATTTTTTCTGAATTTCAAATGCAATTTCTGAATTTCAATTGATTTTTTTCTGCATTTCAAATGAAATTTCTCACTTTCAGTTGATCTTTTCTGAATTTGAAATGAAATTACTTGTGTGTCATATCATATGCTCTGAGCTAATGATTGACTAGTTTGACGGTTCTATAATTCTTGCAGTTGCATTTTTTGTGAGCTCTAAGTCTATGCCTGGACCTACTGCTTGAAACGCAGAGCAAGTTTCGATAAGAATTATTTTCCGTCTCTCACTAAAAAGTTAAAAAGACGCGTTATCTATTATTAAAACAGACGCAAAGACGTACAGACGGATTAGAACTTCAAAGAGTGAAAAACGCCATGTAAAACCTATTGAGAAGTTCAATCTTTAGTCATTCGGAGTGGATATAAAAGTTGTAGGTCTAATTCTCGAAGTTCTTTTTCAAAGAACGTGCTAATATTACTCAAGAACTACTTCAGTAAAAGCTTAGAACTACTGACAAAAAAACGGAGAAGTGTCAATGCTTTAAAGTCTTGTGAATTTGTATGAGTATGTTTTAAAATAAGTACAAAAGCTGTCTCCAAGGTACTGTTCTTCAAAGATTTGACTCAACTTTGTACAAAGGCTTGCTTCTCATCGCTTGCTTCTACTTAATTTGAGAGCTTAGCATAGAGTTGGGCACAATGTTGGCACACAACGTCTGGACAATCTTATCTAGAATAAATGGTATTTGATTAAAGCTTTAAATTTCTTGCTTCTTCTTGACCCTTGTCTTATTATAATATTTCTTTAAAAACTTTGTGTGAAATATTAGCACAAGTTGCCATTGAATACAAATAGGTTTTTTAGGCTTTCTATTTTTAGCCATTTGCAATGTTTTATTCAAAATGATAATATTCGATTAAAAGCTGTTCACCCCATGGAAGCTTTTAGCTTTACAGCCCTATTCTGGCATAATCATCACAATCAATTAATACTGAAAAATTGTGATCATTTTGATTCGGTCTCTATTGATTCGTATTCAGGTTGAACTGTCACAAGCAAAAAGCTTTAAAAATTCACCACATCACGTTGTAAAGCTTTTTGAATTGATTACCTTCTTTTTATATCAACTTGCTTATCAGTTGTCACTGGAAAATAAATGTCGATACATTTTTGTGTAACATTGAGCTGAACAATTTTTGTCTAACAATACTGAAATGACCGCGATACCGATGATTGGCTCATGAAAGTCGAAAAATAATTGTCGACATAGTTAAGATAAGAGCCATTAGCATAAAAATAGATGCCAAAAACCTCAAGGCAAATGGTATGGACGCCCTTCGCTCATCATGTGGTTGGAGTTCCTCAATTATATTCCAAAGACACTGTATTCGGCAGTCGAAATGAATTTCCTAAAAGGATTTCGATGTCCTAGAAGCCGTCTTCTTAAGACATTCCATTTTTTTGTTATTATTGTTTCTTATAAAATTTTATTTGTATGAATTTTTCGCTTGTGACCTTCTTAGCTGCTTGTCACTATTTTGATCACTATTGATACAAAATAAGCTTTTTAAAAGTGCTCAGAATAGGAATTTGTATCAATTGTGACTTCTGTATCAATTGATACTGAAGTGGCTTTTGTGACTTTGTTAGAATAGAGCTGTTAATATCCTGTATTTACATGATATCTTAAAGTAAAAAGGGGAACATTTCGCAGTAGAGTGTATGAAATTACCAACCAAATATTCTAATATTGATACTACTCCATGAAATTTCTTTCATAAAATAACTAAGTACAGATTCATAGTAAGAAACAAGACGACTAACGAACAACATTGACTTAATTTTATGAATAAAAGCTAACTAGTTGCTTCAACAGAAAACTTCATTTTGAGTTTATTGGTTATTTAGAGACAAGTTCTTTTAATGTAATGCTATCTTTGCTCGATATTTTGTAGGTTATTGTATGATTACTAAAAATATTCAAAGCAGCTTTTGAAAAAATTTCTTGCGCTTTTAGTTTTATAATTTCAAAAAGTAGAAGAAGAACCTCAATATATCGTATATCAATATTTTTTAGAAAAGAAACCGAAAAGCTTTTATTTAGTCAGCCTCTCAAATCACATAATTATGGTATATTTTGATTTTTCGTTAGTTAATTTGTTTTAACCAATAACATAATTTTTTAAATGAATAGTATCTGCACTTGATGTTTGTTGCAATATTGTTGTTAAAGAACATTTTTCGTTAGCTTCTTGTAAAAGTTTAATTTGGCATATTTAAAAATATGGACTGGTAACATGAAATATATATATATATATACATATCTATATGAATTTTTTTTTGGTGATACCCCAACTTGGGTCTCTTCTTTATGTGTACTTTATGTGTGTGTTCTCAAACCTGTTCTTATTGAATGAATATGAACTTATATCCTTACTAATAAATTATCTAGATATAAGTTGTATTTTTAATAAATCCATATGACTATACTAAACAAAAATTAATATTAAATCAATTGTAAAATATTTTATTAGGTATCGATACATATTTATTTATTATGTACTTGTTTACATATGAAAAGTCAAACATTATTTAAACCAAACATTTCCCATTTTACTGTATGTATTGCCATCACTGTAACTCCTCACCCACCAACCACCCACAACTCCACTCTCTCACCTTGACTCACTTCACACTCACAATCGACTCGTAACATTCCATGGCCAACAACAACAACAACATCAACTACTACTTCTACTACTACTACTACTACTACTTCTACTACTACAACAACAAAAATGAAAATCCTACAAAAACAAAACAACCGTGAATAGAATCCCGTAAATTGGCAATTCTCGGCTGACAATACTCGTATGATTGGTCACATGATATTAAGAAAATACTACGACGGCGAGGATATTCTAGGGTTAAAAGTTATCGGTGGCAAACCGTTGCCCTACGCATCGAGCAATAGTGGACACAGTGGCAGCGGCGGCGGCGGTTGCGGTGCTTTTGTTGAAAAAGTTAAACGCGGTTCAGTGGCCGATGTCGAAGGACAAATACGACCAGGTATGAATGCGCCCTTCATATAACCGTAACAATTTTGTTGAGGCATCTTATTTACATTTTGATTTTTTTATATTTTATTTTTTTACTTCTTTTCTAACCAAAGACAGAATTAGACTTTCTTTCCTTTATTATTTAATCATTTTCTGATATTAAATGCTAACTCAATACATATTCTGACAGTTCTCAAATTTGAATAAACTCTAAGTTAATAATTCCCTCCTTCATTTGATGTTGGAGTTAAGTAATTCAATCAATTTCGCTTTATTCGATATGGAAATGCTTATAATTCTTTATAAATTGTAAATTTTATTGTCACATTTTAAATAAAAAAGTTGAAGGTACTGCTTTGAAAATTTTAAAGCTTAACTAAACAGTTGAATAGTGGCTAGAAGTATCTAGATTGCTTGTTCTAAACAATTTTTAAAATTAAATTCTTAGGCTGAGTCCGTTTAAAACTTCGTTTAATATCTTATGTTTAATGTTATTTCTTTTTAAAATTAACACATCCACATCTATGGGTTTAACTCACACAAAACACATTTCTTCCTCCATTCATCTCTCAATCAGGCGATGAAATAATCGAATGGAATGGACGTAGTCTACACAATAAGACCGCCGATGAAGTTTACGATATAATCGACGAAAGTCGTCTCGATGCACAAGTCGAATTGATCGTGTCACGATCTGCATTGAACACAGTGACCGGCAGTCTTGCTGGAAATCGCAAGGCCCCACAATTAGCCGCAGCACATGCACAACAACAGCATCTGCATCAACAACAGCAACAGCAACAGCAACATCAACAGCAACAACATCAACAGCATTCAACGTTAATACCGAATAGCAACATTGCCAGTAGCATAGCTGGTAGCGCCGTCGTTAGCAGTGGTGGCCGTTATATACAACGAAAAGGTACACTACTACAAAAAGCCGTAGGTTAAGCGCTTTTTGCTTATATGTTGTTAGGTCACCGGGTGAAGTGAGTTATTTGGACGCAAAATAACTTCCTACATAAATTGACTTCAAACAGTCCCACACTTAAATTATTTTATAGGGGAAAATTGTTCTAATCAAGACCATTGCTATTAAGGATTTGTCTAAAATGTTTCTCTTTTGGAACTGATTATTTAACACGTTGACTGCCGCGGCAATTTTCAGAAAACTGGGAAAAATGACAATTTCATTTTTTCACATTATATTATTAAAAACTCTATTTCTAGATCACAGGTATCATCAAAAAGCAAAAATTATGTTTATTTTTAGGAGAAAAAGGAACTAAGAATTATCTCGTAGTTGGCTTTTATCGATACTAGCTCTGATGTAATACGGTTTTATTCGTAGCTACACAAAAATGACAGGTTTAGTGAGTACGAGATAACTCGTAGTTGGCTCCCTAGAAAGGAACGCAATCTACGAGTTATCTCGTAGTCGGCAGGCAACGTGTTAATAAGTGGAATCAATTTGAAAAATTTTTACCAAGATCATACAAAAAAGTCAAAAGTCTAGAGAGTATTAAATATTAAATAATTTTCTACCAAAAATATCCTTCACGTATTCAATAGAAAGGAATTTCACATCTTACAATATACTAAAAATTCAGTTATATTGGATGTTATATCATATAACATGATATTATATGATGTATGATATGATATGATCAGTATTATATGATGTGACGTGATATCTTATGATATAATTTGACTTGATGTACAAAACATGACATGATTTTATATGTTCTGACATGGTATAATATGATATGACATATATGATAGGTATATATATGATATATGATATGATTTGATATGATATGATATTGTATGATGTGATATGTTATGGTTGATATGTTATATATGTTATGATATGTCATGTATAAGATGACATCATATGACATATTATTTCATTATATGATTTGATATGATATGATATACGGTTGTATTATATATGATATATTATGATACCTACGAAATTTCATGATATGATATGATATGATTTGATACAACAAGAAGCATACTTTTGTCACTCTTGACCCTTCTTTAATGATCACAATTCCCATACAACCTTTTCCTAAGAAAAAACATTCCTGATGGAATATAATTTTTTTTTTCTTAGCATACTCCTCTTTTAGAATATACCATGGCTATAATGCTGTAAAAATAAACTTGTACATCCACTGTACCATTTCATTTTTAGATAACCCAATTACGAAAAGACTTAACAGTATATAAATTACAAAAACAAAACCCCAATGTTATCTCATCTTAATATATGATCTAACGTCTATCTTCAATTGTTCATTTGCGACAATTCTCATTTCTATAACATATTCACTTTTCAAAACAATCATGTTTGAGAGTTTTTCGAATGTCTTATTCAGATCCTTATCACTAGAATAATTATTTTAGTCATAATCATCAACGATAAAATCAACCACATCGTCAAGCAACTGCTGTGTATGTCCAACAATAAAAAATTTTCTTAAACTTTAACAAACACTGCTGTGTAATGTCAAAAAAAAAAAAAAAACTCTATTAAACTTGATATCCTGCATAAAAAAAAACTAAATAATTTGTTTGCTCAAATTATTTCAGCTGCTACCGTAGATGCAATCGAAATACAACGTGACAAGCCGAGCGTGCTCATAACATCGCCAGGTTCACCCGATCTGCACGCCACTGCTGGCTCTGGCGCCAGCGCACACAGCTTGCGTCAAACGCCAGTGTCAACGCATGCGCCACATCGCACTTACGCACCACAACAGCCGCAACCGCTGCATCAACGCTTGGGAGCAACATCAGCAGCAACAGCTGCAGTCGGGCCCAATTCACAAGCCACAACGACGGCGGGCTATCATCACCATCATCATTGTCACCAGCACCCACCGGCTCCGCATCCACATGTTGCACACCACACCCATGTCAGCGCTGCGGTTGGACATGCGCTGCCTCAGCCAATCGAAGGACGTTTGCAGCTGAAGCTCGGCTATGATACGAACACTTTGCAGCTGATTGTGACGATTGTGTGCGCGACCGGCCTTACACTGCGTCCACATGGTGTCGCACGCAACCCCTATGCAAAAGTGAGTGAAGGGCGCAAGCGAAAATATTCTTTATTTCTGAAAAAAAAAAAAAAATTTAAATACTTCTCTTTTATTTATCCCTGAAATTGGTTAAATTTGCGCTCTTCATTAACTACTTCACTCAAACCCAACCTATATCCCCTCTTCTTTTTCTCACCATCCCCTTGCACAGGTGTTTCTTTTGCCCGATCGTGGCACCAAGTCAAAAAGACGCACCAAAACCTTAGCCAGTACATGCGAGCCGCGCTGGGGACAAACATTTCTCTATACAGGTCTGAGACGTTGCGATCTTACGGGACGTCTTTTGGAGGTAAGTTAAAATTAAGCAAACAAATATGTTTGTTTAATAACCCCCATCGCGTTCAATTTTAGGTCACACTCTGGGACTACGTACGCTACGGTGCCAACGATTTTATCGGTGAGGTCGTTATAAATCTCACCCATCATATACTGGATGACGAGGCGGAATGGTATCAACTGCAACCACATCAGGATACCTCGTATCTCGTATGTTTTTTTTTTTTGTTGCGTAAAGAATAATAATAAGTGTGCAAAATTTCGTGGTGTGTGTGTTTTAAAATGTAGGGATTATTTAATAATGTTGGTTGTGTGTTTTGACGAGATGAAAAAGAAAAGAAGATGAAATTGGAGAGAACGCTGTTACTTTCAGTTGTAAAAGATATTTCATAACAACTTCTACGAAGAATTTGATGGGTTTCAAATGGGTCACATTTTTGTAGGAGAATAAGATGCGTGTCCGGAGTTCTTTTCAGAATTGTAGTTTTTGGTACATGAGGAGCTTTTAGTTTTACTGATTCTGGATATGAAGAAAACAAATTTGATTTTCTTAAAATTTGGTAACGTGCATTTAAGTACGAGTAACACAGGTCTACAAGGTATAGTTGGTTTTGGGTTACTAGGGTGATCATTTTGAAGTACTTTTCTTCAAAGAAAAATGTTATGAGGCTACTTTGAGGATACTTTGCATCGCAAATATTCACAGGATATTTTTACTTCAATTGATTAAGAAAGAAATGTTCTAATGGTTCTTATCAGTAGAGCTTGAAACTTAACTTTTGATTAATATATCGACTTTGATTGCTTCAGTTGAGTTGTGAACATTTTTAACTACTTATAGTTTGCACCAAAACAGATGCCGAATTTATTAGGAATGTTGAGTATTGAAAAGTAGTTATCTTCCTGTAATTATTGAATTTTCTTAGATAGAAGAAAAACCTTCAAAATTACGGCATCAGATAAAGTTTTCATTGCTACAGAGACACAGTATTGCAATTTCCCCAATTTTCGCCCACTTTATAATACTTCCGTCAGATTTTGAACCACCAGCTGTTTTGGTACAAGCTATAACTTTAGTTTTTAAGCATTGGGCGTCACTACAATCCATCGTATTATCCATAGAAATAGGCTGCAACTATAGAGTTTATAACTTTCCACGTGTTCGTTCTGTCTGTTATAATAAGCGCTTCAAATGGTCTCATGAACTTTGTATAGTTTTCCAATGTTTGGGGAATAGGGGAAAAAACTCGAAATATATCAAATCCAAATTCTAAAGAGTCTACTTTCTGTCTTTGGAATATACCATAAAATAAACATATTTTCTAACTCCTGAGAGAAAACACAAAAGAATAATATATTCATTCAAATATCTGCAACTGAAAGTATTTCTTGAATTGTAACAATTTATATAAAAAAGGAAAGAAACATATTTTGAATGCAAGTAAACGACAAAGGAACAGAGTTTAGACGGAAAGAGGAGCTGGTTTTGCTTAAGAGAATAATAAAATGAGCTCAAGTCTTTCCCATATAATAGAGTAGCAATAATTAAAAAAAAAGAAACGCAATAACTTAAAATAAGTAAAATTATTGTTAAGAAATATTCACATCGCGGCATTTTGTTGATTCCATTTTTATAATTTCTTAATTGAACTTTTATAAAAAAACAAAAAAATTAATTAATACATTTAAAAGGAACATAATATTAACACAGAAAATTATTCAACCTTCATTCCTTCCATTCCATTCCTACTATGCCTGATTGACCAACCGCCCACCCGCCTGCCTGTCGCCTACTCATCACAACTCATCCGCCACATTCGCACCATCCACAACCAATGTGCAGTTACATCGCGATGAAACAAATGAAATGGACGTCATGACTCTGACACCAACTGATCATTTATCACCACCAAGTACCACGTCGCGTTTAAGTGACTCGGACACAACGTCTGAGTGTGACATCGATGGAACAACAACGGGACGTGATGGTGCTAGCATATCTTCAATGGGCAGCTCATCTAGTCCACCACCAGAGGTAACAACAACAACAACAACAACAACAACAAACAACAACAACTAAAACGAAAACAAAAATAATTACAACTACATCCACAACTTCAACAACAACCAAAACAGACAACAATTGTAAAAAAAACACACACAAACACAATAACAACACTGTTCTAAAAGGCACAAGAAAAAAAAATATGAAAAAAAGTAACAAAACTATCAGCTCTGAATAACATATCGTAGAAAAAAAAAGTAGTAGAAAAACATACAAATGCTACTCAAGCAGTCAACAGCAACACATTTGCTGCCACTATCAACAGCACCGAAAACAATTCTTTGCTGTTTTGTTCTTTTTCTATTTTGCTCTTGTGCATAATAAAACACATCAAAATTCTTCCATTTTTTTTCTCTCTCTCCTAGTTTTGTAAATATTTGGACTATTTATCTGGTTTTCTGCTTTTGTTTTGGATTTCTATACTGCTAAATTTATGCTACTTTTTTTCTGGTTTAAATCTGAGCTTATAACATATCTCTACACAGTGTAGGAAACAATAACTTCACAATTCTCTGCAACACTTCACAGCAATGCAACACCTCTTGCAAGGACCCATTTATAAATAATTCTTTGTGCTACAACTCAACACAATTTAAAGACAAGAATGACCAAAAACTACTTAAGTGCTAAGGATAAGGATTTCATTTCTTTATCGTCCACCATAAAAATAATTTCTTAAATAATTGTAAAAAAAAGTCACAATTCGCCACAAGCTATCAGAATTTTTTTACTATTATTCAACATCTTATTTTTTAACAAATTCTGAAGAAAACTTTTCCATCTTTCTGCACTTAAATAAAAATCTAATGTAATAGGTGGACTTGAGCCCAGGATCTTCTGGGATATTAAAAATATGCCAGAAGATCATGGCATATTTATATCTTCTGGAAAATATGTTGACTTTAAGTGCAAAGTTTTAATTATAAAAAACAAAAACACAAAAACTCATCTGAACATTCATAAAGTTAACTTTGTAATTATTTTTGGCTGACAAACATTCTCATCTCACTGCGGCATTATGTGGATTGCAAATTCATGATCTTCATATATTTGTGTAACTGGAATGAAATATTTTGAACTTTTTTCAAATTATCAAATTATATGAAAACAATATCTATCCTAATGACACACAAATTACAAAACAAAAACATTCGCAAAATTACTTTTGCACCCAGAAAACTTTTAAACTTTTCATTTTGTTTAATTATATCTTTAAAATTGCTTGAGCTAAAAAGGTACTGAAAGCTTTTTCGTAACACCACCACAAAAAGCTTTAAGAGATCTTACTCCCATTAAAAATTGTATACAGCTCAAACGGTTTTGGATAAAAATCCTATTATTTTTACACAAAAACATATCTATGCAATTTCTGCATACATTTAATACACACACCTCAGCATACAATCAACACACATGCAAATCTCTGAGAAAACTCTCACTTTCAACATTTAGTAGGTACAACAACCAAAGTTTCTGCTCGCCATACTCACCATACACAAAAACTCGTACACAAAAAAAAACGAACCCAACTTTGTTGAATGGCAGAAAACAAGAACAACAAAAAAGAATTATTGTCTTGAACTCGATGTACTTTGTTTTTCTCTTCAAAGCCATCATGCCTCCTATTCTCTTCTATGCTCTGTTTCTTTCTCTACTTGTAAATGTATTTGTATTTGTATTTATATTTATGTACTATGTATTTGATTGAAGCCTCTGAATTTTATTAATGAAAAAAAAAACAGTGACATAAATAATATGTGTGGTTTTGAATCGAAACATTTTTAAGCATTTAACGAAACATTATAAAGAACGAGTATTTCATAAACATAAAGCTTAAATTTTCAGATACATTTCAACAGTATGCAAAAATAATTTTAGATCTATTTTGTAACCATACAAATGGTAAATAAAACTTAACGTCGTTGTAAAATAAGACATTTACGAGTATCGTTACATATTTATTGAGAACACATGCATATAAAAAAGTATGCAAATAATTTATATATTTTACAAGCCATATTTAAATATTTACCTAACTAGACATTAACAATTGCAAAAAGCTTAGATTTTGAGAGAGCTTTGAAACGTACAATGCATTTTTTTAAAACCGCACTTAGCTTTTATTGCATACATAGTTTATTCAATGTGCTTATAAATGTGTAGAAAGCTTTTAGTAGTTTTTTGTTTTTCTTTTTGTTAGCTTTAAGCCTAGCTTTATTTTATCACAGTTCATTCATATCATTTGCTGTACCTTTACTACTCTCCTGCCCAACGCCACACACTCTCATACACAATAACACATTTATTCCAGGAGATCTACATATATATACAATGTGCAAAAACAATGTGCGTTTATACCGCTTTCATCCTTTAATTGAGTCAAATCCTCCGTGTTAGCCAGTCAAATTAAACTTTATATGTTGTAAAACCCTCCGCTGACGATTTGATGCAATAACCTTTATGCTATGTCAAATTATTAATTTCTTCCTTGTGCTTCTTTCTTTCTTCTTCTACTCTTCTTTGTTTTATTTTCTCTAAAAATGCCAAACCCAAAAATCCTTTTAATGCCATTCTCAACCACCTTTAATACTACCTACTACCCACAACCACCTTGTGCACTTGATCCATTTGCCATTCATGTCCAAATCCATAGATTGATTCACATGAGCGTCGTTCAAGACGTGACATGTCACCACAGGGCCGTAAAAGAGTGGCCGGCATGGTAGAACGAGACTATCGCACGGTATCTGGCATTGGACAAAGTTACCACAATCAGGTTTGCTCAAATTATTATTTTTATGTAAAACACTTTTTAATTTAAGAAATTGAGGTTTTATAACAAAGAGTACACAGCAAGGTACTGCGAAATAGCTAAGCGAATAAAATTGCTCTCTTTAAATAATCGCGAACTTTCAACGAGTTTATATGCTATAGTTTTCAATTCAATCCATTTAAAAGTTTATTATGAGAAGGTACTTTAATTTTTCTAGAAAGCTTTCAATGGTATATCGTCGCTCTCAAGGTTAGGCAACAATTATTAATCAATTGTGAGCACAGTTAAGTTAAGAAATGGTTCATTTTCTAGCTCTCTTTAGAGCTTTTTTGTGACAGCGCGCACTTGATGTCTTGACACTCTATCACTCATTGTTTTCCTACATACAACTATGTATCTAATTCAGTTTCATTACATCCACACTCCGCATATTTCAACTAAAGCAACCACATCCATTATAATTTCAACAGTTAACATTGCACAGTCTTCTAGACTCGCTGTATATTCCATTATTTTTCTAAGAACTCTCTTATTACCTAAAATGCACCATTTTGTTCTCCAGTGTACAATTATTGCCAAACATACTTCTTAAGAATTACGCAAACCATTTTTCAAGTAGTTTTCCATTTTCATTATAACATTTTCCTTATTGTACCAATATATTTATATATACATAGAAATCTATCGATAAGCTTTATTTGAAACTTTTTATACCTCAATCTTTATCACGAACTTTAAGCTTTTCTAAATAGAAATAAGACAAAGCTTCATACTGAATACATATTGGATTTCAAGCTAATTTATCAAAATATGAAACATTTTTGTAATTTGTACCGTTCATATTTTTTGGTATTATTATCAGCAATCTTCGTCGCAGACGTCAGCCTATTTACGTCGCAACGGTGGGGTTTCCGGCCCTGGTGGCATGAGCCTTAGTCAACGCAGTCATTCGGCCGCACCAAGCGATAATTATCACGGTACCAGCAGCAGTAGCGGTGGTGGCGGTAGCAGTCACTATCGCAGTAGCAGTCCACGACGCGGTTCATTGTCGCCACCTGATGATCGCTACATAGATTATCCAGTTCTTCCAATCCATTCGACTGCGTATAGCTCGCAAGCAGCAGCTGCAGCTGCTGCGTCAGCATCATCTTCGTCATCGGCGCAACAACAACGTTTTCAATCGAGATCAGCAACTGCCACACCGACTGGTTCACCAAAGAAGAGACAACTGCCACAGGTAACTATTCGATTTCGAGTAATTGTATGAAACTCTCACGGTGAGAGCGCAGATATAAAAGAGCAAGCTGTGCAAGCAAAAAAAATTACTTGCATGCTTTCAAATACTTCCTTTCTTCTGTAGTCGATTTCAAATCACGCAGTGTAGCAAAGAGACATTCAAATACTTCACGTACAAATCAAATACCACTCAAACACAAGCACTCTATAATGCCGTGGTTCAAAAATGATAGAAACAAGATTACGCGTGCCGCTACTGAGAGAGAGAGAGCATGACGTCACAAGCGATTTTGTCAGACTTTGGAATAATTTTGCTTTGGGCCAACAGCTAAATATTTTTTTCTTATTTTTATAATATGTATATGGACCTCCTTAACCTATTGGTGGAATAAAATTTTATCGGTTTCGAATGGTTTAGGAGATAAAAATCTTGAAATTTTAAAAATTAATATTTTTCGTATACGAAAATATTCATTTTTTTACAAAGAAGAGTAGATATTTTTACTTAACTTTTCCCAAAGAGTTTATTTTCAATTTCGTTAATTTGCCTACGCGATCGCACATTTGCATACGTTTTTGTCAAGCAAAAGTACTGTGTGACGTCATGCACTCAGCTGAGAAAGAGAGCATTAGATAACGGTACTGCCGAACGCGTAATCTTGTTTCTATCATTCTTAGCCGTGGTTATGCTAGGCAAATATGTTTGGTGAGCTTTTTTGTTGTTAGTGTTTTGCGCATAAAATGAGAAATAAGCTTTCTCTTCTGCTCATCTTGCTCTTACGCTAATCCAGTATTAAACAGCTTTGCCCCACAAATACATACTCATTTTGCTTTAACAATAGCAAACTTTTAAGCTTTCACTGAAAAAAAATTGCGTGGTATTTTGCAAAAAGACTTAAGCAAGTTGACTTGCTATTGCATACAGTTTATATATGAAGTTTTAAAATAACTGAATTCATTGAAAAAATTAGGTTTTAATTTTTAAATAAATATAGGAATAAAAAAAGTCAAATACAGACTTGAAATCAATAACTTAAAGAGTAAAAAAAAGAATCATTGAAAAGTATGAATATACATTTTTCATATTTTGATCATTAAACTTGAGTTCTCATGCCTTTTAGCGTTATACATTTTCAATGCTACTTTACTTTCGCACTCTATGCACTGCGCCATGCCATCATTCTGCTGAAATAAAAATGTATCGAGTCACATATTAAGAAAATTTTATTCAGTGTAAGAAGACGATCTGATAAAACTGAGTGCATAAACCGACGAGCAGCATAGACAATGCCTGCTCGACGGAGAACTTCAAACTGAAGCTTTTTTCGTGCTGTATGTGAGTTATATTCGTGCTTTTACTTTTGTGAATGTATTTCGGGGCAAAGCTGTTCACCACTGCGCTAAACATTTTTAAACAGCAAACACGTCAAACATTTCAGAATCGTTGAATTTCGTGCCCATATTTTTTTATTCAAGAGTTTTCTGCCAAGAAGTTATTTTTAAGCAACTGAACAGCATACAAAATATAACCACTAAATAAACATTTGAGCAGAAGAGAGTAACAACAAAAAAGCTCACCAAACATGTTTGCCTAGCATAACCACGGCATAAGAAAATAAATCCAAACTGATATGGAATATAATAAATATCATGGAAATCACATATTTTTTGTTTTTTTATTGTTTTCATATCGATGGACCTCTTGTGTGCTCGCCGATTATGGGTGCCTCTTAGGAAAAGAGAGACAGAAAAAGAAAACAGAGCAGTTACTACAAAATTATATATGCGGAGGCAAGGTGCACTCGGTGCACTAGCTATGATTACCCGCTGATTGAACTTCATCCTCATAACAAAATTTGAGAAAGGCATTGACAGTCACGAAAATATTTCAAAATATTAGATGCTTGTTTTGCTGTCTCCGCTTTATCCATAGCACATTTACTTGATATCAAGGCTTCACTGAATTGCACAGCAAAGACTTGGTCTGGCTTATCCGAGTTTTCGCCGAAAATTCCCTCTCACGTACCTTACTTCATTTTGGATTTATCCATTAACAACACAAAGTCATTTTAGCAGACACATGTTTTGTAAACTCGATCTAACATCAACTTACTATGTTGAACCGAGTTCTCAGTTAATCAAGTTATAAACTTGGAAATTTCTGAGTTAAGCCCTAAACCTAAGAGTTATGATTAAGTTCAATCATAACTCATAACATAAAGTTATTGAAACTAAAGCAAACTCTACAAACATGGGTCTATCAATCTATTAATTATTTAAAAAATTTTTCTACGGGAATTGGGTCTACTTCAGCTTCGGTTAAATTTTATATGAATTCTTCATTCCAGTTTATTGAGCTGATAGCTTATTTAAAATTTTCAAAACCAACCTATATCGTTTTATTTCTGTTTTCTTTTTCCACCGTTTTATCAATCTAAGGTCCCACAGAGCTCACGCAGCGCCATGCTTCGTGATCGTCTTGGCCAAGAATTCGATGAACGCCTCGCCGGCAGCCGTTTCGGCCGCCATCGAACAAGACAACCGCATCATCAGGCTACATATCGCAGCACCGGAATGGGTGGCTGGGAAAGACACTACACCGGCCTCTCAGATAGCGATCTCCACTCAATGGAGTCGCGCATGCGCCCAAGACATTCGCTGTCGCCGGACAAGGATTTCATGGGCGAGTTCGGTGACTCCGATATGGAGTCTGTCGTTAGCGTAACCTCAAGTGCATTCTCAACACAATCGGAGCGACCGCGTGGATCACGTGGTCTGAGGTAAGTAAACCCAATTTTGCAAAGAGCCGGCGCTCAGCACTTACAGCTTATTTTTGGGTTGCTGTAAAGAAAACAAATAAACAAACAAAAAAATCACAGGATTCATTTGTTGAAAAATTCTTTAAAATTTGATTTTGTCATTCACTTGCAACCAAAAACAAAAACCAAAAAAAAACAAATAATTCGGTTAACATACATTTTGGGATCATTGTTTAACAAAAACATTCATAACAAAACAGAAAAAAAAACTAGAAAAAAAGAAATGGCGACAAACAAATTCTTCTTCATTGTTTTTGTGTTTATTTTTCTATACGTAAACCAACTCAACCCCACAATGACGTGCGCTAATTTTGTGTTTATCCGCTTTGAACGCTCTGCAACAACAAACAAATAAATGAAAAACAAACGAATAAATCAAACGACTGACCGACGGCCATTCTTTAATGACGCCATTTTGAATTTCGTTTCTATTATTTTTATAAAAACCAACAACTCCAAATCACTTTGCATGCGCATGCGGATGCCCCCAAACAAACCGTTACAAAATATATCTAAAATACATCATCAACAACAATAAATACCAACACAAAAACAAAAACCTCTAAAATATCCCCTGAACAACAACTTAAACAACATCAACAACAACAACAAACAATCAATTCGAAATAGAAGCCTGCCACGCAATTGGCGCACGCTGTTCGGCGGCAATGGCGATAATGGTAATGGTGCAGGTGGCGGTTTTTTTGAACGATTTCGGGCCAACACAATTGAAGTCGATGATTGTGATTACTTACCAACAAAAACTATGCCAACAACACTACCACCACAACTACACAACGACATGACGCAGGAGCAGCAGCAATGGCTGCTGCTTGAACAGCTCGAACAGTTGCAACAGCTGTCCGAGTTGGCCGCATCGGAGTCACCACCACTTACGGCCACAGCCACAACGACCAACAGCCCACACTTTATTGCCACAACACACCACCCAACAACAGCACTACAACAACAACAACAACAACTCATGCTACAACAGCATGAACAGCAACAACAGCCGCTGCCAACACATCTTATGATTACCGATCACGGCATAGATCCCCGACTCTTAATGTTGGACCACGGCATAGATGCTGGTGTAAATTCAACAACCATAGCCAACAGCAGCATCAACACAAACACTCAACAACACCCACAGCCACAGTCAACACATCACTTGTTCAACCCCAATCAGTACTTCCCTCACATACCAAACTCCCTTCACTTCCCCGAATTTCTTACTAGCACCGCCGATTTCTCGCATTTTTCCCCCGACAAGCTCTTTCGCCGAAATAGCAATAGAACTGTAGGTAGCGAAGGTCATGTTGGTCACGGGTATCCATTCATCGACATCGAGTTGCCCTCGTTTGAAAATATCAAACGCCTCACCTCGCCGGTGTTGAATTTCTTTCGCCCTCATTTCAACTCCACCGACTATCATCACCAGCATCCTCATCCACATCCCCACACCGTTTCATCCTCGCCCTCGTCGTACGTCGGCTATGTGCGCGATCATTATGATGACACATGCAGTCATTGCCAGAACGGCAGTCAACCGGTGGTACTCTCCACTAACGACGTGCTCAGCACAATTAATGGCGTCTTTATTAATGCCTGCGATGACCCCTACTGCATTGCTGACGCACATCCCCATCCGCAACATCATCCAAACAGCTATGCCGCCTCACTACTACGAGGTAGACGTCAATCGTTGTCCGTATTTCAACCATCATCAGAACCTTCACTGCCTACATTGGACCCGGCTTTAACGGCACCACCCGTGTGTGATGAATGTGTTGATCAACATTTCGTTGGTGGTCTGACTGCGCCACAAATTGATTTGGGTGCCGTGCCCACATACCACGTACACACCCCAACGCCAACAGCTCACAAAAAATCAAAAACTTCGCTTTCCGTGCCTCCACAGCTGCCAACTCAGTCCGTGCTGCGCTTGTCGCGGCAACTGAGTGAAGATGCGCTCGTCAGCGCTGTACCCATCGCAGAGTCGCGATCGTATCCGACTTCCATACTCAAGAAACCGAAGGGTACCTCGTTAGATCGCCGGAAAATGTTTCACGAGGGACAGTCGCGTTCTTTGGACTACGACGACTTGCATGCCAAAAGTTGGGGACGTCGGCGCATACGCTATGAAGACGAAGTCTATACACAAAACTCACCCGACTTTAATGACATGGCACGACGCTACGGCTCCGAGACAAATATACGTCAGTCCCACATGGGAGCTAGTGTGAACCCAACACATCCACTCAGTCACTCGCATTTCCTTGTCACCGATGACAAGATCGTCACCATTACCTACGACTCCGATGTAGGCTGGACACGCCGCGGTGTCGCACCTTCTTTATTTCGCGATCCGCGTCGTCGTCGCATAGATATGCGTGAACGTCAGCACATGTCGTTGGACTTGCAACGCACTAATCAGCAAAAACTTTACGGGCCAACACCGCCATACCTCAAAAGACGACGTAACTTGCCGCATCCGCCAAGTGCGCAGAATGCGCACAACTTCTCACCCGTGGAAGCAGGTGATCAACATGATCCATTGCTACCATACTCCGAAGACTCGCTAACTATGCAAGTCGAAGGAGAGGTACAGCACATGATGAATGGTTTTGTGGGTAGTGCAGAACGCCCGGGACCGGTTGGCGAGCATAGTGATGCTAGTCGGCGACAAAATACAAAGACTGCCGGTGCGAAGTCATCCATGTCCAGTGGCAGACGTGCCGATCGAACACAATACGAGTCGGGCAGTGATCGCAGCAATTTGGTTAGCATCAATGACCAACCCGAATACTTTGAATACGACGACTACGGCGAGCTCATCAACGAACCCTCATCTCAGACTCAGATTAATCGTAATTTGACAAGTGTTAGTGGTAGTAGAAATGGTTTTGGTAGTGGTAGTAGTAGTGCAGTAGATGGTAGTAGAAGTGGTAGGCAAAAAGGGAAAGAAGTTTCATCTTCCGTAACGGAACAGACGAAATCTAGTAGTGGTGGGAGTGGTAGTGGTGGTGGTGGTGCTTCTACCGCTGCTGCTGCTGGTAGTCATATCGTCGACAACGTCGGTTGTACTCATGCTAATAATGCTTCTTCTTCCTCTTTTGCAAATAATTCCCATCATGGTGTCGCTAACTCCACATCACCTAAACGTGCCTCATTGAAACATACAAATACTACAAACGACGCTAACAACCCGAACCCGAACGCGAACGTGAACGTAAACGTAAACGTTGACGGTACAACCACAACAACAACAACATCTACTTTACAAACAACAACAACAACAACAACAACAATATCCACAACAATACCAACAACAACGACATTATCGTCAACGGCTACTAATGCTGCAACTGCCATAACTACGACAACAACAACGACAACAACAACTGCAACACCTGCAACAACTACAACAACTGCTGATGCCGATGCTCCGCCGGATGATGCCGATGCACCGCTCGATGAAATTGATTGGGCCGCAATTGATGCCATGTTGGATGATGACTTCAGTGAATATGATAAGGATAATAAAAACGGTGGTGAAGATAAGAAGGACGATGCCAATTTTAGTCAAAGTGTGGACGAAAAAGTTGGTAAGCAAGAGATAAATCATAATTTTAATTTTATACATGTAGGATATTTGAATTCCTTTTATAATACTTTTTATATTAATTCCTTCAGTCACCTTAACATTAAACTTGAGAAAATGGTGGTTTCACAAAGATTAGACATGCTCTCTCGTAAATAGTAAGTGAGCCAGGTCATAACAACGATTCAAGTTAAATGAGAGGAACCACGCTCTCTTTTTAAAAGTTCACAATTTGTTCCAGTGCGATAATAATGGTAATGGTGGCTTCACAAAGCGTTTCCATACTATATCGAATATAGATCATGATTAATACAAATTATTGAAGTTTCAGCAAGATACTGCGTTTTAATGATGGCTCCTTACACAATTTTCATGCCATATCGAGTAAAGTTCAAGAGTTAAGCAATTAAAGTTGTATGGAAGTGTCATGTCCAGTTTTTTAAATGCCTAGAGTTTTTAAGTCAGATTATCTTCGCATACCATGTTTCCATGAAAAAAACAAGTTGAGTTGTATGGGAGTTGACACGCCCCTTTTTTATTTTCACCCGTTTTTAAGCTATAATCCCCGTAGAATTCTTTCTGGCCTGTGAAAATGCACAACCATTTAATGTTGGGATGAAACCCTTAAGTTGTTGGGATTTAACTAGTTATTTTTTTCTCATTCATGTGTACAACTCCTTAACGTCCAAATAGAATTCTTAGGATATCGAAAAAGATATAAACATTTGTAGAAGTTTTTCTTTTAAATTAACATCTTTTTTATTAATATTCTTTCTACTACAATAGATGGCAGCTTATCCGATACAGCAACTGATCGCAAAAAAGGTAACATGGACCAAGAACGTTCACCCAAAGGCGGTAGTGGTATGGGTAAAAAATCGAATTCCACATCTCAGCTGTCCGCAACAGGTAAGTTCGAAATTGTTCTGTTAACTTGGGTCAACTAAAAAAACACATTGCCGAACGGTTGTATTCATCACCTTAAACTTCAATTCATCTTTCTAAGGAATCAGTTTAATCGAAATAATTCTGAGAAATTGTGGATAAATCAATATTTATTCCTTTCAATTGCATTTCTTCTGATATAGTTTATTTTTCGTTTTTCCATCATTATTTGTAAATTTTATTTTAAATTTTTGTAATGCATTCATGCCAGTCTGAATTAAATTTTCATTTAAATTATTTAAAACGAAATTCATATAAATAATTTTTATTTTACTTAATTAATATTGTAAAGGTCGTAAAAGACGTATGGGCTTTGGAAAGAAGGGTAAGAATTCGTTTACGGTGCACCGCAGCGAAGAGGTTCTGCCCGGTGAGGTGCGCGGTCCGCTTTCGCGTGGCTCATCATCAGAGGCCGATGGTGGCGAGACATTCGCTGATGTTGGTGGTGGTAGTGCCGGTGCCGGTAGTGGTGGGGACAGGTTCGCAAACTTATACAACTCCACGTCGTTCTTAAATTGTCAATTATTATTAATTTTTCATTTGATTTTATGTTGTTCAATTCTCTTTTTTAATTTATTTTAGTTATTATTGGTTATTTAATTAAAAACAAAGGATGATAAACATTTTGAATCAAAAAAAAAAATGCATTCATTTAGTAAAAGTTAAAAACAAACCCATTGAAAATTAAGCTGTACAGGTTAAATATTTCTTCAAGCAAGATAGAGCTTTAAAGCTTTTAACATACTGTAAGATTTAAGGTTCCAACTTATAAGATGTATGCTTATGAACTTACTTTTTTAAAGTTTAACCAAACTTAATTTAAAAAATTGGTTTATTATCAAAACGAATAATAATTTTAAGATTTGTTTCTTCCAATCAAAGCTTTTTATCGCATTGCTTCAGTGCTGCAGACATTTAAGATTCGCGTTTTTTTTCTACTTTACTTTTACACAAACCTCAGCATAAACTTGCGCGTTTAATTAACCCCTGCCCTACTTTGATTTTACTCTCTGTTTATTTGGTTTGGCAAACATAAAATTAATATTTTACTCCAAAGTCGATACGTATTTTTAGGCTTTTTTTAAATAACAGAACAGCACACGTTTTGTTAAAGCACAATTCTACAAAAAGCTTTTCACGACACTTACTTTTCAAACAAAGAAACCGACTTTGAAAAGTAAACATGCCTGGAAAACTTTCTTGTTGGAGTTGTCATTTTTTTTAAATAGAAAAGCTTGCATACTTTAAGCTTTCAAAGTTTTAATACTTGCATTCAAATTTATTGACATTTCAGTAGTTTAGAGCTTTTTCATAATCAAACTAAATAACAGTTAACAAAGCGTGCTTTCCACATCTCCAAGCTTTATATACATTTACATTTTGATTTTAATTTCAATATTTTTAACCCTCACACATAGCTAATGTTAAGTGCTTGAGTTGAATATTTTTAAAAACACTTTTTACATAAAATTCCTAAAAGTTATTTTATATTTTAACTGCATGTCTTCCAGTTTGTATTTTGTTAATGATAAAAAAAAAGAAATGAAATAAATACAAAACTAAGCAAGTACTAGCCATTCAATTAATTACAGATTAAATACTTTGATTACAAATCTATGTGCGGATTAGTCGGTAAGCTGCTTGTTTTTTAAGTATACCTATGTATAAAATATATGATAAACAATTAAAAGTAATAGAGATTCAATCAATCTGAACGGGACTTTCATTAATGATGGGTAAAATTTGTATTTTACATGAAATGCAATTTTATACAAATATTATTGTAAAAAAAAATCTGTTTTTTGCTGTATTTTTCCCTTTGTGTTCAATATTTATGAAGCTATAAATCAAAAAACAAAAACAGGGAAAAAACAAAACAAAAAAATCCTGCCCAAAAATGTTAACATAAGTCTTACATTTCGATAATATAATGGTTCAGTGGATTGTATGGACTCTGACATCGGTTCCAAATATACAGCTTTTTTTGTCACGTTTTAAATACTAAACAACTCCTTTTGAGCTGATGTTGAGGAAGATGCTAAGGAAGAGACCACTTAGTAATGATGATGATGAATTTAAAGATTGTTTTATGGTAGAACATTATCCATGAGAGATGGAAATCAAGAAATTATTGAATAGAAATAAAATAAACTCCCCTTCTTTAACTGAAAATTTCTACTGAAATATACTGCCAGATAAAAGAAAAGTGACAATGATTATGACACTGACGTCAATGGCGTCAGTGGAGACTAGGGAGAGGATCAACAAAACAATGGATCAACTTTATTTCAAAGAAAAGTTAAAAAACAATTTGTGTGTCGTTTTCATCCAGATTGGAACTAACGACAATATTTTTCATAAGCCTATTTTTCTTGCTTCTGCTTCTGATATTCCCCAAGATGTATTAAAGATAGTGGAAGAACTAGGTGACTTCTATAAAATCAACACCGTTGCGCTGTCAAAATAAAAAAAAAATTAAGTGATGTCATATTTTGTATTATAATCTAATGAAAAATCCAATGTTTTGTAACTTGTTCTTATTGTTTCGATTAAACATGTGTAAAAAATATATAAAATATGTCGAAAAGCTGTGGTATCTGCCATAGTTCTTGAAATAAAGAGTCTTAACAGTCTGTTAAGTAAGAGCGTGTACGGCATAATTTATCTAAAAATTTATTTAAGAAAATTTTTCTTTACATACATTCATTATGCACGTTCCTAACCACAACGCAATCATATTAATAAGATGTCCAATCACCACCAGCGTTAATAATCCCTTGACATCTCCGCGGCATACTTTCCACTAAATTTTCGGCATATTCGACAGAAATAGCTCTCCAAATGCATCGAATTTCTCGTGAAAGCTGTTTTAAACTATAGGTGGGTATCCCTTCAAGCTTCTGCTTGATTAGCCCCAGACGTTTTCGATGGCACTAGCATCAGGCGATTGTGCAGGCCAATTTAATGTGACGATGCCTTTTTCGCGTTTCCAGTCCATGCAGAGGCGGCTGCGGTGTTTGGGGTCATTGTCCTCCTGCAGAATATAGTCCTCGTTTTTTATTATAAATTGGCATTTGGCAGTCGGTAATAAAGCCTTCTCATAAATTTTGACCATTCTGGCAGCATTAGCTCTTAAATGCCCAGCAACACCGATTTCATTAAAAAAATTATGTTGTGCTAAATGATCTCTGATAACGACCGTTTTTATTTTTTTGGAAAACATTTTTATTTACGAGTTTAACGAAAACATGGTTGTATCCAAAAAGATACAGTGGGCATTCCGACGTATACAATCAATCAGCTTGGTTGTAGCAGTTCAAGGAAAAACGTGGAAACCGATTCTTTTTATGATAACTAGACTAACTAGTAATTTTTTACTCTAAAATTTTAATAGTTTAAAAGATATTTCATGTCAAAAAGCAAACTTTCCGTAAAAATTAAAAAAAAAACTATTTTTTGAATTTGACGGTTAATATTTCCCAAACCAACAAAGTTATGCCAATAATTAAATTTTTGTTTTATACTTGTAATTTTCTGAGTGAAACTACATATCCAGCAGTTTAATTTTTGCGATATTTTAAAATAAATAGCTTATTTTCTCGGTTGTATCCAAAAAGATACACTGGGCATTTAAGAATTAAGGTTCTCGGTAAAGAGGTGCAAAGTGCAGAAACCCGTTTTTGAGAAGTATCCCCAAGATGAATTTTAATGGGATGTTTAATGGTGCTTTGGGCAAAATTACTTGACGACGAAGACCAAGCCTTCGGTACGATCGAATAACCCCAAACAGAAGATTCATCGGAAAAGAGTACGTTACTCCAATCGCGATCAATGTTTTCTATTGCCCAAGCCATTCTTTTAGTAACGTGTTTTTCGGACAACAGTGGTTTCTTCATTGTGCTTCGCCATTTCAAATTATTTGCACGCAAATGGTTACGAATAGTTACGGGCGATATATTTAGACCTTTTTGCCTCAATTTCGCTTTTCCTTGACGCAAGCTTAAGCCAGGATTCCGCGAAAACAAACTCACTATAATTTTTTCATCCTTCTTGGTTCCCTGTTGAGCCACGATCGGGGAGGTCATCGACGTTTTTATATTCCTTAAAGCACTTCTGGACAAAAGCCTTTTTGAAGCCAAATACTTTGCAGCCGCTGCATAGGAAATTTTTGGTCCTTTTGGATGATTGCAAAGGAAAACTACCTCAAAGCGTTCTGCGTATGCAACACTCATTATGCCTAACAAACTTTTCTGACACAGTTTCGAGAGACTGCGTCAAAGGCAGAGGTTATGTCTACTTGTTGATACAATTACAGGGTTGCACTATTTACCGACTGCGAATAATGCCGTAAACGCTCTTTCTTAACAGACTGTAATTCTTGAAAGTTCCAAATAACGACTTTCAAAAAAGAATGTGGATCGACTTTTGCGGCTTGCAGCAGAACATGATTGATTAACTTATCCAATTGCAAAACTCTCTCTCAAAAGATTTGTTACACACCAAAAAAAAAAAAAAAAGAAAGAAAAAGTGTCATCACTACAACGAAATTTGACACCGCTACGATGTCGACTTTATCTACGTCAACCTACTTCTTCTACCTTCTTAAATACATCATGGTATTCCCTTTATATTGTGAGATTCGAACTCAACTATTTATTGGTCTTAAGAGAGCAGTTGAGAAGTTTTCAATCATTCTTTATCAGACAATCGTCTCATTAAAAAATCGAAAGGCACAATTTAGACAGTCGTTTGAGATCTAAACTTAATGCCACCGAATATTAACTAGGCACCCGACATTATATTCCAGAAGTTTTTGTATGCAACAAAGCTATCCTTATAAATCTAGGAGGTATCTCGAAGTCATTAAACCTTATTTTTACTTCGTTTTGTTAGATTCTTGAAAATCTAAATTGAAAGCATCAAAAAACTTTATAGCGGCCTCGGTGGTGAAGTAGGAAGCGTTCTTGATTACCTCTCCAGGTGCCTCAGGTACGAATCTCGGCCAGACCTGATCTTTTTAACAACTGAAATTAAAAATTCAACATTATTAACGTCTTAAAAGTTGCAGTTGGTGGTAGAGAAGTTTGTGGATGGGATTGCCGTATAACTAGAATTGACTAAGGTAACGGCACAACACTTGCTTCAGATTCTAAATCACATGTTTCTTTGGATTCCCGCCATGTTTAGAACATCTTACACATGTTCCACTTGATTGCTCCTTCTTTCCCACTAATCTATCAGCGAATTTTGAAACAAGGCAAACTTGACGGAATAGATATAACACCTGAAATCAAGTTCAAAGTTAAAAAGTACCTCTTCGCTTCTAGAAACCATTTTATTTGGCATCACATACGAAAATAATTTTCTTCCCAAAAATTTAAACTTTTTTGATCGCATAACAACATTTGATGTTAAAAACCCTTCAAGGCTGTTAGATCGAAAATAGCTCTAGTTGACAGTTCTCCAGTCTGGACTCTACCTCGATGAAGAAGCTCCGTTATAAATTATAAACGCGATAAATAATAAACAACTGACGCTTTCACTTGGATGTACAAACTTTATTCAGTTTAATACCAAAATACTACTAAGGCAGGAATAATTTCCTGCTCACAAAAATTGTTTTTGTTCTCTTAAAATCTTCTGCATCTCCAATCATCTCCAAAAATTTAAGAATTGTACAAACCATTGCACTCTAGTATATTGCAATATTTTAAGAATGTTTATCATCTTTTATTAAAAAAAAAAAAAAACAACCGAAATTTATGCAAAAAACAATAAATAACTTATATATTCAGGGAGACATAGAAAAAAATCTAAATTAAAAGCTTCCATCATAACAAAGTCGGCAGTTTTTTAGAAATTTGCAAGACAAACATTTTCATTATTTATAAATCCAATTCTAAGTAATGATCCACAAAGATCACAGCCCAAAATTCTGCTTCAAAAAATTCACTGTTTTCTACACTTCAACATTTTCACTGCATTGAATTTTGAAAAACTTAACATTTTCTTATATATTTATATATAACAACATATTAAATATTATTACAAAATATTTATGGCTTTATTTAAGTTTTTCGTTGTTTCCAAATACAAAATATTTATAAAATAGATTTAATTTTTTTTTTCATTTATTATGTGTTGCTTTCTTGCGTTGTTTTGTTTGTGCTTTTAAATATTTATACTTTATTTACTATAGAATTTTCTCAATTTTCTTTGTTGCGAAGAGGTGAGGTGGCGAAGAGTCAGTCCTTTCCGGCAGGGGTGAATATGAAGAGATATAACAAAAAAAAAAAAAAAAACCAAAAAAATTAAAAAATTTAAAAAACAAAATTAATGTAATGCAAAAGCTTAAATACTCTTTTATATTTTTATATGAAAAAAAAATAATTGGGAGTTTACTAAATTACCCGAAATTAAAACAAAAAACAAACATTTCCCCTTCAACAGACCAATATCTGAGCCAATATGGCCATCATCCACATCATCAACGTCAGTCGCGTGGCTCTGCTGGCAGCATACAAAGATCCGTCGAGGTAACACCAGCTACAACGCAATACCGTGCCGGAAGCATTCATTCGATTTCAAGCTCTGAGGGCTCATCGTAAGTTATGAGAAAAAAAAAAAAAAAAACAAACAAACCAAGCAAGAAAAAAAACCAAGAAACAAAACTTAAACCAAAAATTATATCATAATGAATGCATCGCTGTCGAAATATTTTGAACTATACTAAGAATGCAGTATAATTCTATATCTCTGTAACTATCTCCTTATCGCTGTCTCTAACTCTCGCTCTCTCTCTCTCTCTCTCTGTTTCTGTCTCTGTCTCTGTTAATCTGTCTTACTTTTACTGTCTCTCTTCATATCGCTGTGTCGTTTTTTTTTTTTTTTTTAATATTCGTGTCATCTTGATGTTGTAATTGATGTATTTTGTTAGAATTTGCTGACTTGACATTTTGTCAATATAATTGAAGTAGTTAGCCTGGTATTATGTGGGGTTTTAATTATTTCATCTGTTATTGTTTTAACATTGGTTATTTTTTTAACTTGAACAAGATTTCAAAATGATAATTTAAAGTAGATATATTGAAAGTATAAAGCTCTAAATCTGACTTTTTTTCCAGCCCAAAATATTTAACACAAAACCTATTACACCGTCTTTAACTTATTCATGAGAATACAATTTAAGAGATATGATTTTAGTGTAAAAAGCTAAAACGATCATAACTGCTTTGGCCAGTTTTTATGGAGGATAGTTATACAATCTTAGTATTGCTTAGTAACGACTTATCTAGGGTTTTCCGATCTTTGATTAAAAATGTTCTGTTAATTTGGTTGATTTTTAGACTGTTATAAGTTATTGGTACTGATTTTACTTTAAAAGAGAATCTTATATGAAGTGAATATATCACCAATAAAATATGGATATACTCTATAGTTTAGCCTTTAGTCCTTGACGTATGTGTACTGATGGTTTTTTAGTAAAGTCATTTGAAAAGAAATTCATAAATATGTACATATTGGATAAATGGTTCATTGATGCATTACTTAAAAATATTATTCAACAATAGCAATAAGAAACTAATAGATCCCAGATAGCGGATTCAATAGGGTAAGGAATAATTAGAAATTCTATTGTCTCACGTTTTTTAATTAAAACTAGGTAAAACACATGGCGATTCAAGATGGACGACCTAATTGCTTAAAAAAAAAAATGTCTTTGAATACGTGGGAATTTTGTTCCACGAAAATAAGAATTTTTTTATTTTTGTCTTCAGATTCATGATCAACGAACCCAAACCACCGAGCCAAAAAAATTCAGGTGAAAATACTCAAGTGAAAATTCTGAAGTGAATCAAAAACGTGTGAATCAAAGAGTTTTAGCTCAAACTCTTTGCGAACATATTTCGGAGCCTATGATCTAAAAGAGCTTTACTTTCGATCATGATCAGACTTATGAGTCTCAATATTAGAAACTAGTAATAAACGGTTCCTTGTTTTGACAATATTTATTCTGTGAAATTTTTATGTGACGACAATGACAACTACCAAAAATTTATATAGTCAATATTTAAAAGTCCATTTGAAATGGATCTATATATGACTCTCTGTTATAAGTGGGTAATGATATATTTGATATATCTTTTTCCATTATTAGGCCCAATTTCTAATATCCATTATCAGAAATCCATTATTAGAAATTGGATGATATTCTAGATTTTGTTCTTCAGCCCCCTTCAATTTCATTGATTTTTATTTTTTTTTTTTACAAATCTTCACATTTTTCATGAAAAATATCTTAATATTTTTACTAGAAATACACGTAGATGCAGGTACTAATGATACCAATCTTAATCTGAGAACTCAACCACATAACAATTATTTCGTCTTGCACCAACTGTCAAAAATATTACAAATTGGAGAACGAAAAAAGTAAAAAAGAAAATCGAAAAAAAAAGTAAAATATGCAGGCAAATGACATTTGATGGGAGCAGCTCGTGAATAAATAGCCAGTTTTCACTCCTACCTTGTAATTTTCGCGCTCAAACGTAAGTGTCACTATATTATTCATAACCGATAACATAGTGTTTCTCAACTTTATTTATAAAAAAAACTGTAAAAACTTGAATGCCTTACCTAAATCCTCATAACAATAGTCAGAGAGCTTATATGTTACTAGCATACCCGTTCCCAACGTTACTTGGGAGCAGAAATATGATATGAAAACATATTTTAAATAAAGACTCAAGAATCAAATATGTTTAATTCATTTTATTTAATTTGAGATTATTTCTCATTGAAATAAAAAGAGTGGCTTCTTATTGAAATTAAAAGAGTTTCATCTTAGTAAAACCAAAATAATACGATATATTGACCTTATGGCAACACTGCAGCAGAAATTAACTGAGTGCAACTATCCACTTAAGATGGCAGCGCGGTGAGTTGTAGACTTTCAGCTATCTCTCTCTCTCTCAACAAAGAGCTTAAGCTATTGTTTGATGTTATTTTGTGCTGCTTATACAATGGCAGCATGGATTAAAATGCATGAATTCTTAAATCATTAAATACAAAGATTTACCAAAAACGTAGTACCCAGTAGCAGGGTCGCTTATTATAGCAGTTGAATAGTGAAGGAATTATTAAAATTGGTTCAGTGGTTACCCCGTGATTGAACGATAAAAACCCGAGAGAACCGTTTTATATAATAGTCATATTCTAAATACTATTGACTTGAAAATTCTTCAAAATTATTGAGTATATTACTTTTCGGGTCGGGACCTTGCTAAATCGTAAATTTACTTCATTAAGTTTTTTTAAATTTCAGATTTTTGACACTCGTTTTTAAATCTGCAGCCTTAAAGTCCTTCATAGAATTAATATCAGCCAATCCAATTACTTTTTAATTACATTTTCCTGACTCCGAACCTCTACCTTGAGCCTCAGAATTTATCACGATTTTGAAATTGGGAACTTTAAGCCATGAGCATAAATTTAATGCATTTAGTGGCTTATGGCTTTGATTTTCACATCTATTTTCTATTCAGCCCCAGATTCAGAAATACAAAATCTAAGAAAATTTTATAGACACGTCAAAGATAAGGATATCTATTGGGATATCCAGCGCTAAACGATTAAATAGAGATATTGCTCTAAAGCAGTTGCTTATTACACCCGTTTTTTACATTGTGTGTTATTGGTACTAATCGAGTAATTCTAACTCAGCTCTATTGCAACCAATATGTTTTTATACGATCTTTTCAATTCGTTATTCATACGCTCGAACCTTTTCGATCATTGGGTCACGAACAGGACATTGTGTCACGTATGCATGACCTTACGATTAAAAGTTTGAAGTTGTTAGAAACTGAATTGATATCGAGAGAGCAAACATTTTTGTTATATTTGAAATATTTTAATGAATACATTATATATTTTTTTTAAATTATAATGCAAGTAACCGAACGTCATGTGTTATATATTTTTTGTCAAAAAACAATACCGGTTGCTATTCAAAACATCACGGATTAAGCCTAAAATAAAATGTATTCCAATTTTTTCGTAAATATTTCATATTTTCCTTCAAGGCTTAAGCATGTCACAATTCTTTCAACCGACTTGTAATTAAAATCAAAACATCATATATGTGTCAAATTCCGTACAGAATTAATTATAATAGTTAAATTTCAAATAACGAGCTTAAATAATAAATAATACTGAACCCAATTTTTCATAGATCTCTATCGATCTATAAAAAAAAAAAAAAAAAAAAAAATCAAACAAATAACCAAATGGTAACTACAGACTCAATAATATAAAAACTTAACGCTAAAATGTTGTCTTAGCTGATATTATTTCCGTACCACAATGCCTAATACCTTCCGTAAGATACAGTTATTGAAAACAAAAAACAATGTAAGCGTTAACAAATTATTTTTTTCAAGGCACATTATTCTGATTTCATATGACCTAATGATATGCGGTCCAGACCAAATGGCCCTGTTGGCTCTTTCCTAATAGGTTCCTTTACGTGAAGCTACCCCATTTCTTAGTTTTTAAACGAACCTTTATTTTGGAAGTGTTGTATAGATTAAATCTTATGCGAGCCTTCACCATTCCAGAACTTATGTTATTAAACGAACACACTGTTGTTTTTATAAAAACTATATAATTTTAGAACTGCTTCAATAAGATATTGAAAATATAAGTTTCTCTGTTAGACATTTCATTGAGTCGAGTTCTACAAACTCTTCTGATAATAGTAACTATAACTCTCAAGTTTATTCGAAATTTATGCTTACAGGATTTGATTTCGGAATTTTATCTCATTTTTGAGACAAGCGTTTTGAGAAACAATCTTCTTTATAGCTTTTATCAAAATAACACAGCTTTCGTTTTTGAATATTTTTTAAATATTCCATTTTATGGTGCGCTACATAAAACCATTAACGACCACTTAAAAATAAAAAAAAAATCAATAATTTTAAAATTAATTGATAGACTAACTTAACTTGAAAAAGTCATATTGAATTCTAAAAAACCCTCTCCATGTATCGTATTCATCGTATTCATAACATGTAACAAAAGTTGATCTGAACAACCTACAAAAGATCATTCCGCATATTTGGGTTAAATATTTTTGGGCATCAACTTATTTCTTTTGTGTCGATAACTGTACATAAAGTTCATAAAGATATCTGTTCTCAATGTGTGTATTGTCTCAATTTTGTTTCACATTCAATATGGAGCGTTGGAATAGAAAAGCTTATTGCAATAAAATGCTCTTAAAGTTAAACGAGACAAAGACTACTTCTGCTTAACTGAGATCTTCTTTGACCGAGAATTCTAGAGATATCGCCACTTTCAAAGCCTCACTAGTTGTTGTAAATTTCTTTAATTTAACTTTAAAGCATGTGCAACTTAAAAGCTTACTTCATTTTTCTTTTTTTCAGCATGAACGTTATTTTTAAATACTGTCAAATTTAAAGACTTACAGGAAAATTGTTTAAATTACGTTTTTATTTATATCAATGTAAACGACACCCAAAGATTTAAAATAAAAAAAAATATTTTTATAATTTTTTCTTTTTTTTCAAACACTTTCTTCACTCTCTGCATGCTCATTTGTACACACTGACACAATTCACTCACCTTTAAATTAAGTCAAACTCATCGCTCTTGCATTTATATTAAAAGTAAAACCTTTTTACAGCTGTCTCTATATCTCCCTGTGTATATGAGATTTTCAAATTGCAAATAAAAAAAAAACAACAATATACCACATAAACAATTTAAATTGTTGTAAATTATGTATATTATAAAAAACAAATTCTCTGTTCTTAAGTTTCTTTCTAATTTTAATTTTTTTTTTTAAAAGTTTAGCCGCAACTTTAAAAAATCCAAAACTAAGATCAATTTTTCTTTATTCCCCGACAACTACCCAAATTCCAAAAACAATCTATACAGATTTTCGCCCTCATTACGTATGAACGATGGTCAGCTGTCGGAGTTCATTGACGGTCTGGGTCCCGGACAGCTGGTGGGACGTCAGGTGCTTGGTGCACCATCACTGGGTGATATACAGCTATCAATGTGCCATCAAAAGGGTTTCCTAGAGGTAGAAGTTATACGCGCGCGAGGCTTACAGGTAAGTTAATTCATAGCCCACTCAAAGTTTTAAGCTTATTCTTTTTTTTTGTGATTTGTATAGCAAAAGCCCTCATCGAAAATGCTTCCTGCTCCATATGTTAAGGTCTACTTGGTTTCCGGTAAACGTTGCATCGACAAGATGAAAACGTCTACTGCTCGACGCACACTCGATCCACTCTATCAGCAACAATTGGTTTTCAAGCAGCCTTATAATGGTTGCATATTACAAGTAAGTATTACTACTGCATGAATACCCTCTGTAAATCTAATAAATTATCGTTTTGTTCTTTCGCAGGTAACTGTTTGGGGCGATTATGGTCGCATCGAGAAGAAAGTCTTCATGGGTGTGGCGCAAATAATGCTTGACGATTTGAATCTATCCAATATTGTTATCGGATGGTACAAATTATTCGGCACCACCTCACTGGTCAGTTGTCCTACGAACGTAGGTTTATCTAGGCGCTCATCCATAGCATCGCTTGATTCACTTAAATTATAGATTCAGTAGAACAGCTCCAAGCTCCATATAAATCTAACTACATATATTTTATAGAACTACAATAATATCAACATTTTATAATAGTTTATTCACCAAATAGTATTGCATTACCTTAAAAAGTAACTCCATAACAAAAATTTATTTTTGTTTTACTTAACATCCTCTAGCAAAAAGTTGAAAATTTCGTATAAAACCATTTAATAGTTAGTTGTAATGTTAAAGATCACTCGAAAATTTATTACTTCTATAACAATAGAGTTAACTGCATATATTGAGTTACAAATTTAAAGAAAAATGGTTAATTTAAAAAAATAACAGTGCATATTTGTATGTATTCACTAGATGACACACCCACAGTAATGTTGATAATTTAATTTTTCAATCGCAAAATCAACCGCAACTTTATTCCAAAGCAAATAACCTATAGTTAAATGTATATAATTTTGTTACTCATTTGTTGCAATATGACGTCAGTTGAGACATGCGTACATAATACATACATGCATACATATATAAATACATACATATATATTAATACCTTTATAACAATTCCACACACATATATATATTTTTCATCGTTCTTTAAAACTTTGGCATAGACTTCTTCAACGTAGTTTATAGGTATGTTCTGTCTACTTTTATTCTATCAATCTAAAAAGATATATTATTTTTAAATAATATTGTAGAACAGTAGTAAACATTTTTTCCAAATTTCAAATTTTACTTTATCGTAAGTTTTTGCTAAAGTAGTTGGATAAAAATCAAACTAATATTTTGCATGAAATTATCAATTATTTTAGAGAAAAACAAAAATACACTCAGACAAAAGAGTTCATAAGAAATTTAAATTCAATCTTGCCAGCTGTTATTGTTCTGTCTAAAACTCTCAGTGTTGAAAACAATGGCGTAACGGTGTGTGTAGATCGTTCGATGCCAATTTTACGAGCCGCGAAGTCTGAGGTTCGCATCCTAGCTGACAAATCAAATTTTTCAAAAGGAAACAATTTTTCAGATCGACCTCTCTGAAACCAATGGCTGCAGCAACATTAGAAAGTAAATAATAATATAAAGCTAATAATGTAAAGCTTCTTGAGTTCGGTGTCGGCTAATGTAAAAGGTCAAGTGCTCGATCATTTCTGTACAAAAATGTATTAACACGCACAACATAATTCGATAAGAAAATCATTTAAAGTCTTTTTAGCGACTGAAATGGCCTATTCGCATTTTTTACAAAAGATAAAGAATGAAAAAAAGAAAACACTTTTGAAGACAAATAAACATTTTCCACATAAACCTGAGGAGAAATAAAAAAAAAAAACAAAAAATTACAAGCCAATTCTAACATCCCATTTTATGGCCACAGTTTTATCTGAGTGTATTTTTTATACCCTACACCCGTTACCATTAATCATATGCGGCATTCCACATGAAGCCAAAATGAAGACAACCAAAATACTTTAACCTTTCAATTTTATTTCTTGTTGGATTAGTGTGTAATATTTTGGTTCTGTCCGAAGCGTAGTTAGCGAGATAGAGACTTTTTAAAATCAACTAAAATCAATTTTTGTTGAAGTCACGGTCTTTCCGCGTAATTTTACGGCCTTTCTAGTCGTAAGATTGATTTTTTTGTTTTCTTAATTTGAAAGAAAAGAAAAATTTTTTTAGTTTTAATTTTCATTATGGAAAACAAAAATTCAATAACATGTCTCGGGATGCCCCGTTCTAGTCTTCGCAAAATACCCTTCTATTAATTTTAGTTAAATTTTATAAGTACTTTAAAAACTCGTAATTTTGTAACTGGACTTAGCAAAGGACCTAAATTGTGCACTCAGTTAGGGTCTTATAGAGTCAAAAATATACAAAAATGGACAATATTTTGCTCACTTCACGTGGAATGCCCCATATGCTAGGTATGGCATTTAAAGCGAATAAGCCTTAGATTTAAATAAGGCTGTGAAATCCGTAGTATCCTTACATTTCAGAATATTTTCAGGATCGATCATTTTAACACAGAGATCTCATTATATTTGGGATTGAGATTTTGTTACTCACATCAACTTCATTTTACGAAAACATCTGATGCTACTTCGCATTTTTTTCTACAATCCAATAATTTTTACTGCAGTATCTAAAACTGTTTGAACTTCTGTTGAACTTTTTGACACACACCCATTAATACTAATGTAAAAACGTTCTCTCTTCCAAATAAACTTTCGGGTAACTTTCTTCGCATAATTGGCAGTATAATTAAGACCTAAGTAGCTTGAGTGGTTTACAGTGAAAAGTCATGCAAGACTACTGATGAATTGCTGTAGCGGCCAGCGAAACAGTCTGTCTAGTCTGCTGTATGATTTGCTCTATACAGATCCGTTGTTGTTGGTTGTTGCCTTCATTGTCTTCATGTTGTCTTGTTGTCAACATACTTGGCCTATAGCTCAAATTTGTTTCAATATAAATAATGAAAGGTCATATTAAAAATTTTTGACAAACAAATTTGAAGATTTTTGAATAAGAAGACGTTAAAAAATCGGTGGTGGTGGCATCAAAATTTCTTGATAGAGCTTATTGAATACTCCCTAAAACAGTACCACCACTCTAAATAACCAACCAAGCATTTTATTTCTGAAAAATTAATGATTCGAATATTTTTTATTTATTTTATTTTAAGAATTAGTCACAATTATTTTTGAGATGCAACACGAACACGAAGTTTTTTAAATTATGATATCACGAAGAGAAAAAAATCAACCATTCTATGCTTCAATCAAGCAAATAGGCTATCACTTTACACTCAAGCGTAAAGTTCTCAATTCAAGAATTATTTTGCGAGAATTCAGCAAAAAGCATATGTTTTGAGGAAAAAAATGCTTAATTCAAGAAACATTTGTTTTAAACTTAATAATATTATTTCAATATTCAAGACTAATATATGCTTGAAGTAAAGACAATTTCCTCTATTCAAGTAACAATTTGCTGAAAACAAGAATAATTTTATTAATTTGAGAAATTGATTTTCCTTGAATTAAGAACAATTTACTTGATTAAAGAAAAAAATTTACTGAAAACTAGAATAATTTGCTTGATTCAAGTAAACAATTTTCCTTAATACTAGATTGTTTTGCTTGATGTTAAAAAACTTAATTTTCTTATTGTGTTGATAGGATAATCGATCATAAAAAAACTACTCGAATATACTTAATATATCTTGTAGACGTTTGCATGTTTCCAAGTAAAGTAACAGATAAGACATTGCGTCTTCGAACCATGCCATACTTTGTCAATCCGCCCCATCTTAAACATGTTTTCATGTAAACATGTTGTGAATTATAAGCATGCCAATATAAGTTGATGCGAGAAAAATTTGCTTGATTCAAGTTAACAATTTGCTGAAAACTAAAATAATTCTCTGCGAAGTATTTTATTCTTGTTTCAAACAATAATTTATTTTACTCATAAAGCCATGCCTTTCCACGGGTGTAGGATTTTTATAACTACAAGATTTTTATAGATTTCCTCACATTATCATTAAACATTTATAATTTATGCATAGTTACTTAAATATGTACGATTAGCTTCCCCATTTGTATCACTTGGTATCATATCAGTAGAATTGCATTGTTTTATACACCTTTTCGAATAAGATTTAATTTTATAAGTCATTTGTATATATGTATGTACATAACAATACATACCATGCATTTATTAAATTTTCATAATTTTCGCATTAAAAAAAAAATAATAAAAATAAAATGGCGATTTTCAGGAACTAGTCTGTAGTCCAACTAGAAGCAATGTTTTAGCTATTCATAAAAGCTTCTAAAACCTCTAAAACAAAATAAAAAATTAGCATAAAATATAACAAATAGTTGCAATAGAGCATATTTTACGATCGTCTTCACTCATGTTCCCAGAAAACCAACAGTTGCTGCTGCAACTTTAGCTGCTTTAAGAACCGAACCGTTCATCCAATACTTGCTGCATAAAGTCATGCTTACGTAATAACCAAACATATAGATGAAAAATTGTACGCTTACAAAAACTAAAACTCTTTTCGTGTCTATATAAAATAGGGCAGGCCAATTGTGTGGGCTGGCGAATCGATAATAATCGAAGAAGAGGGTGAATAATTGTTTGTTTGAAGAGTTGTAAGTAACAAAATAACCTACACTTCTTTAAGATCGACTTTAATGATTGCGCTCTGAACTGAATTCAGTGCTAAAAAATCAGTGCTATGTACACTCCTTTAGAGTTCTGATAGCGTCTGCTTTTAGACAAAAAAAAACAAACAAAAAACCGCTAGAAAACGCCAATTTATTTTAAAATTCTAAATAAAAAATTAAAAATTAAAAAGAAAAAAAGAAATAAATGCAAGTTTTACTCAAGCCTATAATATGTTGCTTATGTAGTTTTATACTTGTAACGACATATGAATTTTTTTCTTAAGAGTATTTTTGAATATTTCAACGTTTTTTCTTAATTTTTTTTTTCTACACTGTGCAACAACAATTACAACTACTATATATATAAGATCTACTAGTTTTATTCAACTAATTTAACTGTTATATTCAATATTTTTGCAGTAACCTTTACAAAGAGCTGCATCCACAGCAGCAACAACAAAGTATTGATTGATTGAGCTCACAGTCAGTTAACTGTTGTTGTAATTGCCTGAGAAACTACTAAATAAGACACACACACACACAGATACAGAAAAATAAAATGGAAGCTGAATACAAGAGGCCATCAAGTAACTCTACAACAAACAGCCATCGCTGTGAATATACAACGTATGCTATATTTTATGGACATACAAGCACTACAACAAAATATTTTATGAATAATTGCATTTAAACACACAAAGATAACACAAAAAATACTTAATTGTAAATTAATACAACAAAACAATACAGTACAGAACAGAGCAAAATATCTACATTGTAAAAAAAAAAAAAATAAAAAATACTTCGTTATTCGTTAAGTAAAAGATTTAAATATAAATAAAACAAAAAGAAAAAAATATTCTAGAAACTTAAGCAAAAGACCACTAATTCTTAATAGTTAAACCTAAAAGTTAGTTAAAGATAAATTAAATGTAATTCAAGAACTTTTTTCTCGATGAAGGAAAAATTTTTGTGTAAATATTAGTGAATAAGACGGCTTTAGAAACGCAGCATACCTTAAATGAACTAAAATATTGACAATTAAGCATAACAAAAAAAAAAACAAAACAGCAGAAATTATAATTTAATTATATTTTTATTTTTTTTTTTTTAATTTTTCGACATTTTTCATTATGTAACGGTACTTGGCACTCAAGAGATATCAAGCTTAACAAAAAAATACAAAGCCAAAAAATTCTAGGTTAGGTTAGAGCAGTGGTGATCAACGCAAGGTTCAAACAACAACAAAGAGAGCTTTCCGAATGCACAGCTTCACACTGAAACAAGAAGTTGTTAAAAGCTCTCACAACATTTGGTGCAAGGAACTCTTGTCGAGTGTTGGATTTTGAAAATAATCATTTCTTTTTTATTTTTGTGTTTGTTTTTCGCTATTTTAACATAGAAAACATGAAGCAAAAATGTATTGATGCTTTTCCTGAAACACTGCAATATATTTACGTACATTCATGAATAAAACAGCGGGCAACACCATCTCCACATGAACGCTCAAAGTATACTGACTTGAAATTTAAAGCACAGCAGAAAAAAACAAACTTTTACGCAGTGTACAAACACAGAGAGCCGATTGTTACTTTGTGTGCAAAAGCTCAACAACACACGATACCCGCGAGCTATGGAAAACCATGTAGTGAGCACCACTGGGTTAGAGTTACGAGCAACCTGAGGTTCCAGGCATGAAGACGCTTTTCTTTCATTATGTTTCCCCTTATTTGTGGGCATATCGAAAATAACTCGGAAAATCCGGTACCTTAATCAGAAGGAGCAGACTCGGTTGCAGTCTAAATAATCCCATCAATATGACTGACATCTTCTAACTCCTGCATTTCTCTATAGAGTCTGCTTCTCGTGTATCGAAGTCGACTTTGGTAGAGATAGGGTCATTCGCATGGTAGATGTTTCATGGTTTCTTGAGGGTGTATTAACAATAGGTGTAGGATTGCCGGTGTATAAAAGCCGATCAGTTTTGAAAGATATAAGGTCTGTTTCGTTTATCACTTCAAGTAAAGTTTGAGTGAAGTTCGAGTAAAGTTCGAGTAAAGTTCGAGTAAAATTCGAGTGAAGTTCGAGTAAAATTCGAATACAGTTCGATTAATAAAGAGTAACATTTTGTTTGTTGTTCTTCTCTCTCGGGCTGGAAAAATGTGTAAAGAAACGCTTTCGAGTAACTTCAAGTTACTTGAAGTGAGTACGGAAACAGACCTGTTGTGTTTGAGACATATTTTCCTATTTGTGTTTTGAGACCTCTTACGGACTGATACACTCTATATTGAATGGACATCTCCACAACATCTGAGGAAATCTGAACGAGAGCTATCCCTAGTCTCGAAGTCATTGTGTTGATACCACAGTGTACCGTAAGAACTCCAACTAGGATACGAATTTCTTTTTTATTCATTCATAGTAGGGATTGAATGCTTTTTTTGCATTGTTTAGGACACTGCCAATGGGAGATACCACAGTTACAGAAAATTTGTTTGTCTCTCATTCTATAGTCAATACTTCTCTTGTCTAAGCCAATGTGAACAGTACTTTTATAAAATTCAGAGACCTTTCTCACCAATTTTGTCTGCAATTTCTTTTTAAATCGCGATAACCTAGAACCCAGCAGATATTGACACTGAGGAATATTAGAGTTCTTGACGACAGTTCCAAACAAATTTCGATAAAACCGTCATGCTAAAGAGTTCTTTCATTAGATCTAAGCTGTTAATAAAGATCGAAATTCTGATCGATTAAGGACCTCCGGTAGTTTTTCGAAAAAATAAAAGACACTTTTTTAATTTTTATTTTTTTTTTTTTTTTTTTTTTTGAAGCTGTGTTTTATTTTAGACAAATTTTTTAAAGATAATTAAAGCATAACTATTCAAAATTCATCCCTGACATTTTGGTCCAAATATATTCATCGATAAGGTAGAAAAGTGCAATGCCGCGAAAGACCCTAAATTTACGGTGAGCAAGATATCTGGAGACTGGTCCAAAAACATTTTTTTTATTTAGTAAAGAGTTCTTGGTTAATCATTGAGTTTTGAAAAATATTAATTTTTGACAAAATGGCGGGTTTAGAAAGAAAATTTTTATTTTTTTTTTGTGCACAAAATTGAGGTTGTTTTAGGTTGTAATCAAAAATATGTATCCAAAAACAAAAAATAAAAAAAAAAATACCGAATGATCAAACGCCCCTTAATGAGTCCTTAAGTAAGAGTGAAGTATTTGGTATCAACCAAATGAGTAGTTTTTGAGAAATCAAGACCTAATGTCTCAATTGTGACGATTTCTGCTTGAAGAATCTGCTTGAAGAAACACTACAAGAATCTGGTGGATTACAGTGGACTCTGGCTCCCATACTCAACTCCTTTTCAGTGTACGCATTGACTTCAGTGAAGATCTGGATTTCTTGTTCACTGAATGGGTGATTCGATTCACAATTTTTCTTTTCAGAAAGGACCTCCGATAGTTGGACAAGTTCTGTTGTAAATATATGTTAGGAGATTATGAATTCAGTAAAGGTAGCGCGATCCACAGGCCCTTCAATTTTTATACATAGGTATATAGTTGCCAATATTGCATTCTTTATGGTTGGCTCATTTTGTTATTTCCCATGGGTTTAATGCCTTGAAAGTATTGATTCCACGAGTATGATCATTCAGTTTAAGCTGCCATGGTTTTTATAAACTTGTTCTAGCGGTTGCAAGTTAAGCATAACCTCCAGGCCTACTTAAGGCGTTGATCACTGTGCACCTATTATTCCTGGTCAGACAAATCTCTGTAGTCTAGAGAAAGTAGAGAGATATTTTGTCTTGCTCTAGGGGTGACCTAATGGTTTTCGATTCAATGCTATTGAAAACTCCTTTAATATCATGCACGGAGACTAAATAGTAATCTCTGATGTGACGGTTTCTCTCAATAACTGGCAATTCACATCTAACTTGATTACATTACCTGTGAAGCTAAAATTGAAAATATCAAAAAATTTTTACACTCGGATTTTACTCGAAATTCTTCAATTCCTCTAAAAAAAAAAAAATAATAACTTTTTTCTATTTTCATTACGGGTACTCATAAATCTATGATTTATGAAAATTTTTCTTTTATTTAATATTGTTTTATTTTAATATTCCTTAACACACAATCCTTTAATGTCATTTCCTTACATCTGCATATCTTTCTCTATGCGTTCAAAACAATTTTTTATACAACTACATGTGCATTTTTTTTCTAATCAATTCCATATTTAGTTCATTTAATAAAAAATGGTTTTTCTTAGATAAATAAGTTTATTTGCAATAAAATGAAAGAACTTCATAAAAATTGTATTCTCTTTTTTAATTTTATTTTATCTTAATACAAAATTTTGAGATATAGCTCATATCTAGATGTTCTTGGTACTTCTAACATGACATTTTTATTGTAATAAAATATTCGTTATGAACATAAAATTAATTGAGTTTTCATCGTCTGTTTAATTTATGTTTTCTTTTTAATTATTCAGTTAAATTTTTTTTTTTAAATTCCACAACACTATCTTACATCATAACAAGATCGATTTGTATAAATAAATATAACAACTACATTTATGAGAATTCTTTAAGTATAGATACTTTTTTTCTTAATAAAAATCAAAGTGAAACAAACATAAAACAAATAGAAAAGGATATAAAACAACTTTCTAGAGAAAATTCAAATTATATTTGCGATAAAACAAGAAATTCAAACGTACCTAAAATAGAAAGAGCTGTAAAAAAGATACCTGCTTAAGATAATGCCACAGATAAAAAAACCAAAACAAATACAAATGAAATGATTTTCTAAGCAAAAATATCCTTTATTCAAATGAAAATGTTGCATATGTAAAAATTTTAATTCTTTTGTTTTCTATTTACAATTGCGGTGAATCATTCAAATTTTATTTAAAAATTTTTTATAACGGGACTTTTTTCTCTTATTTCTTTTAGCGAAAAATATAAACACCAGATGAAGTAAATTAACCAAAATTTAGTGTTTCAAAAATTCAGTTGATTCTTTAACTTTGCATAATATATTAGAAAATTGTAGTGGATAGAAGAGAAATTTGTGGATGGGATTGCCTAGAATTGACTGCGGTTAAGACATAAAACTTGCCTCAGATTCTAATTCACATATTTCTACGGCCTTCCGCCATACTTCAAACATCCAACACATGTTTCACTTGGTTGCTCCTTCTTTCCAACTATTTGAGAACCTCATTTCGAACGAATACAGACTTGACTCTATTTTTAGGGGCTCTTAGGACTCTTAAGAAAAATATCGATGATTTTATGGTCAGAAAGTTCCTTCGTTATATTATATTCATAATGTTTTGTTATTGAAATTTTTAAAAATGTTCTCTTTCCCCATTGTATATTACTACCTAGGTCCATATATAATTGCAGAGAAATCAATCCATCATAAGCAGAAAAAAATCCATCTGCAAAAATCATTCGATGTAAGTCCTAAACGCAGAGCATGCTGTCTCCGATTAGACTGTGACCCGTGAGGATTCCTACTATTTTAGACAAGAATACCCTGCTAAACTCAAGTAGTGAGTTGGTGCATTTTAAATCGTAGGAAGGCAACGTTAGCTTAGCTGTCGTACATGTGACTTAAAGATCTGTACAAGACATGGGTATACCAATAAAGTCCTCATATAAAAGGGTGTTTGAGGTCGTACCATTCCTTGCCAATTCGTCCGCCAAATTATTGTCTAAAATTATTATCTAATAGTAAATATGAACTTTTTTATTAGACACTTGGCAGCTCGTTTCTTAAAATATTTTCCAAATTTAATCTATTTTTATACCCCCACGTTTAAAAAACGTAAATGGGGGTATATTAATTTTGTCACTCCGTTTGTAACGCCCATAAGGAGGCGTGGTAGGTATAGAAAAGTATATATATTCTTGATCAGCATCACCACCCGAGTTGATTTAGCCATGTCCGTATGTCTGTCCGTCTGTCCGTCTGTCCGTCTGTCTGTGATCACGATTACAGCCGTAATTTTAAAGCTATCATCACGAAACTCAATATTTAAGCTTTTATCTAAAAAATGAAGGTCAAGTTCGTAAATGAGCCAAATCGGATGAAAACCACGCCTACCTCCCATACAAAGTGACTTTATCAAAAAGGTAAAATTTCTCTAAAATCCACAAAAATTAATGTATGGACTTGAAATTTTGCATATACACTTTGATATATAACGTGTATGGAATTCAACCAAATTGAGTGAAAACCACGCCCACCTCCCATACAAAGCGACTTTATCAAAAAACAAAAGCGAATATTTTCTGTTAAAAATATAACGAAAACGTTTTTACAGATAAACATTTTATTGATTGCTTAAGACTTTGAATATACTTTGGTTCGGCCGTGGGGGTATTTTAACTTCGGCCCAGTCGAAGATCATTTCTTACTAGTTTTTTTTTCAAATAGGAAAAAATAAAATTAAATTTTCCGTTACCCTATTTAATTTATTTTTTTTTTTTTAAATTTTGATGGGTGGATTTTTACCCAGAAGCCCTGTTTCTCTTCTCTCCCTTGGCTATGGACCTAACTCTATAGATATTTACTGTACTACAATAGAAATTTCTTGCTGAGTTTGATTCTGTTCTTCCAGGCAAGAAGAGGGGACTTCGATGGAAATCATTGCGAATGTTTTATATTTCTTTTTATAAGAATTCCAGTCTCTTACTCAAAGATAAAAATGAAGCTTGGAAAATTATAGCTCGGGCCAGATGAGGATGCCAGACGGTGTATCGTAAATTGACAAAGAGTTACGAATGATAAAGAAAGTTGAGTAGTTCTCAAAGACAATTTCTAAAAAGACTTCAGGGTAGTTAGTGATGAAAAAGTCATTAAATTTTTCAAATAGGTGTGAAAGTAAAAGTAGTTTTTTACCTTTGAGGGATTTATTTCGGCTTAGTTTTTTTTCGAAATATTAAAAATCTAAAATGATCATTCCGCAAACTATATGAGAATATGACCCAATATAGAAAATAATATATATTAGCACAAAAATTTAGATGAATTACATTATATTACAGTGTTGTAAACAAGAATAAAAGAATACATATAAAAGAATTCAGTAAAGATAACTTGGAATTACGTTCAAAGAACAATTTTCATTATAATCTAGAAGTTCTTTCCACAATAAGAGGAATACAACGGCATACATATTTAGTAGGCTGGGTCGGTCTCCATACAAAAAAAAAAGAAAGTGTTCGATAAGCTCGGTCTAACATGTACCTTGGCTTATTGTGGTACCCTCCTCAAAACCATTTCGTGATGTGTTAACCCTTAGGCTTCCTGGAATTTTTTTAAAAAAGTACCTTTTTTGGTCAAAAACCCAAGTTTTGTATGGACAAGTTTTTTGTTTCGCAGTATTTTCAAAAACAAACAAAACCAAAATTAAAACTTCGAAAATGATTACTATCCGCATAAAAAATTTTGAGAACTTTTCTGGTTCTGTATTTTTTTTTTTTTTTTTAGTCTTTTTTGAATACATTTTGATGCGATTTCGACTTAAATTTTCATAACTACGCTATATCTCGTCCGATTGATGTCGTTTAACCAACGTTGGAAAGGTAATAAAATATCCTTAACATATCAGGGGCCTACTTGTTCATTTTTGAACAAAGTTAAAATTTCAAAAATTTTAAAAAAATTTTGGACAAAAATTTCAAGTCAAAATTTTGTATGCAGATAGTAATCATTTTTGAAGTTTTAAGTTTGGTTTTTTTTTTTTAAATACAGCGGAACAAAAACTTTTCCATAGAAAAAGTTGGTTTTTAACAAAAAAAGGCAATTTTTTAAAAAAATTCCAGGAAGCCTAAGGGTTAACACATTGCGAAATCGTTTTGTGGAGGGTACAACAATGACCCAAGGCTAATTTTAGACCGAGTTTATTGAACATTTTTTTTAGCGACCTACCCTAATATCTAGTCTTGGAAGTATCAGGTCAACACTATTTATATATTCACTATTGTTTATTAAATACGTGACAGCCCTTCGGTAGTCTAGATACAAACTGTACAAAACAGGAAGTTTTATGTTGGAAAAAGAGTTGCTTAGGTTTAATTAAGTTAAGATGTGGGGGGCATGGAGCATAAAACCGCTGTATCGACAGGTTTTTTTTTTCTTTTTGTTTTTTTAGTTTGAGCTTTTATCCGTCCGATATCATCAAAGTTCATCTAAATACACATAAAAAAGCCATCCAAATCAACTCAACGCTAGAAATGAGTTGAAATATATTTTTCATATAGCAAAAACTAATAGATACTAATGGTAAAGACATGACAACTTTCATTATTACAATCAAATGATTCGCTGCAATTATTTTTTATTTTAAATCATTAAATGACAAGAAAGAAAAGCCAAGATATAAGTGTACTTTGCCAAAATTTTCTTTGATAAATTGATAAACAGCAGTTGATTATTTTCTTTTCTGTTTTCTTTATTTTTCAAAACCAATAGCTTTTTCACAAACATCACATTAGTGTAAATAAAATTTATTAAATAGCTATTTTGCATAAAGAAAGTCACAACTCAAAGATACTCTTACAAAAAATGTATAGATAAAACGAACTTTGTATCAAACAAATTCAAACAAATTTAGTATTTTTCACAAAATCATTAAAAAACAAATAAATGTAAATATTAATTCGAACAAAAAAAATAAAAAAAAAAAATTATCTAACAAATACTTAGTGAAAAAGTTTATACTAAAACAACTGCTGAAATAATATTAACTTCATTAACACACAAAAAAAAACCTAAAAAATAAAAACTAAATAAAAATAACTATGAAACATTTCATAATAAATCTAGAAATGCTATGAAAATATTTATGAAATTTATTACCAAATGCAAAATATATTTATTATTATTAAAAACAAAAATAACACATTTCTTGCAACATTTAACAGATAAAATATATTTATTATTGAGTAAAAATTTAAATGCAAAATGTTCAAATCTCTAGAAGTATTATACAAAGATTTGTCATTCAGACTGTTCCGAAATGTTATTCAATTTAATTTGAATGAATTGAAATTTTATTAAAACTCTACTACTAAGTATTAAATTTCAGATTAAATAACTACATTTTGCATAAAATTTATATGAAATTAAAAAACCAAGTTTCAAATAAAATCATTATAAAAATCCTTATAACAATAAATAAAACAAAAAGAACAAAAGCGAACAATCTTAACAAAACTCACATTAGCAACAACAGCAACAAAGAAAAACAAAAAATAGATTTGAATTAGAAATAAAAGCAAAAACTGTTCTATAAACAGCCTACAACATATATAGTTAATAAAAATAAAAGCAAACATTTTGATTTCAATATTTCTTACTACAATTCAAACAACAAAAATCTCAACCAGCTCCTTTTCTACATAACCCGACATTGTTAAATAGATGCATCTTTATAAAAAAGAAAAGTTTAAACATGTTAGATGAAAACTATGAACTGTCTATCTCTAAAGAGTTGGAAATGTTGAGCCTGACTAGAACACTAAATCCGACATTGAGGTTTTATTTACAATTACCGTTATTTGAGTAAAGATTTTGACTGGAATATCTATTCTTTTTATAAAATTATTTGTTAATTTTCAAAAAAATAGCTGCTTATGAAGTGTTTTCCTCAAACACACAGTCGTTCCTCCGTAATTGAAACAAAATGGCATAAATGATTCCAGAAGCTTTTTCTTTCCAGAAGCTTTTCATGACGCAAACACTAAAAGACTCTTTTCAGACTCAACATTTCCACTCACACTCAATTTTTTCCACTCAAAATCCGTTATATAAGATAATTTGTATGTATCATGCATTATTAGATCTTTAAATTTTTGATAATTTTTTATTTTTTTTTTTTTTAAACTACTTTGTCACAGTAAAAAATACAGTTAAAATAATATTAGAAGCAAATTTAATATTAAATACAATTTATTATATTATTCTATACTTTAATGATAATAACATTAATTATTAATAATGCAAAGGCCACAACACTATGGAACAAAAATAATTTTCTAATTGACTATTATAATAAATTATATATAAAATAATACTTAAAATAAAAAATAAAAAACAACAACAGCAACCAGAGATAAACCTTTACGATTATGCATTAAATGTATTTATATAGATATACATATATTTATATATATGGTAGCATATATATTATATACATATATATCTATATTTATATTTATAATTAAATGAAAATTTATCATAAGAACATATGATAAAATCACAAGATAGCAACAAAATGAAAACAAAAAAAAAAAAAAAAAAAACAATTTTGAAAACTAAAAATATTGTTAATATATATATTGTATTTTAATATCTCGACATTAATCGAAAGTCGAGAAACGACAATAAACTGTGAAAATGTATTAAAAACTGATTAAATAAAAACAAACCAAAAAAAAACAAAAAAAAAACGTAAGAACAAGAAAATTTAAGATCTTGAAAAAAATGTAAAAAATAAAGCAACATAACTTGAAATATATTAAAATAAAAATTGTTTTCTAATAAATAAGCTGCAGTGTTATTCATTTCATACTTTTTTTTTCAAACATGATTAATAAAGTTACGTTACAACAGGAATTGTTCATACACTAAGGGAAATAACGCATATTAGCAATATCCACGCCTGAGTATCAATTTTATTTAAATATTTAAGTGGATAAATCAAATGTTTTCCTTACAACTCGTTTTTTCCCGTATTTGAATTTTATTTATACCACACACGTACACACATATTCCAAACAAGCAAGCAGCAACAGCATCGCACACGTACACACATTTTCCGACAAGCAGCAACAGCATCGCACTCTGCTCCTGCAGTTTATTTCTTGCAGTTGTAGGTTTCTTATAGTTCTCATTTAGTTAATGTTGCAAGGGTAATATAGCCTGGATGTTTGGCAAATATGATTTGTGAGTGCGATGGTGCGTGCGATGCATGATAAAATCATGTAGGGTGGAGTGACAACTCGGTATTTTCTCAAGAACATCTTGAACCGGTTGTCATTTACCTGCATAATTTGCTTCTTATTCTCTATCTTACTTTTTATAGTTTATACTATTTTTGACATTTGATCCTATAATATTGCACCAAATGTCAAAAATAGTATAAATTAGAGAACAAAAAAAGTAAAAAAGAAAATAAATATACTACCAAATCGCATTTGATGGACGCAACTCGTGGGTAATATTGAAATAAATTGGTTTTAAATTTCAATATTTTTATATAAATTTTCCTTTAATGCGATAGTTTTATTTTCAAATAGTAAATAGTAAATGTATTCGTGCATTATTTAAATATATTCGTGCATAATTTTAATACATTTTTTTATTAATTCTGTTTAAATATTTGAATATTTTATTGAATTAAAAAAGTATTTAAATAAATTTTAAATATTTACGTGGTCGATTTAAGTAAATGCGTTATTGGTGCAAAAATGACTCGCTTTTTGGATAAATTAAAAAAGTTTTTGGATAAATTTAATATTTTTTTTCCCTTAGTGTAAAAACTTACACCTGCAGCAGACCCATAGCCAAGAAGGGTGTTTGGTGTTAAAATTCCCCCCATAAGACAGTACCTTTTATCCCATACAAAAGTGAGGAAAACAAGGAGTCGTTCGATTTCTGTGAAATTTTGCATGATGACTAATATTTCAAAATTAAATCAAGGTTTATGTAAGACGTGTTACACTAAAATTTGCAAATTTCCAGCATTAGTTCTCTCGTAAATTGCCCGACCGTCGGTCGTTTTTTTTTTTTTCAAGCTTTAGTTCGGTGTTATATGAACTTTATTTGATATAAGTAAAAGTTTCTTCAAAGCAGTAGTGTTCAAAATGTCGTCACCGCAAGAGAAAGTGCGCGAAAACATAGTGCAAATTTATTTAAATAATAAAGGAATTTCCTACAGAGCTATCGCAAAACAATCTAATAGCACCTACGCAACCGTCCGAAGAACAATTAATCGAATTTTAAAAGAAAATAATGTGTCAAGAATAAAAGGAACGGGCAAAAATAGAAGTGGAAGAGACATCGATTTGGAAAAGAAGGTGATGAGGAGTTTAAAAAGAAATCCTAATCTCTCTCTTCGCGATTTGCCAAAAAAATACAACACCAACCCCGTTAGAATTTTTAGAATTAAAAAAAGACATGGTATGAAGTCTTACAAAAAATATGTCGTACCCAGAAGAGAGCATAAACAACAAATAACAGCAGTTCAGCGAAGCCGAAAGTTATACAAGCACCTCTTGAACAATAAAAACGTGTGCATCATACTTGACGATGAAACATATATCAAAAAAGACTTTCGATCATTGCCGGGCAAGGAATATTTTTCTGCAATTGAAAGGTCCAAGGTTCCAGAAAAATTTAAAATAATAAATCGGGAAAAGTTCCCACAAAAATTTATGGTATGGCAGGCAATTTGTCAATGTGTCAAACGCAGTACGCCGTTTGTGACAACTGGATCAATAAATTCTGAAGTTTACCTGAACGAGTGTTTAAAGAAGAGGCTTTTACCACTAGTTAGGAAACACGTCACCGCCACAATATTTTGGCCTGACTTAGCTACCTGCCATTATTCGTCAGTTGTACAAAATTGGTACCGAAGCCAAAAAATCAGTTTTATTGAAAAAAACATGAATCCACCAAACTGCTCACAGTTAAGGTCAATTGAAAGATATTGGGCAATAATTAAAACTTAATTGCGAAAATACCTTCGGCCAGCTAAAAACATTGAAGAGTATAAAAAAAAGTGAAGACTTTTTTAAAGTCTTTTTTTTTTTAATTGAAAACTTGCGGGCAACCCATATAATACCTAACTCAACTGTGCAAGCTCTGATGGGACCCATTAAATCTAAGATAAGATTATTCCAGCGCCAACCAGTAAACAATTGAAATTTCTGTATTTTTATTTTTTTTATACTGTAAATATATTAAACATGAATTAAAGTTTTTATTTTTTTGATATAAATGTGGAAAAAATAAAATTTTGTGTTTTGCAAATTTAAGTGTAACACGTCTTAGATTTATTATTTTCGCGAAAAATTAGGATGAAACATCGAAATTCTTAAAGCTTCCTTTTAAAGGGAATGTTAAAGTTAAGAAACATATTTTTTTTTTAATAATTTTTTCTGTGAGATTAAACACTTTAATATTTAAAAACTTTGGAATTTTTTTTTGTTTTTTGTTTAAATTATTTGACTATTAAAAAAAATAGAACATTTCATAATTCTTTCATTGAAGGAGTAGACGCAACAATTACATCCAAATCCAGCTACACTGGAAATTTTAAAATGGATTTTTTTTTAAGAAGGACTTATGTACTTGAAATTCTGAAATCTATTTCATAATAATACGGTTCTAAATGTGCAAGAGTTTTAACACATAAGGTGTTAAGCCACTCTAGAATTTTTAAAAAATCTATGTTTTTTTAAATGGTCTTATGACCTCATAAATTATGTCTCAAAAGTTTATGGCCGGGAAAAATTATCATTTAGATCATAATAGACAAAGTCATATTTCGATCTTTTTAAACCCGTATTTTACTTTCTGACTTCCGAAATTTTAATATAATTGAAAATAAAGGACTAGGATAAACATTCTTTAGTATATAATTTCAAATGCAATGGAATATGAAATATATTTCAATTATTTTAATTAGCCCTCTACAGCCTACGTCGTAGTCTGCCAGACACCAAAAATCAAAATTTCATGCGTACAAACGTAAAATTCGAAGTTACGATCTCTATGCTCTCGTTACCTTTTCTACTGTTTAATTTGCTGTTATATGGAAAAATAGCTTATCATTATTTGCTGTTAATGGAATAAGGTCAAGAAAGTTACAGTCAGAAACTTTATCATAGCATCAGTGAGAAAATCAGTTTAAAAATGAGGTCTGCTAAGCCCCACGTCAGGTATATTGTTAAATTTTGAGCACGTCAGTTGTAGATGGTTAAAATTTACTTTAATTTTAAAATGTGAATTGTTAAGTCATTTTGTATCTGTGGTGTACGTTACTGTACTCTTCGGAATTTTTATTACCAAATACAGATCAGAGTTCTCCTTACCCACTAATGGGTATTAGAAGGGTTAATATGAAGATACCATTGCTGGTTTTTTTCTCGGTGATATTGAAAAATCCGGTTGGGAGTTATCTTAGCCGCTACATAGCAGTCAGAGTGGGGAGTGTTCTTGACAAAATCTTTCTATAACCACAACGGTACATAAAAAAAACAATAAAAAAAAGCAGTAGGGGATATCCCCATGTTTAGAAGTTTTGCAATGATATTAAGGGGGTTATATACCCAGAACTTTTTATTTATTCAAAAAACTTTTTTATATTTTTTTAAAGCTCAAGAATATGTGGTGAAAATTTCAAGTCGATATCTCAAAAAATAACAAAGTTATAGCCTAGTCAGTGAACCGCCTTCTAGAGCGCGCAGTGTTGGCCTTTATTTTCAAACGCGTTTTTCTCGAAACCATATTTTCAAAGTCGGTGACCAAGATTTCTCGAAACTCAGTGACCCGATAGTGTTGATTTTTTTGCAGGCTTATTTTACAAATAATAATCTCGTACTTGTCATAGGATTTTTTTTTCGTAGCTTCGTTCATTTTTATAGTCAAAATAATGACGAATTTTTGGTCGAAAATCGTTAATTTACGTTCGAAAGTCCGCCATTTTGTGAAAAATCAATATTTTCAAAAACGGCTATGACAAGCTCGAGTTTTAAGTATTAAGTTTTATAATATATACATATATCAATTTTTTTTTGTTTCAGATGAATTTAGGAGGAGCAATCTTGATCACCGCATTTCACCTTTTTTTCAGAGCGCTCTACAAAAAATGCTGTATAGACCTTAATATTAAGTTTTTTTTAATAGAAAAAACTAAAAATACTCTTGAATGTGTATATTTTTAGGTATAAAAACCCTCATTTAAAAATATCCCATAGGTTTCCTCAAAAAAAAATTCACAAACATGACCTTTTTTTTCGGCCTCTGTCTATATTTCCCCCTTTAATCTTATATTTTTTCTATATCCAAGACTAATATTTGCTTGAATTGAGAAAAATTGGCTTGGGTCAAGTAACAATTTGCTGGAAACTAAAATAATTTGCTTGGTTTGAGGATTTAATTTTATTTATTTATTTATTTATTTGGCCAAACAAGGCAATTACTTATTCTATCTTAATTTAATCTAACTTAATCTAACAGAGTTTTGTTTTTTTTTTTTTTTTTTGTTTTCTTATGATTAAGGTGAATTGCAAGGTGGGCGTATCCGCCTACAGGATTGACATTTTTTTTACAAAACTATGTCTTAAAGGGATATTCTTAAAGATGAGATAATAAAGGGGAGAGGAGGTTATGAGGACGGGAAAAGTATCTTGTAAAGATTTGTTTTGAAGGAGACTTTAGATATGGATGGTGAATAGCTGTCACTGATATTATTAAATTCTTTACAACATCTATTAATTGGCTCATTATTGGCGTATGAATTGAGAACAATTTGCTTGTTTCAAGTAAAGAATTTACTGAAAACTCTAATAATTTGCTTGATTTAAGTGAACAATTTTCTTAATACTAGAATGTTTGGCTTGATATAAGAAAATTAATTTTCTTATTATTTTGAAAATCCTTCAGCAAAGATGTAGGATGGAGAAAACCCGATAATTTAAAGCTACTCGAATATACTAAATATATCTTGTAGATGCTTACATATTTCCAAGTAAAGTAACAGATAAAACATTGCGCCTTCGAACCATGCCATAGTTTGTCAATCCGCACCATCTTAAATATGTTTTCATGTTAACATGTTGTGAATTATAAGCATGCCAATATAAGTTGAAGTGAGAAAAATTTGCTTGATTCAAGTTAACAATTTGCTGAAAACTAAAATAATTCTCTGCAATTGCTTAAATTAAGAAAACATTTTCTTGATTCAAGCCTTCTTTCAGATTCTAGAATCAAGTATTTACTTCTTCTTTCAAGCAATTATTTATTTTACTCAATTTTAAAAATAAATTCTCCTTATAAATTTATTTTCCTTAATTTTATTCTTTTATTTTTTTTTTTTTTTGTGCTTGATTTGAGAAAATAAGGCTTAATTTTAAATTTTCTTAGATCAAGCGAAATATTTGCTTAATATAAGAATATTATTTCTCTCCGTGTTATTTTTCAAGATAGAACGTTCAAAATCAGATTTTAAAAGTCTCAGATGTTGTTGCATAAAACTATTATTGGTAGTGCACTTTTTTATTATTATTAATCATAACGAAGAAGATATTAAAGTGTTTTGAACGATGAGTTCTTTATTAAAATACAATCCCTTTTCTTTATTTCAATTCCCATAAACTCGGAACTTTCTAAATTGAATGTAAATAAAATAAGTCAGGGTATACAAGCAATGCTCGTTATGAACTTCGAAGAAATTACTTTGCTTCATGTTCAGGAAAGTAGTTCACAATCATCATCTTATCGCTGAAGATTCAACAACTTCGTCATCATTATGTGGACCATATGTTAATGAGATTAGAACGACAACGAATTGCAAATACTATCGACATATTCTATGTTCTCTCCTCTTAACCGAACGAACGGGAATCTAGACTCAAAAGTCTAACTCAATTTCATCATTTGTGAAAGAAGATTATTGATATTAGGAAATACTAATGATTGTAGGAATGAATGGATTTTTAAGTTCAAAGCTGAGAAGTACATTAGTTGGTATTGAGATTTCGAGCAGTGCGTGTAATTCGGAGCATAAATCGATTCAAGTAAATTTTATTCAAAATGTGCCAACAAGATTAAAGCTTCTGAATTAAGCAGAGAAGACACTTAAGAAGAAACACACTACACTAAAGAGAAAACTCTTTAGTGGTTATTTTAAAACAGATATATCTTGCCATACATGAAGATTAAAAAATTTAATGGATACTCTTTTTCAGATATATTATTGTTAATAAATTAAATAAAAACGTTCCGAAAAATATTGGTGCGCAATCATGTTTAATATATACCACGTGCTGTTACTGGCCGTAATTATAAATAGGTTTTCAGGAACTGTAGCTCAGTATGAAAGACCACAAGGTAAGTCAACAAGTTTGGATGTGATGTGAAAATATATGTGCTACTAAAAGATTTCGAAACTGTGTCATATCAAAGTCACAATAAAAAAATAATGTCTTAGAAGCCAAAATTGCTTCAGAAAGGTCACTCAAGATCAATTTATTATCTGGTCACGAGTTGTTGATAGAGCATTTCTCTAATAACAATATCCGGCAAAGCAATTTCAGTGTCAACAAATTGTTTCCCGCCATTTCTATAGTTCAGCTGATAATGTTGGAGCTGAAGCAGTCATGTTTAATCCCTATTTATTTCTACAGCATCCTTGACTGGCGAATATTACGAGGAGGAAGACGAAGACGATTACGTGCCCGTGAGTCCATGCAATGTGGTGCGCCCTGGTGATCCCGACTTGACAACATATGATGTTATCTCGTCTTATCGCTTCGATGAATACCACTATAACTTTGAGGGTGTTCAACAAATCGCTGGTTCATCGGGCTATCAAACAGCCTACCACATTGAGGAGTATTCGAACACGACCATCGAATCAATTCAAGCGTTCCCCAGAGGCGTACCCAATGAATTTTCATTTGAGTGCACATTTCGAGTTCCTGATAGGCAGCCACCGAACGAGTGGTATCTTTTCGAATTGACCGACTACAAGTATGAGTCTCAAATGAGCATAACCATCAACCCGATCATAAATTCTATTGACTTATCACTGCCCAAGTATGATGGATCCTTACAGACTGTATCATTTGAAGAGATAGAGGTTCGTTATGTTCACCTGTAAATGTTCTCCTTAGTTTAAACAAATAAATCTCTTTCAGATTTTCGATCGTTCTTGGCACAAAGTTATGTTTGGCGTCACGAATGACGCAGTGCGTCTTTGGGTCGACTGCAAGCCTGTGCCTGATCGCAGCGGTAATCTGCAGGCACCGCTTGATGTACGCGGTCCCATAGACTCCACAGAGGGCGCTTTTTCCGTTGCTCGCGACTATCAGACCAGAAAAACAGTCCCGGTATGTTGACTCTCCATGACTCGTTATGAATTATTAAAATAAACTATTTTGGTTTTAGATTGATCTGCAATGGATGATCTTCAGCTGTGACGCAGAAAAACCAAAGCGCACAGATTGCAGGGAAATTCAATATGCTGTTGCACCGAAGGGTCTAACGCAACCTGATCCCAAGTTTCAATTTCCCTACAGACCAGAAACCAGACCTATTCCACCTCAATACGAGGAATCGACCATTTTTCCGCCACCAGACTTTTCCTTTGCCACCACATCAACGCGTCGTCCTTGGTTCATGTCGACAACTCCTGCAGCATTGCAGCAACCAGAACCCATAACATGTCCAGACCAATGTCCTCGTGGACCTCCAGGTCCGCCAGGACCACCTGGCGTGCAGGTAACGTAGATTGACAAGTGTACTCTTTAAGCATTTAACTTATGTGCTGCTTTGAATAGGGTTTTCCGGGCCCCGCTGGTCCACCCTCTACGTTTTATGGTCAATACGATAATCGTTTGCAAAAAGGCGAAAGAGGCGAAGTTGGGCTATCGGGACTTCCAGGTAGGGATGGTTTAAAAGGTGAACCTGGGAGAGATGGTATTCCAGGACGCGACGGCATAGATGGAGCACCTGGTCCGCAAGGTCAACCTGGTATTGTCACTGTAAGAGATTATTCTGCTGATGAAAAAGGTTTAATAGGATTAAAGGGCGACAAGGGCGATGCGGGTGATATTGGCTTGCCTGGTTATCCAGGAATATCAGGAATGCCAGGTGCGAAAGGAAATTCTGGAGTACCCGGTGAAATGGGCCAGCCTGGAAGGCCAGGGGTACCCGGACCAAGCGGTGAAAAGGGAGATATGGGTGCACCTGGTCTACCAGGAACTATGGGCTATCCCGGTCCCCAAGGAATATCTGGTTCAGAGGGACCGCCTGGTCCACCAGGACCTTCCGGCAACTCGGGCGCAATCTATAGCGAGTCACGCACAATTGAGGAACGTCAAATACGCGAAATATGCATGGAAGTAGTGAGGGACTATATAAGCGAAATGTCCGCCTCATTGGTTGGACCACCAGGTCCACCTGGTAGGCGTGGTATAGGACGACCAGGCCCAACAGGAGCTGTAGGCTTACAAGGTTTCTTTTATCTACTCATACCCATGTTGACTAGCTTAAAACAATAAAACGTTGAATTTACAGGCGAACCAGGTCTACCTGGACCTCAAGGTGAACGAGGCTATCCTGGCATACCTGGTATGCCCGGCGCTCATGGTGAAATGGGAGCACGTGGTCAAGAAGGAGAAAAAGGCAATCGTGGTGAGGATGGTATAGGACGCGAAGGCGCGATGGGTCCACCAGGCCCACCGGGACCCGAGGGACGAGGTATTGATGGACTGCCAGGACGTCAAGGCGATCGTGGTGATACTGGAAGGGCAGGTAAATACTAAACGCTGTTTTTTCAATATATTTTAGAACTAAAAGGGTAAATTTTCAATTTTTAGGTGAGCCTGGTACTCGTGGTACACCCGGACAGCCTGGTGTTTGCCCTGATTGCTCAGCATATAATGCAGCTTATGCCTATCCCCTCCTTTTGGCACAGCAACAACAGAGCAACAAGGGACCACAAAGCTACAACAACAAAGGGCCGCAGAACTACTATAATAAAGGACCATGAACTATTGATTGATCGATCGCGACGATCTTGAATCTTATTTTATTGCTCGGAGTAATGAGTGAAAAATGAAATTATTATTATCTATACTTTAAAAATTTCCGAATAAATTGCGAAAATACTTTTTAATAAGCAAACTTTAAAGTTACAAAATTATTTCACTGAATGCTTATATCTCGTGACATAATCTTGAGTCTCTTGACTCGATCTATAAAAATTTAGTATCTGAAAATTAAAAAAAAAAAAAACGGTATGTTGACTCCCTGGTATGCGAAAATTTTTTTACACAATATAAAAATTTTTTATAGAAATATTCGCACCTCTCCGAGTGATAAATATATGCTTTCCGAATTTTATGTTTTCTTTTTTTTTTTTTTGTGCTCAATAGGTCACAAAGACACTAAAAAATTTTCCAAAAACAAGCAAGTTTGAAGATCGAGATTGAAGAACTTTGGTATCCGAATTTTGGTTTTATTAACTTTTTGCACAAAATAGGTCAAAACCATGCTTAAAGCACCTATGGAAAAATATGTTCAAATTTTACATTTTTTTTTTTTACTTATTAAACTTGACCTGTTCGAAATATCACACATCTAACAAAAAATTTAATAATGGCGAGGTCCTTAAACGTAATCGCACGATTTTTTGTGTCCTTATTAGTCAAAGTTTAGAAAAATATTTTCACTGCATTTTATTAAAAAACTGCTATGATTTTTTCAAAGCTGCAAGAAAAAAATATATGTGTGTCGCCACGCACGTACGATAGAAGCGAAACTTTAACCCAGAAAAGTAGTGCACTCTTTAATATAGTCTTACTAATAAAGTTCCATTTCATATAATGGCAAGAGTAGATTAAATCTGTTTTAAGACAAGTTCCAAAAGTTTAATGTTATCAAGACAAATAAGAACAACTTCAGAGTAATACAATCACACCAATCCCATCATAGCATACTATACTATACCATACCATACCATCATTCCATGACCATCATACCAACATACCACACCATCATACCATACTATCATCCTATGGCGTCATACTGTATCATTAAACTATGTGATATGTAGAAGCTTATACCAAAAATATAAAGATATAAGGGAAATAAATGCCATATAGAAATATACTCTGTGTGCTCTTTATTTCTGTGTGAAGACACTGTATTTTAAACAGGTACCACGGCAATTTGCCCTTCTGCGGTTATACCAAGACTGTATATGCTCCGCAAATTCTGTACATCTATGTATACGCTATTGAGAATATCAAAGACATGCTCCATATGCGGCGAATTTTTTTCATTTTCGTTTCATTAGGAATATAACGGGTTTACTCCCTATACGTGGCTAAAGAAGTTTTACTTTAAAAATTGTTTTTTTTTTACAAAAAGTGAAAAATCAGATTGTAGTTTTTTTCCAATTTTCATGTTTGCTGGCTAATTTTAACAAAAAATTAATTGAAAACGAGGTGCGTACCAGTTTTTTAAAAATGAACGACTTAAAGAATATTGGGTCTTTTGAAGAAAAGAGCTTTTTCACATATCTGTGTCAATAAACAAGAATCACCCCTATCACGAGTTTCACCCGAATATATACTTTACTCTGGCGAATAACTCTTCGTCCGAAAATGTAAAGCCTATTACGAGTTTCGCCCGAATCACAGTTCGCTTTTAATCAGCTGTGCAGTTTCGAACATACTATCGTGAATTGTGTGAGCACATTAATACAACAAAACAGTTCTGAAATTAAATTAGAAGATATAAAAGTAACAGGAAGAACAGGAACTAAATAAACATCGTGCTGTTCGAAGGCGCTTAAAGGACCAGTCCACAACCACCACTGTCCAAGTGTAAGTCCAAAATTAACCACCACTGTGAAAATTCTTTTAAATAGTCATTCAAATATTTGTTAGACATACTGGTTTCGTCTTTGCCACCTTAAAAAAAAAATAAATAACTGGCCATTTCAGCCCTTGAAAGGACTTTGACCTAGCTTCTTATGATCAATTGTCCCCTTATGGTCGATAATTTGCGATCCCACCAATCGTAGCACTTAACGCTTGACTGCGGTATATACCAAAAAGGAGTTGGGTTCGGTACAATCGTCATTCAGCCTGGTACTTTCAGAAGTTTTGGGAATTTTGGTCCGAACATTTTGTCCACAATGGATAATTTGGCCACAATAGAAAGGGGAACGAAAAATTGAATCCTATCCGCTGAAAAAGTACTAGTGAAGAAATTTAGCTCTTAAGGCGAAACATTCCGCTATAAATCAGTGTTGACAATGGGTGAATTTGTTTCGAGCATACGAAATTTTTCATGAGAAACTCCCAATAAGCGAAATTCAAATTGAATATTTTCGGACGAAAAATGCATTTCGGCGAAACTCACAATAGGAGTGAATAGCTTGATTCGGAATTCAATGTTTTAAGAAATCTTAGATGAAAGTTTTTCAACTCCATATAGATTCAATGAAAACTTCATTGGTTTTTGTGTCATAACTTTGGTTTTGTTTAAGCTAGAAGTTACAGATTTTTAACAATATATTTAAGAAATATAGAAATATAAATAACTCAGTTCTGACTTAAGTCGACTGAAGCGATTATTGCTTGTGGACACGGATTTAAATACCTCGGACCAATAAAACTTGTTGCGACACCTCTAAATAAATCTTCTTCGATCGAACTCATATCTGAGATTCAATACTTTTTCGAGCAGCGAAAACTTTTTAGGGGAGGGGCATATAAACAAATGCAAAAAAATGTTACAATATCGAATTGACCTTGGTGCAAAGGTTGTTTAAAAAGCACCTACTTAAACCATCTCTACGATTGTTTTTTTGTTTTTTTGTAAAAGTTTGTGCGATTATTCGTTTGAGTCACTATACAACGAAAACTTTTAAGCAGGGACCGAAAATAACTGTTATTTTCGAAATTTCGATTCAAAAAGTCAGGCGGAAAAAATGTGTCTTTTCGATATTTGAATAAAGTAGTGCGATGCTTGTTAATAATCTTAAAAGATTTTTATTTATTTGACTTTTTTAAAAAAAGTTTAAAAATATAAGTTTTTTAAAAAAAGTCAAAAAATAAAAGTTATTTTTGACTTTTATTTTTTCGGTCAAAAATAACAGTTAAAATTTTACTTATATTTTTCCGGTCAAAAATATAAGTTAAAATTTTACTTTTATTTTTTCGGTTAAAAGGTAAAAAAATATAACAAAAGTATAAATTCTATTCACTCTACTCTTATCTGCCTTTGTCTGGCTTATCACTGCACCTTGCGTTCCCTGTCACTGTTGTGAACTGAAATGATCATCAGAGAACATCAGAGAACTGAAATGAGTAACGGACAGAAATCGGATACTCAAATCATACCCGAGTTACTTGCTGTTCTATACCCTATCCTTGCTCAATGAAATATGTAAAATACTTATACAGGGTGGGCAAATATATACTATTATATACTATGTATAACTAATAACTATAAACACGGACGCCGAAAATTTTTCCCCATCTAGTTTTCGTCTTCAAGTGAAGAAAAGGAACTTTCATTGTTTTGTTGAGAAAGTTGTGTTGCACAGTATAATAATTAAATATAAATAAAAATCATTTTCAAACAAGCGAAAAATCGAGAAAATCCAAAAAGAGCACGATAAATAAATTTAGGCTGCAAAACAACGTGTGCCGGGTAAGCAAGTAATTAATAAAGGATGTCACTGTCAAATTGTGTACCTTTATTTTTAATAGAAAAAATAAAATAAAAAATAAAACTTAAAACTAAAAAATATAAGTCATATTTAACTGTTATTTTTGACCGAAAAAATAAAAGTCAAATTTTAACTGTTATTTTTGAGCGGAAAAATAAGTCATATTTTAACTTATATTTTTGACCGGAAAAACAAGTCATATTTTAACTTTTATTTTTGACCGAAAAAATAAAAGTCATATTTTAACTGTTATTTTTGATCGGAAAAATAAAAATCATATTTTAACTTTTATTTTTGACCGAAAAAATATAAGTCAAATTTTAACTGTTATTTATTGACTTTTTTTAAAAAAGTCATAATAGTTACGGTCCCTGCTTTTAAGCAATTGATTATACATACTTGCCAACCTCTTACTAATTTTAATTTATACCTTATACACTTTCAAACAAACAAAATTAAAGAGAAAAAAAAATACAGTTTACTTTTGTATAATATTTGTTATCGTTTATTTTCATGATAAGAATAATATTTGCATAGTGTTAAATAACTGTTTTTGTTATTGATGTTGATGTTTTTTCTTTAAATTTCACTTAAATTGCACTGTTTTTTAATAAGTAAATGAATGAATGATTTTCACACTGATCGAATTCTTTTTGTTTTGTTTTTAAGTTTAAATGAAGTTTTGTACAAAATGGCACGTTACGCAATAATTAAATTGTTAATAGCTTTAAAACTAAATAATTCGTTACAAATGCTGTGTATTATTCGATTACATTTCATTTTTCTTTTTCGTTAATATCATAATTTTCAATCTTTTATTATTATTTATTTAATTGTTATTTTATTATATTATGATTTATTATTGTCTTAAACAATTATTTTGACTAATACAACTATCAAATATTCGTGTATAGTATATTAAAAAGCATATTTTTGTTTGTTTTGTTTTAAGTTGGTGTAAAGTTTCATTTTTTTTTTTTTTTTTTTTTTGTTTTAGTTACTGACGTTAACCAAAGGTTTGCTGGTTAATTACATTTTTGTTATTATTGTTATCTATCAGTATTTACAGTGTATGACGAAGATTTAAAGTTTTCAAAAATAAATGCTTGAGTTTCAGACAAAATGTTTTGAGAATAAATAGTTTTCAACATATCAGAAACCTTTAAGAACTTCTTTATACATGCACTCATGCGCACATACGCATACGACTAACATGTGTTTTCTATAGGACATTATCTACTTATATGGCATACCTTAGTTTAAGTAAGAAAAATACTTACGAAATCTTACAAATAATATACAAGCTATCGTTCTTCTACAGTGTTTATAACTAATTTTGGCTTAAGTTAGAAATTATTTCGATAAAACAAAAAGAATTACTAAATTATGACTAAGTTTGTTTAGAACTATATATAGGGGTGTGACGGTATACAAACCGTACAGAGAGACTTTTGCACTTATAAGAAGGTCAGTGAACAAAACAAATAACGAAATGCTTGAGTGATTATTTACAATATTTTGGCTTAAAATAAAAAAAAAAATCTTAACTTATTTAATGCATTGAGAAATAATACAAAAATGGAGATTTTTATTACAGCTTCAACCCTCTCCACTTAGTTCTGCGCCTTGTCTACTTTTTCTTCTCTTCTCTTTTTAATCTTTTAATTCTTCTTCTTCCTTCTTAGTAAACTATTTCAAAGTCCTTATGTTTGCTTAACCTAGTTTTGAAGCTTTACGGCGTTAGGAAATCTGTTTTCTTTGCAAGAATTTCAACTTATTTTTATGTAAAAATTTTTGGTTTCAATGATCTGTGCTGAGCGTGTCGTCGATGTTGCTGTCCCAGTTGAATTCGGTTACACCTTGTTTATAGTAAATATTGCCCAAGTTGGCAAAGCGTTTTTCGAAATCCGTATCCTTCGCTTTGAGACGCTCGAATCTAAGTAAAAAAAAAATTTATATATGGTTCTCAATTCAAATTCTCAATGAATACCTTTGGAATAGCAAGTTTTTCGCAAATGTGTACAGCTCCATATCCAGACTGTTCAGATCCTCGATGCGTTGTTTCTGATCCGGTCGCAAATTATGCACAGCAGATGCTGAGATTGTGGTATTGTGCTGTTCGAAGGGAATTGCGAAACGCAAGTTGAATGTTTCTTCAAAAATATACTGAGACATCTGCAATAAAGGGAGTAGCATTAATATTGAAATCATTTCTTCAAGTACGCCCGCAATCGTCAAGCTCACCTTCTGATACTCTGTCAGTCCAAAATAGGCCATTGCTGCCAAATTCCGTTTTGCACTGGCCAGCATGACGCGATCTCGTTCATGTGATGGCATCGACGATTTGTTATAGCAGCCCACCAGCGCCAGATCAGCTAACATGCGTGTCTGTCGGTTTGCCGCCAAATTTGAATCGCAGCCTGCAAATTCATCAAGATCTACATCCAGCCAATCTTTGCCTTTGTAACAGGGTGGCAGCTCTGCAGCACTTGCTTGTCGACCCAGACACCAGTGTCTCGAACCCTTCCAGGTTGCTCCTCGTCTCACGTGACGATATTCAGACATATAGCGTGCAATCGGCTCTCGCAGCAGCGTGATGTAGAAATATCTTCGTTTGGCTGTTTCGCCTTCATTTTTGTCCAGCTCAACGTCCACGCAGCTTGTCAGTTCTGTCCAGTCGGCGTGCAGGCCACACTTCCAGCCAGTGGAATAGCGGGAAAAGAGCCAGTTTTCATTACGATGCGGACGGAAGCAGTAGCAACGTTTGCGCTGTCGCTGACACTCACAGGGCCGCTGTAAGGGGAGAAAACAAGAAAGAAAGGAGAGAGCTGATTAAAATTATGAAAACCAACCCAGTACAAATAAAATTAAATGTTTAAAGAAATATATATAAAAAATAAATAGTTGATGTATTGTCTTCTTTTTGAGGAGAATACGTCTTCAAAATAGATAGTGAGGGGGATGTTCGCAAAAGTTGTATGAAAAGCTTCCGGAAAAAGTGTACAAATTTCGAATACAACTTCTGGATGATGGTAAGTTCGATGTGAATAAAATTAAACTTGTTACACTAATTTTATTAAGTATAATTAATCGATAATGTTCTTCCCACCAAGCCCAAACCTTCCCTTCCTTCCTCCCCTTTCATTTTTATGGCAAAGATAAGATGATGTTTTGATATTATTTATGCTAGAAAAATAATTTCGGTACAGGACTAAAGAAGGCCAGTTTTTGACACCTTACTTAAAGTGGGCGTAACAGTTAGTGGCCGAAAATAATCGGGAATGAAATATTTTCATTATTTAAGAGGAGTATTTAAGGTAAGTTCTCAACAACTTGCGCCCAACCGGAAGTGCCCGAAAGTCGCTGAAAATTAAAAACTCAGAAATAAAATTTCTATCTACACAAAGAAAATACACTTAAAATACAGATTCGTAGGTTTTTATCAAAAATTGTTTCAAAAAATTAAATTAACACGCCCGCTCCACCAATATTTGGCGTAAGATCTTAAATAAATCAATTATATCGAAACGATATAATTTTGGCGCTATACACGCTGAAGAAAAGAATGTTAACTTTTAGAATTAAGAGAAAGATTGTTCTCGATCGGCAACGCAGAAATGGGCGTGATAAATTCAAATTGAAGAAGAAACGAAGAACTGTAATAATTGAAAATAAGCGAGATATGAAGCCTTAAAAAAAGCTTTAATGTACTTTGTGTTCATATAAATACGAAGTAAAAAAACTTTGGAATAAGCATCTTTAAGGGGGATTATATATCCAGAGGCCGAAAACAAAGGTAATGGTTGTGAATTTTTTTAAGGACGCCTAAGGGATATTTTTAAATGATTGTTTTTATACCCAAAAATATACACATGCAGGAGTATGTTTAATATTCTTAATTAAAAAAAAAATTTAATTTTAAGGTAGATACAGCTTTTTTTATTGAGAGCTGTAAAAATAATGTGAGCTCCTCCTAAATTCATCTGAAACAAAAAAAACCAAAAATATTATTAAACTATATACTTAAAACTCGTACTTGTCATAGCCGATTTTGAAAATATTGATTTTTCACAAAATGGCAAATTGGAAAATTGGAACAATTTTCGACCAAAAATTAGCCTATAACTAATGAACGAAGCTACGAAAAAAAATCCTATTGCAAGTACGAGATTATTATGAATAAAATAAGCCTGAAAAAAATCGGAACGATGGTTCACTAAGTTTCGAGAAATTTTGGTCACCGACTTTGAAAACATGATTTCGAGAAAAACGCGTTTGAAAATAAGGGCTAGTACGGCGCGCTCTATAAGGCGGTTCACTCACTAGGCTATAACTTTGTTATTTTTTAAGATATTGACTTGAAATTTTAACCACAAGGCAAAAAACAAAAATTAACAAAAAAAAGTTCTGGACATATAATTCTCCTTAAAAATGTTTAACGAGCTTTGTTATCATATAAATACGAAGTAAATAAGCGTAAATACGTTTTGGAATAAACGGCTTTAAGCTTCGGATAACATATTTAGCGGAAAAATAACGGTGTACGCCTACTTTTATACAATGTGGGCGTATGTAAATATATAATCTTATTAATTTAGGTTCTGTGCAATTTAGTAAAAAGTCCTTTTGTATAAGTTCTTTCTTTAAAGTTTTAAAACATATGACCTGTGAAAACTGACATGCCTAAGTGACACGTGAACTCAAAAGAGGGGTCTTGAAATAAGAAAGGATATAATTTTGACATAAGGGAAATAAAAAATATTTTTATAATGACAAAACGAAAAAAAAATACGGATAAGGACAAAATTAAGGATAAGGATAAGGATAAGGATAAGGATAACGATAAGGATAAGGATAAGAATAAGGATAAGGATAAGGATAAGGATAAGGATAAGGATAAGGATAAGGATAAGGATAAGGATAAGGATAAGGAAAAGGAAAAGGATAAGGATAAGGATAAGGATAAGGATAAGGATAAGGAAAAGGAAAAAGAAAAGGATAAGGATAAGGATAAGGATAAGGATAAGGATAAGGATAAGGATAAGGATAAGGATAAGGATAAGGATAAGGATAAGGATAAGGATAAGGATAAGGATAAGGATAAGGATAAGGATAAGGATAAAGATAAGGATAAGGATAAGGATAAGGATAAGGATAAGGATAAGGATAAGGATAAGGATAAGGATAAGGATAAGGATAAGGATAAGGATAGGAATAAGGATAAGGATAAGGATAAGGATAAGGATAAGGATAAGGATAAGGATAAGGATAAGGATAAGGATAAGGATAAGGAAAAGGAAAAGGAAAAGGATAAAGATAAAGATAAGGATAAGGATAAGGATAAGGATAAGGATAAGGATAAGGATAAGGATAAGGAAAAGGAAAAGGATAAAGATAAAGATAAGGATAAGGATAAGGATAAGGATAAGGATAAGGATAAGGACAAGGATAAGGATAAGGATAAGGATAAGGATAATGATAAGGATAAGAATAAGCATAAGGATAAGAACGAGAAAGACTTATTTTAAATAATTTTAACTCAAATGTCTCTGTAAAGTGTATCATCTTTATTAAAATTCTACAAAATATCATTATAATTGATTTTATTTGATGTTCCAATAAAAGCGGTTGAAATTTTTGATTGTCACAATTTCTTTTAAGGTTCAGATTGTGAATTTAGGTAAGAGACTTAATAGTTATGGTGTTCGTTCGTATACTTTGGCCTATTTATTTTTTATTTTTTTTTCTTGTTTGGCTAGGACCACTTAATATAAGCGTTTAAGTTTAATATTGTGATTGTGTTCAACTTTACAATTTGAAATTTTTTTTTAATAAAAACACGAAAAATATACAAGTTCTTAAAGAAAACATACAGCTCCCATAAAATCTAATCAATCAAATCAGCAAAAGTCAACTCAAATAAAAAAACAGTGGCTTAAAAAGAACTAAATAAAGATTAATTCTATTTTATAGTGTCTTTACTTAGCTCCAACTTAATGTGGCAGAGCACGTTTGTGGCTTTCTAAGAGCTACTGAAATTCCTGAGTCGGTCTTTGGCTGCAGATTTATGCGCCGTACGTTTAACGACTTATTTTAAACAGTAGCGATTGCTAATTTCAGTCTAACGATTATTTTGCTCAAATTTATTGCCTATAACTCAGGAGTAAATGTTCATATCTCATGGATAACGCATTTCGACGTCGCAAGCAGTGTCGTCGCAAGAGTCAATCTTGCATTTTATTTGCTTTTGGGTTGGTTTTTTATTTCGATTTCATTGCTTTCCTGAATGGTTTGGATCTGAGGGGCATTATTGCAAATGTAGTTGTATGTTGTGAGTGTATGCTTATTGTCCATGAATGCAGAAATAGATAAATTATTGTTAGCTCAGTACCAATAATTTTTCCTCTACTGTTTATTTTAAAGTTTTACTTTACTTTTTGCTCTTGGTTTGTCTTGGCTTATGTGACAAATTAATTTATTCTAAACTCTGCAATTGTTTATGTTTGCAATTTGCTTTATTTTATAGCAATTGCATTTGTTGTTGGCAACTTTTGACATTTATTTATTTTTTTTTCTTTTTTTTTATTGAGTGTGTTCAGAATTTTAATTGAAAAATTTATGAAAACAACAGACACCAGAACACTTTAGAGCAATTTTATGCCAAGGTAGAAACTGTCAACAATTTGAACATTTGGGCTTGGAACATGGCACATTCTTTATATGGAAATTTATGAAGAATATAAATAAGTATTTTTATATTTGATAAACAAAGCAAAATGGCAAAAAGCGGTAGTTGAAATTAAAGAGCAGTAACGTAGTTAAAATAAATGCACTTAAGAGTAATGCACTGTGACAAAATTCTAAATGAATTAAACAGAAATTGAGAAAACATTTATTTTAATTTAAAAGCACGTTTTGCTGAGTGATTTTAACAATTGATACATTTTTATGTTTATATTTATATCAATTGAAGTTTTGAACAGTGACAAAGAACACATTTAAAAGTAAATAATGTTCATAAAAATATCATTTAAAGCTCGTTTTCGAACGTACAAGCGTATGTTTTTGAGGGTTGTTTACCTACTAAAGTACGATACTGATTCTCCTGCGAACTCGTTTGCCAACAAAAGAAGGCATTTTATTCCGAAAAAAGGTCCAAAAACGATTCATTAACAGTGCTTGAAACGACCTTTTTCATCCGAAAAGATTCATAAATGAATTCAGAAAAGATTTGGTTCACTTTTGGTTCACTCAACCAAAACATTTCATCGCTTTCAGTTAACATTTCAATAAATCTTTGCTTATCGCAATCTACACACTTAAGCCGTTTGAAGCAATTCGGATAATTGATATCTTCACTACTCAGCGGGACTTACCTTTAAATCCAAGTCACGCACCAAATGCCTGCCAAACGAAGTGCCGCCTGTCTTCTGAATATGCAGGAAAACCATAACATCATGTCCGTCCATATCGAATTGAAAATCATCGTTGAGCACATCCTCGTAACTGAGCCCTGCATTGGCGATAATTATATTCTGTTGTATTGATTTCGCGTTAATGACCGAGGAAGACGTGACCGCTGCAGAGTAGGCGGACGCTGCTGACAAGGCCGATGCTGCATGATGATGTATACTGAATGCGGCTGATGCTGAACCGACAGCTGATGCTGAGGCAGCTCCAATAGCACCGGGTGGTACAATGGCATCATTATATGAAAGCATATCCGGTTGAAGCATCATGCCACGCTTGGAGAGCGCACAAACCTGTTGCAAATGAAAGCAGTAGAGGAGGCATAATTAATGAAAATATGTTCAAATAGGAGCAGAGTAAAATTAATTAAAACATCACTTTCATATTAATTAAAAAAAAAATATAGGTAAATAATAATAATGGTAAAACTATAGCAAGAATTAATGTAAGTTTCCTTTGTTTTCACTTTTCCACAACAATAATAGACACGGAAGACAATAGGGTTGCCATCATATGCCACATGCTTGGGCCATAATATTGTTAACTTAAGTGCAGCAAAAGATGGACAACAAAGCGCGAGTTTTTGTTTTTGTTTTTGTTTTTAATTGAGTTCATGTGAATTATTATGTTTCCATAAATTCAGCATGTTTTTTTTAATGTGGTATGTAATAGATTTAAAAATGTAGAGCATTCAATAAAATTAATGAGGCGCATAATTGCAAGGATGAAACATAATGAATAAGGTCACAAAATGACAGGCAGCGTGTGTGCCAAAAAAAGAAAAAAAAACCAACAATTTTTAATCGCTTCTTTTTGCCTTCTGAATTTTCAATCAAAGTTAATGATTTGCACTGGGAGTTGACTTCAGTGATTTAAGTTGGTTTTACACAGAAAGAAACAGGCAGAAAAAGCAAAAATTGTGCATCAAAAGGAAATTCAGCTCATTAAATTTGTAAAATTCCAGCTTAATTCGCGGAAAAAGTTGACAATAAGGAACTTTTCCTTAATGAAGAAAAATTACTCTTTTTTATGTTGTTTCAATCAATTTGTTGTGGTTTTCATACTTTCAAGTGGAGCGGTCAGGAAAACAAATTTGTCAACTGGCTACAGTATGTAAAGGAATTAAATCGTTTTATTCTTATACGCTAGCCAATACATACACAAAATACCGTTGTTTTTACATCTTTTTGGTGCGAAAAAAGTATAGAGGCAGAGCGAAATGTTGGAAAATATTTAACCCTTTGCGATTTTATAAATTTTATATATGGGTGTCATGCTGGTCGGAATCATGATACAATTACAAGGTAAGCTCATTTTAAGATGGCTGCTCAATTGAGAAATTTTGCAACAAAAAACCTGTAGGAGCTACAAATGTCAAACGACAAAAGCAACAACAACAATTAGAAAAACTAAAAATTACCAGCTGATTTTCACAACTAGCGCACCCTGCTCTGCAATATGAGCCTACCCTTATAATTGTATCATAGTCGGAATTAATTTTCGTTGAAAGAACAGTTATACCAAAGATCATATAATATAAAGAAGAATTACGTAGCACATTAAAATATAACAAACAATTTGCTCTCTATAGCTTTTCAATATTATACACACAATGTTGCTTGCTTGTTCTCTCGCTCTCAAAAGCTTTAAGTCGTTCGCTAAACTGACTCTCACAAAGCTTCAAAGTGGATTAATGATAAATCCACATTCGATTTTGACTGTGTCGCTTATTTGTATGGCCATGGTGCATCTTTATATTATATGATCTTTGGGTATACACAATACACAAGATTATGAAGGAAAAATAAAATTTATTAATTCTTTTTAAAACTTTAGATACATGTAACATAATAATATGTTTAATTTTATGTAAAAATTATATTTTATAGTTCTTCATCGTGTGGTATCTTTCAAAGCAGTCTCCAATATAAAGCATACGACTGGAATGGTAAAAAAATGCTTTGGTGGCTGAGAGCAGACATACGACTGGAACGGCAAAAACACTTTGGTGGCTGAGACACATAGTCGCAAAGAGTTAAAAAGTGCCAAGAGGAGAGGTAAGCAAGAGTAAATATTTCTTTATTTTTATACCCCTACGTTTAAAAAACGTAAACGGGGTATATTAATTTTGTCACTCCGTTTGTAACGTCCATAAGGAGGCGTGGCAGGTAAAGAAAAGTATATATATTCTTGATCAGCATCACTACCTGAGTCGATTTAACCATGTCCGTCTGTCTGTCTGTAATCACGATTACAGTCGTAATTTTCAAGCTATCATCACGAAATTCGATATTTAAGCCTTTATCTAAAAAATAAAGGTCAAGTTCGAAAATGAGCCAAATCGGATCACAACCACGCCTACCTCCCATACAAACTGACTTTATCAAAACGGTAAATCTCTTAGAATTCCACAGGAACTAATATATGGACTTAAATTTTGCACATGAGCTCTGCTATTTAATATACACTCTGAGTATGAATTTCAACTAAATCGGATGAAAACGACGCTTACCTCCCATGCAAAGTGAATTTATCAAAAAGGTGCAATCTCTTTAAATTCCACAAAAATGAATATATGGACTTGAAATTTAGCATATGAACTTTGATATATAACATGTACTCTGTGTATAAAATTCAACGAAATCAAGTGAAAACCACACCCACCTCCCATACAAAGTGACTTTATCAAAAAAGCAAAAGAGAATTTTTCTGTTAAAACTATGACGAAAATGTTTTTACAAATAAACACTTTTTTGACTGCTTAAGACTTTGAATATACTTCGGTTTGGACGTGGGGGTATTTTAACTTTGGCTTAGTCGAAGATCATTTCTTACTAGTGTTTTAATAAACTTAATTTAAATAATAAAGATTTTATTATATATAGACTGCCGACTGGAAAACAGCTGACAGGAGAAGAAAAAGAAAATATTGCAACGTATCATGATGAAGGATTTTCAAATTTCAAAGCGATTGAGGAGTTACTGTTATCTAGTACTGTTGTAGTACTGTTGTAGATAATTTCATAAAAATGGATGACCAGTATAGAAAGGCCAAGCGTACAGAAAGACCGACAATAGTTAAATAGTTAAAAACAATACCAAACGGGTGATTCAAAGACTTGCTGTGAAAGATAATTTAAACGCGAGGGAAATTATTGTTGAAGTGGTCGTGGCAATAGGTTTTCGTCATGTGCAGTAAATAATGAAGCAAGATTTGTGCCCATTGTACGAGAGAAAAAGTTGCAAATCTGCTCACAACAAGCAAAGTCGAAAGTCAAGGCACAATTTGGCTAGACATCGATTCGCTGAAAAATACAGATGAGAAATCACTTCTGGGATGAGAAGAAAGTCGTGTTTTCTGACGAAAAGAAGTTCAATTTAGATGGACCAGATGGTTTAGACAAATCCTGGCGTCCAAAAGGCCCTCCCAAATTAAGGCATCAGCGGCGAAACTTAGGGCGGTGGTTCCCTTATAGTATGTGCTATATAATTTTGCTTTTCTTCGGCGGATAAAAATTATCCTAGTTCAGGCGGTGGCCACTTAAACAAGGATTTATTTGTTTTTTTTTTATTTTTTCCTCAGATGTTCCAGACTGGTGATATCCTGCACACCGTCAATTTTTTGACATTTTTTTAAAAAAAAATTAATTAACGTCAAAAACCGCTTCAAAAATTCTGGAAAAAATTTTTTGTATTTTTTAAATGTTAATAAATATATGTGCAAAATTTGAAAACGATATCTTTTTCCCTTCTATGAAAAAAAATTCTCGCAAAAATTTCTTTTTTAAAAAATTTTTAACCTATACGTCCCCTTAATTTTAAATTTTCTTAGATCAAGCAAAATATTTGCTTATTATAAGAATATTATTCCTTTCCATGTAATTAACCTATTTTTACATTTTCCAAGAAATGTTATTTAAAAAGAAAAATTTAAAGTTCGCAGTTCGATTTTATTTTAGAACTCTTAAAAACTTGTGTACAAATTTAGATAAATCGGTCCTGCCGCTTCTTAGAAATCTAACTTATCACCTCCACAAAAATAATTTTGAGAAAATCGCGTTTAAAGGTTAGCATTTCTAAGAAAAACGCTTCGGATTTCTTTCCAAATGTGAGTGAACTTAGAGTGTTGAAAACAAAAAGAAAGAAACAACCAACAACAACAACGGCTCTGTATAGATCAAATCACACAGCTTGACTATACAGACTGTTTCGTTGGCCGCTACACCAACTCATCAGTAGTGTTTGCATGACTTTTCACTGTGATCTACTCAAGCTACTTAGGTTCTACTTATACTGCCAGTTATGCCGAGAAAGTTACCCGGAATTAATTTTGACAGAGATAATGCTTAAATTCTTATCTACTTCGATGCACCCTGTATCAAGGTTAACATAGATCGTATCATACTTTTAGGCATAGCCTTAACGCATGTGCATCTTCAAAATTCGATCATAGCGGTTTACCGCTATCAGAGCATATTGAAGTTGTGTTATTTTGTTGTTAGCTTCTCCCTTGATGAGTTGGTGTAGCGGCCATAGAAATAGTCTGTATACTCAAGCTGTGTGATTTTATCTATACAGAGCCGTTGTTGTTGTTGGTTGTTTCTCTCCTTACCTTCATGTTGTCTTGTTGTCAACATACTTGGCCTGAAGCTCAAATTTGTTTTCAATATAAATAATGAAAGTTCATATTCAAGATGAAAACTTAGAGTATATACATGGGACTAACAGAAAATTCTCTGTATATTTACATAAATATATGTTAATTGCGAAAATAGTATAAAATCACATAAAACTTTATTTGACCTTCTGACTGCGGTTGACCACCACTTAGGTCTTTCTCTTTAAAACATTTAACTTTTATTGATTTTTTATTTAAAAATTTTTTCTTTTACTATTATCACCTTACGAATCAGACACGAAAAAAATAAATTTAACTCAAACTGAGATTTTACTGTAAGGAAAACTGATTTTTTTTATGTAATTTCGAATTTATCGTCCCTTGTCGACCAATAAGAGATTTCTTTAAAAGTTTTTCTAGAAGTACAGAAGTAGTGGCGGCGTATCCTTGGACATTGAATATCAGCCTTAACCCTATTCATGTCAAGCTATTTGAATAACGTAAACTGTCACGGTGTGACTTAGAGACACTAATACAAAAAACATAATTATTTTATTGAAAAAAAGAAAGTTTAATACAAAATATCGTTCATGGAGAATTAATTTCTCTTATTAAAAAGAAAAATTAAATTATTTATAAATAATGTGGAAATTGTTATTAAACTATTAATTTGTAAATTTAAGGCAAACTACACTTTTCTGTGAATGCTCGTTACTCATGTGTTTCTGACTATTACCACGGAATTGCTTAGAATATCGTCCTTTTTTATAAGAGCAGCAGTTTAGTTGACGCCTCTTCTTTGATTATACTGTCGATGCATTCTAAGCTGGGTTTCATGATGAGTTTTCCATTATCACGTCTCTTGCAGATACCAGTGTCTTAGAGTCACTACGTGACAGTTCATGTTATTTTTTAATATTTTGTGTAATAGGTAAATGTTATAAAAACATAAAAAATTAATTGTATATTACAGAAACAGAATGACCTATAATAAAATACATTTAACTTATTTTGTTTAAAAACAAGTTTTAAATCATTTATATTGGTTTGAAATTGAATAGTGACCCAAAGACACAGCCTGACATGAAAAGGGTTAAATTAAATCTTGAAGCTCTATCCTAAGAATATCTGCGACTGCCAACTACCTCAAAGGCCGTATTGTACTGGCGCTTATCAGCAATTTATGTGTTGCTACATGACACATCGAGTTCGAACTCATTTAAGATAGGCTAGAGAATGACAAACAACAACAATACGAATAGCGACACCTAAGCAAAATCCATTTGTTGCCCTTATAAGCTCTAAATTATAACCACCTGCACAACCAAGTTATCCTTTCTTAAGCCTTATCATGCATTTCCGGTGTATTGAACAACAAACACACATTAAAGCGTAACGGGTTTGTTCCATCATCGGATGGTTACTGAATGTTCTACCCACGAGTGCTAACGTTGTGTATTTTGTTGTAAACTTTTTTGTGTTTAAACTGTTTGGGGAAAAAGTTTGGCCAAGTTTTATGTTTGTATATCGTACAAGTATACGTTCAAACTTTTGGCAGAACATGAGATCTCAAAGCACATGAGATCGATCAGGATGACATGAACAGCAATAAACTAACAACTACTGGTACGATTGCAAAACAGCAACAACTTCTTGTTAATGTTAGTTGCGTTAAGTTGTGTTCAGTATGGTTGTAGTTGTTGTTTTTGTTGCTGCTAAAGTTGTGTGTGTTGTTTAAAGTTCACGTCAATAAATTGTCCTTAAGGTACGCGTCGTCGTACGCTCAAGTATGGCGCGACTAAACACGCAGTGTTTGTTGCTGGGCCTACCTTACGTCAAAGTTTCCGAATTTAATCATTCTTCATGTGGTTGTTTATGTTTTAGCAACAGTAAAGATAAATCCTTATAACAAGCTTGTCGGATGTTGCTTTGTGCAAAACTGATTTCAGGGAATTCGGCAACATTTTCCGCACCAACAAAATTTCAAACACAAACAAATCATTTAGTTGCTACCAAGTTGGCCAAACAAAACCAAATCAATCAATCAAACCAAATCGTTAAGAAACACTTATTGGTTGAGCTACTATGAGAGAATGGCTAATTCTCAAGGGAACATTGCAAAGATAGGAACTAATAACTCTTAAGTGCTGAGTTGTATCTTCTTGGAGAACTAAAATAATCTTTTTTAGTTCATGTGTGAACCTTCTCGGATTACAAAGTTCATTTTCCACACTCGCAAATGAATCACTGGAGAATAATTTGATGCACTTTAATGCTTATCAAATACACTTAAATGCTACTAAATTCGTAAATACTTGTACATTTTTTTCTACTAACATCAAAAGGAAAAGTATCATATAGGTTTCTATTGCAAAGTAGTTAACGATACAAAAATACAAATCACACAAATCATTTATGATATCGTAATCGAACTTTTTCAATAAAATTACTTCTTTATTTAAACTCAAATCATTTACGAATGTCGCTAACGAACCTTTTCAAAAAATCACGTTATTGATTCAAAAACTTTAAACTATCGGCTTAAAAAATTTGTATTATTTTTCATTTTTGCGAAATCTTCAAGTTCAAAAACAAACAAACGGCTTGACTCGGCAACATTCAAAAGGATCTCACTATTAACGTTATTTTCACTTGTGGGTCAGATGTGGATTCGTACGTGGCAATTCGTACTTATTTCGAGTTTTAAGAGTCATTTACGTGATGTAATAAAAATATGAAATTTTTTCTTTGCTCATTATGATAAAAAAAAAATACCAACTTAGCAATAAAAAAGAAAAATAAAAAATAATTTCAAGTCTCAATTTGCTCGGAGCTATCATGTTAAGGACGACGGACAATTTAATTTCAACAGATGACCTTTAGAAGGACCATCAAAACAGATCGTCGCGAATTGCAGAGCATAGAAAAGCACTCAAAGAAAGCGAGATATTATTTTAATTTGAATTTTTTTTCCATATTTTTTATTTTTTTTTTTTTAATTGAATTGAGCTGCATAAAAATAATATCAAAAAGCATGGACAAATCATGCATTCAGAACTTAAGATGGAAAAACGTTGGGCAGACGTTTTGCATTTCCTCAGCAGTCGGTCGAAGACCAAAACGTAGACCAAAAATATTTTCAAGTACTTTATATAAATACAATAAAGCAAAAAAATATTTAAATTGTTCATTTCGAGCGCTGCTGCTTTTGGCTCAACAAGGACATTCGAGCACTTGTCCTTTGCGCGCTCGTTGGTTCGCTCATTTGCAATTGTAAATTTTAGGCAACACGGCGAGAGGAAGATGTTCTATATTCTACGTAAAGGAAATTGGAATTAAATTTTGCTGGTCAGCGCAGGAAATTGAAAATGGGAATGAGTAATTTTTGGACAAGAATTTTACGCATCAAAGGTGCAAAACTTTTGGCAAACTTTGAATAACATCAAGGAAGAAAGAGATAGAAAGTGACAATCGAAGAAGAAAAGGATTCGAAAGTCAGAGAGATAAATCTTGATTTTATTTTAAATTTTATTAATTACAAAACTTTACAACTCAACAGCTGAAAGAGAAAAAGTCGTACTATTGTTTGAGGATAAATTATTTTTTTGATGAAACATTTTTATTTAAAGGAACCCTCTATCTACTCGAGATTGTTCTGGTGGTTTAATTGGTCAATCAATTCAATTGCAATCCTTGTCTTTTGAAAAAAAATTTCTTTATAACCCTTAAGAGTTTAAAATAAGAGAAAACCAATAAGTAATAAAAAAAGGGTTAAATGCCTTTCTAAAACCATAACCTTCAACATAACCATAACCATAACCATAACCATAACCATAACCATAACCATAAACATAACCATAACCATAACCATAACCATAACCATAATCATAAACATAACCATAACCATAACCATAACCATAACAATAACCATAACCATTACCATAACCATAACCACAACCATAAACATAACCATTACCATAAGATTAACCATAATCTTAACCATAACCATGACCAAAACCATAACCATAACCATAACAATAACCATAACCATAACCATAACCATAACATAACCATAACCATAACCATAACCATAACCATAACCATAACTATAACCATAACTATAACCATAACCATAACCAAATCATAACCATAACCATAAACATAACTCTAACAATAACCATAACCATAACCATAACCATAACCAAAACCAAATCATAACCATAACCATAACCATAACCATAACCATAAACATAACCATAACCATAACCTTAACCGTAACCAAAACCATAACCATAACCATAACCATTACCATAACCATAACCATAAACATAACCATAACCATAACCATAACCATAACCATAACCATAACCATAACCATAAACATAACCATAACCATAACCTTAACCGTAACCAAAGCCATAACCATAACCATAACCATAACCATAACCATAACCATAACCATAACCATAACCATAACCATAACCATAACCATAAACATAAACATAACCATAACCATAACCATAACCATTACCATTACCATTACCATAACCATAACCATAACCATAACCATAACCATAACCATAACCATAACCATAACCATAACCATAACCATAAACATAACCATAACCTTAACCGTAACCATAACCATAACCATAACCGTACATATAACCCGTTACCATTACAATAACCGTAAGTTTATGAGTAATAAACAAATTGACACTTATTTTCGAATTTAGCTATAATGACAATTGTTAGTTTTATTTAACTTGTCAGCAGTTATATTTCAGTTTCATGTTCTAGTTAGAAAATAAGTATAATTGATGAGTTTTATTAAACCACTCAGTGACAACTGTTGGCAGTGACAAATGTAACTCTCGGAATATCTACAGATGGTATTAAATCAAAAATTTATGTTCTCACAACTCACGCTTTTGTTTCTAGTTAAATGACTTACTCAGGTTTGTTCTGGTAACTCCAAATTAACTTCACGTTTATGTAGCCTCGAGCAAAATATTTGCCCACACCTGAATCCAGAAATTATTTTTAACTAAATTAAATTGTTTCATTACAGTTATATTTTATTAGTGCTGTTGAACCCTATCCTGAAGAATGTTGGCCTTAATAACTTCATACGCTACAGCTTAAAACGCCCCTTGAAGTATGCAACTTAATTTGCTTACTTACAGCGTGTAAGGGAATGTGTTCTGGTTGCATTGTTTTGTTGTTTTGTGTTGTTAACTTGAAGTGTTTTTGGGCGCTAATTGAGTCCACATAGCAGATGATTTCGTTGTTTCTGACGCCAGGCCAAATGCTTGCAATAATAAAGCAACAACAACAACCAATTTGTTAATTCTGGTTATTATAATTGTTCTCTAAGATTGCCAACAACAACAACAACAACAAAAGGAGCTAATTATCCAATTGCTTTACAGAGGATCTCGCCAAAAAGGACACAAAATTCAGTATTATTCGATTATTTCTTGTTTGAGCGTTATTAAATTTATGGGGGTCGGGATTGTCTACAACATTGTCTTCAGGTTGTTAATAAGCTGCTTTTGTTTTGAACAGTTATAGCATTAAAATTCATTAGCCATCTTAGTTGAATGGGTTGATTTCAAGAATTACAAGATGCTTACATAATTTGTTTGGGAAATAATGAGCTTAATGAAAATGAGAAGACGACTTTAAAGCCAAATTTAAATTAACTTTAAAAATACTTGTTATGAAATAAAATTTATTGTGACATTTATTTATTTTCTTGTTTTTTTTTTTTTTCAAAAAATTAAAGTACAGTTGATAGAAAATCACTCTGAATCCAACAATAAAGGAAAGCATCACCAATTATCGTTTTTTTATTTACTTTTCTACGGAAGCAACCAAGTAATAACAATGAACAGGAAATAAAAATACAAAATTTAATTTTTAAATTAAATATTTAAATGTTGACTTCTACTTACAAAAACAGAGTTTTTTATTTTATTGTTATTAAGCTTTTATTTTAAATTGTTTTCTTTGTTACAGCAAAAGCTCCGACATAAATAGGACACATTTAAAATACACAGAACATGCATGTTGATAAATAATTATACTGTACATAACGAGGATTGCATGCTTGTCAATCAAATTCATTGTTTTTTAAACTGAAAAGTCGTAAAGTATTGTTTTTTTTTCATAATTAATACCATTCAAATTTACTCACAAACAGCATGGCTACAAAAATAAACTAAAACAAGAAAATTAATAAATAATTTGATACAAATTATGAAAAATTCATATGAATGCGAATATGAATATGAATAGAAGATGAATTCGAATATGAATATGAATATGAATGTGAATATGAATATGAATAGAAGATGAATTCGAATATGAATATGAATATGAATATGAATATGAATATGAATATGAATACGAATATGAAATATGAGTATGAATATGAATATTATTATGAATATGATTATGAATATGAATATGAATATGAATATGAATATGAAAGTGAATATGAATATGAATATGAATATGAATATGAATATGAATATGAATATGAACATAAATATGAATATGAATATGAATATGAACATGAATATGAATATGAATATGAATATGAATATGAATATGAATATGAATATGAATATGAATATGAATATGAATATGAATATGAATATGAATATGAGTATGAATATGAATATGAATATGAATATGAATATGAATATGAATATGAATATGAATATGAATATGAATACGAATATGAAATATGAGTATGAATATGAATATTATTATGAATATGATTATGAATATGAATATGAATATGAAAGTGAATATGAATATGAATATGAATATGAATATGAATATGAATATGAATATGAATATGAATATGAATATGAATATAAATATGAATATGAATATGAATATGAACATGAATATGAATATGAATATGAATATGAATATGAATATGAATATGAATATGAATATGAATATGAATATGAATATGAATATGAATATGAATATGAATATGAATATGAATATGAATATGAATATGAATATGAATATGAATATGAATATGAATATGAATATAAATATGAATATGAATATGAATATGAATATGAATATGAATATGAATATGAATATGAATATGAATATGAATATGAATATGAATATGAATATGAATATGAATATGAATATGAATATGAATACGAATATGAAATATGAGTATGAATATGAATATGAATATGAATATGAATATGAATATGAATATGAATATGAATATGAATATGAATATGAATATGAATATGAATATGAATATGAATATGAATATGAATATGAATATGAATATGAATATGAATATGAATATGAATATGAATATGAATATGAATATGAATATGAATATGAATATGAATATGAATATGAATACGAATATGAAATATGAGTATGAATATGAATATTATTATGAATATGAATATGAATATGAATATGAATATGAATATGAATATGAATATAAATATGAATATGAATATGAATATGAATATGAATATGAATATGAATATGAATATGAATATGAATATGAATATGAATATGAATATGAATATGAATATAAATATGAATATGAATATGAATATGAACATGAATATGAATATGAATATGAATATGAATATGAATATGAATATGAATATGAATATGAATATGAATATGAATATGAATATGAATATGAATATGAATATGAATATGAATATGAATATGAATATGAATATGAATATGAATATGAATACGAGTATAAATATGAATATGAATATGAATATGAATATGAATGTGAATATGAATATGAATATGAATATGAATATGAATATGAATACGAGTATAAATATGAATATGAATACGAATATGAATATGAATATGAATATGAATGTGAATATGAATATGAATATGAATACGAATATTTATTATTAGTTTTAATAGCCTTAATTTTTAAACACTTTTATAGATGATTCAAAAGTAGGTATTATTGAGCGACTTTTTTAATAACTGAGTTAAATAAAGGGTGTACCAACAAGAGGTGTAGAATTTCTTTTTAATTTAAATGAACAATTGTTTAGATATCTCAAAAATTTTTTATTGGATTTTAAAGTACATACATGGAGATTAGGTACTAAACACAATACAATATTTTTCATAACGGTCAAGCGACCAGTTAATATAATACTTGCTGATGCACCCTTTATAAGACAAAAACTTTTTAAAATGTTAAGTAAAATGTTTCGTTTTTCGTAAGGCGCCTCTGTGACCTCTATGAATATCAAATAATTTTTTTATTATCTATGGTGACAGGGTTTATTCAAATGTAATTTAATACAAACACTTTTAGAAATAAAAGAAAAAGAAAACACATGCAGATACAAGCACATTAAAATGAATATTTCTTTATGAAGTCAAACGATAGCAAAAGCAATGTATGTATGTAATATCAACATAACAACAACTACAACAACATTGAGACATTTGCAATTTTCAATAATCAGGCAATTTATATGCGAGCACCGCTGAAAAATATTATAAAAAAAAACATATTTATGGCACTTTTTCGGTTTTTTTTTTTTTGTATTTTTGTGTATTTGTTTTCTCAGTTTATGAGAGCAAACGTGTTATCGTTGTCATCAATAAATTGAATGAAATAAATTTTATTTTATGATAGTTAATAAAAAAGCATAAATTTAATGATATGTTGGCAGGTAGATGGAATAAATTTTTTCTTTCCTCAAGCAGCGTTGGAGTCTGATCTTATTAGCATTCCATTATTGTGAGGTTGTTTTCGTTTTTTTTTTTTTTTTGTTTGTTTTTGTTAAATGACAATTGGAATAAAAAATCACAAAATCTGGTTAAGTATTTATTTGGTTAAGAGTCGCATTAACTACTCATTGAATTTTTTATAAATAAATCATATCATATCTGAACTTTGCTTGTCTTGTAAAAAGCAAAAATTTCTGTTTTCATGTCACATTAAATGAGATCAAATCCAACTTACAACATTTCCCACTTATATCATTTCTCTAATGAACAAAAAAAAAAAAAAATGTAAGGCTCATATTTCGTGCTTATTATTTTCTGGCTAGTACTTAACTGCCCTCAGGCTAACTTGTAACAACTTTTATGTAATATCCTGCTACTATCTCGAATTTAACGTCTAACAAGGATGAAGAAAACAAAACAAAAAATAAACAGATACAAACCAGAAACTTTAGCAATTATATTAATATTTATGTGCAGAGGCAGTGTCAGTGTGTCAATGTACAGCATATAAATAACAACTACCGAAAACATTACATAAACAACAAAACAACAAAAACAACAACAAAGTCATTGCTTACCAAAATAATAACAATAATAATAGGAAAAACAAACTCGAATTGCTATGAAAAGTTATGAAAACCTCGATATGGCAAAAATAGAAACCAGGCACACGCATAATACGCACAACACCAACAACAACAACAACAACAATAAAAACAATAAAAACAATAACAACAGCAAAAGCAACAAATAAGATAAAGAACACTAAATTCGCTTCAGGAAGCTTTTCTTCCATTTTAAAAAGCTTCTAATATTATTATGAGATTTTGAAGGTTTACCTTTTATTGGAACCTTACAGCACAACAATAAAATAATAATAAAAAAAATGAAAAAAAAAGAAAATTAAAATTAAATAAATAAATAAATGTTAGGGAAAAAGATTATCCAGCAAGATAGCATGTTTAGCTAAAGGCAGGGCAATATTTATAATCTACAGAAATACTTAAACAAGTTTTCAAGGACGTTTGCCCTTAATGTCGCTTCCTTTTTCCGGCTGTTTTTTATTTTTTTTTTTTTTTGTTTTTTGCTTATAAGATAATTGAAAAAAGATAAAACGACGCTTTAAGAAGCGTTAATATTTAATATATGTACATACACAGTGCCTACCAAATGTGTTCGGAATTTTTATTTTTTAAATTCATGTCCATTAGACCGTCTCGAAAAATAAATTTCACCGCACACCAGCTATTATCTAAAGCATTATTGAAAGAAAGTTTCGAACGTAGGGGTCGCGCATCGACATATTTCTTCATAACTTCGCTATTAACAGTCCGATCTTAAAGAATTATCAGCCTTATTCATAAACACATTTTAGAGGTAGCGTAACTTTAAACGGGCTTTAAACAAGAATGTTTATAAAGATTGCGAAAACTCATAAACATATTTCGCAATTCTTTAAGAGCTGCGTAGCTTAAACGCCGAAATTGGCGTTTAAAGGCTGCGTAAATATAACCATGAAAGACATGCTCCATATGCGCCCTTTGCAGCATTTTTTTATGCGGCGGCCATTGCAAATCCATAGGAATTCTTAATTTTTGTAGAAATTTTCTATAGTTCAGACACAAACCTTACAAACATGAGCAAGGAATGAAAAAATGTTTATGAATACCAATTTAAGCAAAGTTGCGTAGAGGCTGCGTAAAGCCTTAAACAGTGCGTAACTAAATAAGCGTTGATCGGTTGTTTACGGAAATCTATTGAATAAGGCTGTATATGTTTATGTTTTTGTCTGAAGGAGACCTATTTTTTGTCTTAAGAACTCATTGACCTCAGTTAACTCCTTATAGTACTGACCCACCAGACCCCAGTTTCTAGCAGAACGTGTTCAGTGCATATTTTATAAAAATAATACGATATGTTTGTAAAAAAAATTGAAAAAAAAATTAAAAAAAATTTTTGGAGTGGAAATAGCGAAAAGTAAAAGTTTAATGATTTTTACCGGGCTTTCCATTTCTGAAATCAAAATGGTACCATAATATGGTAGAAACTGAGGTCTGGTGGGTAAGTACTATAAGGGGCCAACTGAGTACTGGGGACAAAAAATATGTCTCCTTGAGACAGAAACATAGACATATCATTTTTTAATATCAGACGGTAAATAGTTATGAAAAAATATGTCAATGCGCGACCCCTACGTTCGATAAAAAAAATTTTTTTGTAACTTTATTTCAATAATGCTTCAGATTAGCTGGCGTGTGGCATTTGTTTTTTTTTTTTTTTTTTTTTTTGTATATAAGGCGAGACGGGCTATGTTTTAATAAAAATCTATCAAATTGATGTAATAACTCCTCCTTTATGCGATTTGGCATAAAGGAGGAGTTCAGAGCAAGCTTCCAAGTTCGTTCTGATGAAATTTTCAGCCGTTTTTCTGTCAAAACTCATTTTAATTGTTCCTTTGATGTTATAGTATGCTTTCGAATAGATCGGTCCAAATCCATCCATAAATTTTTTGATCGGCTTAAGATCCGGCAACTGAGAACTGAGGTGTTCCTAAAATATTGTATTTGGCATATTGTACAGGATCCAAAGTAGAATATTCACAGCTGTAAACTTCGAGTCATTATCTTCTTGATATATCACGAATTCCACGAAAAAGTCAACCTCATAGGTCAAAAATCAAATTGTAAAGAGAGAAGAGAAACTATATAGAATATATTCTATCGAATTCGGACAACACATTTTAAGTTAAATTTTTCAAGATAACGGTAGTTTTTCTGTGGTTTTTTTTACTTTCGCGTGGTGAATAAGTTGAGCGAAAATTTTGCAGTTTTATTTTGATATTTGCCGTGAGGGCGTGCGCTGTTTATTACAACAATTAAAAAAAAAAAATATTTGCTTAAAATTTTTTAATATTTTCCTAATAATCATACATATATATGTATAAATAATTATCAACGACATACCGTGGTAAGAGCAGTTAAATAAATTAAGAAAATATGTAGCATGTGCGTGACAATATTGATATATGTTTCAATGCAGACTCTAATATAAGAAATTTTTTGCGGAAAATGCTGTTATGTGTGGATATTGAGATGGCAAACCAGATTGAAAAACATTTTTTTTACTAATTCCATTGAAAAAAATTCCACGCGTTTCGCACATGTTACACTTTTTTCTATACAACAATGTAGTTTTTACACACTACGGGGTCGTTCATAAATTACGTTACCAATTTAGAGGGGAGGAGGGGCTTTAAAATTTATTACGATTAGTAATGATATGAGGGGTCTCATATATAGCCAAGTGACCAAAAATAAAACAACTCGAAAAAATTGAAATTAATACACCCTTCATTTAAAAAAATTTCCATCCTTACATCTTAATTAAGCGGTCAAACGTCTAAATTGACAGTTAACTATTGACAAGTGTCAATATGAATTCTCATAAGTGAGTTTTATTTAATTTAACCCTTAAATGCCCAATGTATCTTTTTGGATACAACCGAGAAAATAAGCTATTTATTTTAAAATATTGCAAAAATTAAAATGCTGGATCTGTAGTTTCACTCAGAAAATTTCAAATATAAAACAAAAATTTAATTATTGGCATAACTTTGTTGGTTTGGGAAATATTGATCGTCAAATTAGAAAGTTTTTTCATTTTTACGGAAAGTTCGGTTTTTGACATGACCTTTTAAACTGTTACCAATTTTAGAGTATCATTTAACAAACAAATTTAGAGTTAAATCATAAAAAGAATCGTTTTCCACGTTTTTGCCTTGAACTCCTACAACCAAGCTGATTGATGGTATTCTTCAGAATGCCCACTGTATCTTTTTGGATACAACCATGTTTTCTTTAAACAAAACTTTTTCCAAAAAAAATAAAAACGGGGTCGTGTTCAGGGGATCATTTAGCACAACATAATTTTAATGATATCGGTGTTGTTGGGCATTTAAGGGTAAAAATAAATCGGAATATAAATTATTATTCAAATAAATCTATTTTAAGGAATCATATTCACAAAAACACTGAACTTGGTGATGTACGGGTGCAGCCTTTACGGGTACTCTCTCAAAGGCCAGGCGAATTTCTTTGCATAAGAAATGAGAATACACCTGAATAGGTCCACATGGAATCTGTTGAAGAATTTAAAGAGTCCCCAAAGTTCCAGCTCCTTCAGTTCCAGTGATTGAGAGCATCGACTTTTGGATCGAATAGAACAGAATTGTTTTTATCGATTAAAATAATTGATTTTCAAATTTTTTTCTTAAATGTATCTAGTCATGATATAATAGAGATTAAAAAAAAGAAAATAAGAAATTTTTAATCCTTTTGTTTTGTATTTCAGTTTTTAGTTAATATGGTCGAAGGTAACAGTAATATGAACGTACGGTGTAATTGTGCGTGACGAATGTAACATGTGCGTGACGGTGGTTAAAGTTGAAAAAATTGTTTTATAATTTTTTTTTCTCAAATAACTTAACTACTAATATAATCTAGGATAACCTCTTATTGCTGTAAAAAAATATGAAAATTCTATCTGAAGTCAATTCGCAGAAATTTCAGATAGAAGCTGACATCAAATTTTTAAAGGGAAAATTTTGTAGCACGTGCGTACGCTACATTTTGCTTAATATCACCGAAATTCATAAGTGGATTCATAAAACCTTTACACATTTTAAATAGACCGTAAAATTAATTAATAAAAATTGCAAACCAGTTTTCGCAAAAATTTCTTCTTAAGTAAATCAGTTGCAATTATTCGCAAGCTGTAACAGTGCGTGACATGGAATTCATGATATGTAACGACCCAAAAACCCAAGGTTTTCGACACTTGCTTCCAAATCGCCCTTCAAAACCGTATGTACTGCTGATGATTCGTTTGTCAGTTATAAACTGGATATTGCCAACTTCATTTGCACTCATACACACACATAACATACTCTACCATCTCCATGCTTAACAGAAAGCTATTAATTTTTTGGGTACAATTCTGTATTTTTCTTTCTACACACTTTATTACCACAATCCAGTCCAAAAAGGTTCAATTTTGTTTCATCGCCATAACCATAGCCATAACCATAACCATAACCATAACCATAACCATAACCATAACCATAACCATAACCAAAACAATTACCATAACCATAACCATAACCATAACCATAACCATAACCATAACCATAACCATAACCATAATCATAGCCATAACCCATAACCATAACCATAACCATAACCATAACCATAACCATAACCATAACCATAACTGTAACCATAACCCTAACCTTAACCATAACCATAACTATAACCATAACCATAACCATAACCATAAACATAACCATAACCATAACCACAACCATAACCATAACCATAACCATAACAATATCCATAACCATAACCATAACCATAATCATAACCATAACCATAACCATAACCATAACCATAACCATAACCATAACCATAACCATAACCATAACCATAACCATAACCATTTGTGACTTTCTTCCTTCCTGTAAAAAATTCACAATTCAAAGTGTTGGCTAGCTTAAAAAAGGAACTAGTGCACAGACTACATAAGCGTCAACAATTTGCTTTTCCTAAAGGGCATCTATAGACTAAATAGCAGTGACACATCAACGGCACATTAGCATGTTTTCTGTCATTGTTTCAATACTCTTGTCATTAGATGTTTGTAAGCGATGCTCCTCGGGTTGCATTTACAACATTTGCTTAATGTTCACAACTGCATAAGATAATAAAAAGAAACAAACAAACAAAAAAAAAAAAAAAAAAAAAAAAGAAAACAAAAAAAAAGGTCCTTGAGTTTTATTATATCTTAATGGCAATGAATGAGTGGCAGCAGCAGCAGCGACAAAATATATTTATCATATTTTGCTGAAGGCCAACAGCCAACGCTCGGGGGAGAGCAGAGGGGGAGTGACAAGCTTTTTAGAAGACCAAAACCGACAGTTGCAGAAAGAATCTGTATCTTTTAAAGGCTGTAAAAACGCACATTCATACATAATCAGCTTTCGGTTTTTAATACACTCCGTCTCTTGCTAACATTCAAGACAATCTCCGAAGGACACACAGTGGCACACTTCATCCCACTCACAGAATATCACACTTACCACATTATTTGCAAAGCAAGAACACACATTGGTTACAAAAGTAAATATTTCATTTTCCTAACTACCGATGTGTTTTCGTTATTTTGCTCAAGAAAACAATAAATAAGTCGGAGGAAGTGGGGGGCGAAAAACAAAGTTGCTGAAAATGTAAATAAGTCTATTTTAAGAGTATATTAAAAAAAAAAGGTCTAGCTTTGTTTTTGAGAAAAAAAAATATTACAAATATAAGAAAAAAAAGGAAAAAACTAAAAAAAAAAAGAAAAAAAAAATAACACTGATAAGAAACAACAGCAGGATAACAGCGTGTGGAGCATGCATAACTGGCAAATAACTGTCATGGACCCACAAGCATCGTTTGATACATTTCTTTTTATATAGTACATGCTTTATGTACGTTCTGCACACCCCGTTTATTTTTTTTTTTGTTCTTCTGCTATTCACCAAAGCTTTTATCACTTTGCTGTTGACAGTCCTTTGACTTTCGGTCTGCCTTTTAAGTGATTTTTTGCACATTATTTGGTAGGTTTTTTTTAAAAAAAAAGGACTGCTTCAAACTGTCTTATTTACAGGGTTTTTTTTTTCATTTCGTGTGTGGGCTAAATAGTCCCCAAGTACAAATGGCGCATAAAACTGCTTGTTGATTTGTTTAGTTGGTTTATAGTGTGTTGGCGCTTTCGTTTTACTTTTGTTGGTTTATCAACTTTTTTGTTTGGCAATTTGACGAAGGTCAACTCTATATTTTTGGTGTTGGTGTTATTTTATATGAAAAATGTCATTGAAGATTTTTTTATTTTTGACGTTTCAGAAAAATAAACAGTTAAAGTTTTGCATTGAGTGACACAAACATGGATTCCCGTTAGACTCATAATCCTTTTCGCTTAAGGAAATATTGAGGTTATATAACTTTTTGTGGCAGATGCGCGTCGTACAATTTAGTGAGCAAACAATATTTTTTTTTTTTTTAAATAGCGAAATGTTGTGCACCAGTGATCTATGGAGGAGACAATTTAATAAATGTTGAAATTTAATGCACCTATTCACAGCTGAGTCTAGCCCATTAGACGGTTCCTTGGTGTCTAGCTTTTACCAACTCAGAAGCATAATAAACTTGAAATTTTTTGTAAATAATGTTGTAGTATATTTATTCATCCCAAAAAAAAATTCCATTATCTCTTACCGCTTTCCTGTAAAAAATTTTTAAATTTACACTCGAATGCCGAGTGAGCCAATTAGGAACATACCTAAAGTGGAATTGCCATCAACTGATTTAATCATATGCAAGAAATTGAATTTGTTCAAAAAACATTAATTTAAAATATAAATAATAAATAATAAAAATAATATAAATTTTTAAAAAAATTTTTTTTAAATAAAACCCTTTTCTATTTCATCATTAAACCACAGAACATGTTTGAAGAACATGTGATTTTATTTTTTGCAATACTTCCAATTATTTCAATTTTTTTTTATTTTAAATATTTTACTTAGAATTCTTTTTTATTTTAAATATTTGATTTTTAATTATTTTTTAATTTTATTTATTTTTTCAATAAAAATAATTTTATTTTTATTTATTTTTTTCGATAAAAATTATTTTAATTTTATTTATTTTTTCAATAAAAATAATTTTATATTTTTGATATTTTTTATAATTTTTTATATTTCTTTCAGTTATAGTTTTTTACAGTATATCAGTTCAAACATTTTGTTTTATATATATCATCATTTTTATCGACATTATAATTATTAACATTTGATTTTTATTATAGTTCTGATTAAAATTTGTATTTATATTGCTTAAATTTTTCAACACTATTTTAGTTTATTTTCTTAAATATTTTTTGATGTTTTTATTTTTAGTTATTGTTATATTTAGTTATTGTTTAGTTATTGTTATATAAATGTTTCTCCTTGTTTTTATTTTTGTAATGTCTCTTTTGTTTGAAATAATCGTTTAAAATTTACATTTTTTATCAGTATCATTTTATATTTTTTTTTTACTTTTTTTTTATAACTTTTTTATTTTTTTTTTATTTACTTTATTACATTTTATTTCTGTAATTAATTTTTTAAATTTTAATTATTGTTTTATAATTTTAATTTTTTTTTTTTTTTTATTTTAAATTGTTGTATTAATTAATTAGTACCTGTGCGACCGAGCTTCGCTCAAATTCCCACAAAATCTCTCCACCGCACTCACGAAGCATTGCACCTTGGCAAAACATCCAGGCTACATAATTTTTATACAAAAACCAAACGAGAACTATAACAAACCGGGAGTATTCAGCGACAAGCAAGAATCTTAAATCTAAAAACTTCATATTGAAAACAAATTTTGAGCTTCAGGCCAAGTATGTTGAAAACAAGACAACATGAAGACAAAGAAGGCAACAACCAACAATAACAACAACAACGGCTCAGTGTAGAGCAAATCATACAGCTTGACTATACAGACTGTTTCGTTGGCCGCTAAACCAACTCATCAGTAGTCTTGCATGACTTTTCACTGTGATCCACTCAAGTCACCCGAAAGTTTTTTATTTTTTGACAGAGAGAACGCTTTTCACATTAGTAACTGAGTTCTTATCTACTTCGATGCACCCTGTGTCAAGGTTAACCTTGATCGTATCATAATTTTAGGCATAGCCTTAACTTATGTGCACCTTCGAAATTCGATTACAGTGGTTTAACGCTATTTCCACAACTGTATTGAAAAAATTAACATAACATATTCAGCATGAAAATAAAGATATTTATTAAATGCGTGATAACTCGGAGACACAAATTTTCCCAGAGATGAAACCTAGCTGGATCGATTTTTCACCCGGCTCTTCATCTATATTGTAAATTTCATCGAAATCGTTAGCGTGGTTTTCGAGTACTCATTTACAAACAAATATATAAATATTGCTCGTTTTAGAGAATAAGATACTTTTTTGTTCCTTTTTTTTTTATTTTATATTTTTAATATATTTTTATTATTATATTACACTTGTTGAACTATATTATATGAGTACCAACTTATTAGTGTTTTCGTTTTTATTTTGTGTTAATTTCTTTAATTTTCAGTAGGTTTCTTTTTTAAATTTTTATAATTTACTTATTTTGTTTCCATAATATTTTATATTTATATTAAATCATATTTCCTAGAGTTCCCGTCGTTACAATATTGAAAATATCATCTTTAGCTACGTATTTGTATAACTATTTCTATAAAACAACTTTGGCTACAGAAATAATTTATTGCAATCAAAGTTTATGGCGATTTTTTATAGAAGAGCTGGTTTTATTGTATAATGATGTTCTGCAAGGTTATAGATAATATAATGAAAATTTTTTTCTTAGAATTAATGAAAGTGATATCGCCCAGAACTTCCGAGACATAACACTTTATTTAATTTATAGGGGTTTTGACCCCGCCTGTGTGAGTATTAGGGTAAATAATTTTTCCTAATTTTAAAGGACATTAAATTTGCAAGAATTTTACTGAAGGTATTTTATCAAAATTTTACTTAGTTTAGGAGTTAAAGGAAATTATCTACGGCCCCATAGTATAAAATGTGACCTCGAAAAAATCGGTTATTTGAGATAACCCAGAAAAATCCTTTGGACAATATGTTCTATAGATCAATGGCTATAAGAAACCAATGGATTTTTTTAATTATTTTTTGATGTCACACAGTGTTATTGGTGTTGTTTTTTATAAATTTTGGTATAAGTTTATTTTTTTATGGTCTTTTGTTATATTATTTTTTTTTTTTATATTATTTTTATTATTATTTTTATACTATTTTGTTTTGTGATCATATTTCTAATATATTTTGTTTTTTTAAAATGTGTTTATTGCCTAATATTAAACATTTTTGTGTAATTATATTTTGTGTTTTTATTGTTTGTTTTTTTTTTTTGTTTTTTTTATTGTTTTTTTTTTTTTTTTGTTTTTTTTTTGTTTTTGTGTTTTGTTTTTTGTTTTTTGTTTTTTTTGTTTGTTTTGTTTTTTTTTGTTTTTTTTTTGTTTTTTTTTTTTTGTTTTTTTTTTTGTTTTTTTCTTTGTTTTTTTTTTTTGTTTTTTTTTTGTTTTTTTTTTTGTTTTTTTTTTTTTGTTTTTTTTTTTTGTTTTTTTTTTTGTTTTTTTTTTTGTTTTTTTGTTTTTTTTTTTTATATACCCATACATATTTTGTGTGACTGTTGTTTTTTTTTTTTTTGTTGTATTAGAATTATTTCAATTCAAACTAACTTGACTAAATTTGTTATAACAAGTTTCATTTATATTTTTTAAGATTATTTTTTAAAATATTAATGAAATAATTTTTAAATTAATATTCAAAATTTCGTTTTATTTTGTTTTGATCGATTTTTGTTTCTCTATTTTTTTTAAATATTCAATTGCCCTTCTGTGTTTTTGTATTGATAAATTTTTTTAATTCATATTTAAAAATTCATATTTAACCCTTATCCTGTATTCATGGGTCAAAATTGCCCAAGATGAGTTTAACATCGAATATATTTGCACTAGGTATACATATTTTAATGAAATTTCTTGACAATTATTTTTTCATAAAACTACAATAAAAAAATATTTATTTGTTAAATTACCTTTTTTAAGTAGGGCTGTGCAAAAAAAGTTCCACAAGCTGTACATGTGGGCCAAATTTGCCCAATATAATTACTAATATGTTATTATGAGTGGTTTTTCTTACAAGCGTCAACATAAAAAAAAATTAAAACCTGAACAGCAATTATTTGAATTGTTTCTTTTATAAGGAAATTTTGCAACGTACAGCGAATTACAACAATTATAAAAATATTGAAGCTGTTGCTCAGTTTCTGTGCCAACAGTTGTGCATTCATAATAAAATTTTGAACTTTGCGGTTGTGTTTTACAGTGCAAGATGAATAGAGAAGAAATTTGAAGCTTTACTAGAAAACTCTGATTTTTATGAGAAAATACCAAATGATACTGCCAGTGAAGACGATGCTTCCGAAGTCGGATCGAAGAAGAAATTGCTGGCCCTAAGGACGGTGTCTCAGAAAATTATTCTTCAGTAAATGGGAAATATGTGTGGTCTAAAAACTCAATTGCAAGCGGAGCTGGCAGACGTTCTAAAGATAACGTTATGAATATTGTGCCTGGTGTTACACGATATGGTATTGCTACAACTGCATTGGTATTGCTAGATGGCATTTGATCATCATTTCTTTCATTCATGCCGCATGATATTGTAAACAAAATCATCGAGATGACTAATATAGAAGATAATTTATTTTCTTAAGCTATTAACAAATGACAACATCAGCGAATTGTTTTTAGGCCAGTTTGTTTTTGGACATACTTGGATTTAAGTAGATAAAATATGTATTGAGGGATATTTTAAACTTTTGCTATAGCTGGAGTATTTCGAACCCAAGGTGAGGCACTTGAAAGTTTTTAGAATGATCGGAAAGACGTCAAATTTTCAAGTCAACAATGAGTCTTCGCAGATACACTAGATCAGGTTATAACGTAGAACAATCGAATAAAGTTTCACAAACTACAAGTTTAAATCGCGGACTTTGCTTTATTTGTCCAAGTCGATAAAATAGCACAAACTATTCAAATAAGTGTTCTAATTGCAAAAAGTTTATTTCCAAAACCCATTCCGAAACAACGATAAGCTGCACTTATTGCTCAAAACCCACTTGAGAAATTTTAGATTTATAATTCCATTTCATATTCATTGAATAAAAATAATATATAATATTTTAAAGACTTTTTTCATGTATTGGGCTTAATTGACCCACTTATGTCAAATGCGCTTTTATTTTTAAATACAGGATAAGGGTTAAAAAAATATGCCAAGGAAAAGAAAAATTTGCAAGTATGAAATTTTTCATCCTGGAACGTGCCACAATCATAAACCGTCTATCTTTTCAGGTCATCTTTATTTTGATCAAGCTCGTAACGATCCCTATATTCTTTTTGCAGAGGTAAATCTTATCGTTTGATGACTCTTTTTTGATTAGCCGTATTTTAAGCATAGTCTTTATATATCTCAAAAAAGTTTATTGACAAATTATTCTCACCCTGATTGTTTCTCACATATTATTTCATACATTCTTTTTTACAAGGAAAATCTTAAAGCCCCTATATTCTACATGAATCAATACTGAAACGGGAAAAATATTCTTTCGATAAATATTTGTCAATTTTAATCATCAATTTAGATAAATTTAAATTCAAAGTAGTTATAGTTTTATTTCTCCGAAAACATTCCTCACATTTATTTCATGCCTCAACACGGCTGTGATGGATTCATGAAACCATCATGAAAACCAATGAAGCTGCTATACATTTTCAGGTCTTAAAGTCTTTCATATCTCGACACAATCGCTCACTCGTTGAGCATCGTAACCAAATCCTTTTGCATAAACTTTTTCTTGCCATTCACGTGTCAAGATTTATGCTTGTTATAAATATGAAGAAGTTCCGACTTGCGATTTCCGAGGGTGTAACCCTTGCGACATGATGTCTTGTTCCGCCATCTGCAGCAGGTTAAGTTTAGGTATGAATGGATCAAGCAGAAAAATAATTGTCAGAGGGAACGATGGATGCATGGTGAAGAAAACCAAGAGCAAGGAGCAGCAGCTGAAATCCAGTCGTGTGTGGAGAAAATGAAACAGGGTATAAAAAACAACACAAGACTTTTGGCTTCACTTTGACAGTGCTAGTTGGCGCACATTTTCTGTTGTTTTTCTTCAAGGAGTTGATGTTGTTGCTATTGAACGATGCATATGTGTGACACATGTTTCGACGACATTGAGTTGACAGGGAAATGAACTGACTGAAGCACGGATGGTGTTCAAAGCAAGAACAGGTGCTTCAGTAAAATGAATTTTTGAATTCGTTTGGAACCAGTTAACTAGATGTTCAAATAAAAAGTTTTGAATTATTTGAAAAATAGAAAAAAAAAGACTCAACTAGATTGAACAAATGCATAACGCAGTCATGCAAAATGAATAGCTCTCGGGTTTTGTAGTGAGTGTTATCATCAAATAAATGGAAAATCAACTGGAAGAAATGAGATTTCGTTCAGAGAAATTTTTCAATATTTTATAATCACATATTTTGCTATAAAAGTTCAAGGCTTTATTAATGTAAAGCATTAAATTATTCTGGTTTTTTTTTATTTTTTATAGTATTTTATTTAATACTTCTTGAATTTTGAAGACTGCTGGTGTCGTTGTAGAGCTTAATTTAATAATATGAGAATATTTTGTGTTTGTTGTTGCCTTCGTGACAGAAAGTTAAATAAACAAAAACAATGCAGACAATGTTATGAACTCTCAACCTATTCTACATCAGAGTAAAATACATTTATGTGGAAACATAAAATGGCGCGGGAAATTCTCATTTCCCAGCTAATTAGCACTATTCTGCACTCAAAGGATATAAGAGATGTGAAAGCTGTGAAAAAATAAAAATTAAAAATAAAAAAATTAAGTCACCAGAGGCTGAGTAAGCATGAAGCAAACTATTATAACTTGCTTTTTAAAAAGCAAGCTTTTTTAATGCCATTATTATGCACGCAATGGCGCTCTGCCAATTTTTTTTTGTTTTAGGTTAGTCGGAGTTGTTGAGTGAGTTTAACTTAAGTTCCCCGAAGTAAAAATTTCCCTGTTTAATAATAAAGGTTCGTTTATTTTTAGCTCAGAAAATAAACAAGTTATTACAAGAAATTTTCAAACTTTAAAAGAATTTTTAAGAATTTTTTTAAGAAAGAGAAAATTAAATTTTAAGAAAGAGTTATTTTGAAAAGGGCAAAATTTAGATAGGGATATTTTATAATGGATATATGGAGTTTTAGAAAGGAGACTTTTGACCCGCTCACATGCTGCATACGACACACTGGAAAGAACACACGAAATTTAACGAAATTTATTGCCATGCCAAAGCAAACAAACTAACACCAAACTGTTCGTGTCACATCTCGCTTACAGTTCTGCATTACAATAGGATCACCGACGAATTCTAGGGAAGAATTTAGTTAACTTCGTATATTTAAAGCACTTTCTTGAATGGAAAATATATTTTTATAGTCTCCATATAAGTATTTATATAAGTTTGAGAAAATTTCACTTTTAAGTTATTGTTCTTTTAATTTTTCTTATAACTATGGAGTCAAAACTTCAAAAGTTGTCAGATTACTAGTAGGAAAGATCATCTTAGTTGTATGTTTTTTATAAAAGGGGATTTTATGATACCTATTATTCGGTAAGTATGGACCAACGTTTTTATCACTGGAACAAAATTCTGTATACAAGTTAGAAATCTCAGGAGGCATTTCATACCCAGAAAGAATCAATATTAAAAGGAAAAAATTTCTTGGTTATTCGTTTTACATAAAAAAAAATATTTCATAAAATTTTTTATATAAAAAATACTTGTTCTAATTTTCTACTTTGAATATAATTCTCAATATACAATGCTTCGATTCAGAGAATGCTGAATTGCTCGAAACAATTCAAAAATTGAGGCATTGCATGGAATTGTAACTCGCTGAATATAGGTGTTGAGATAAAAGTTAGGATAAGACAGTTTAGGTTAATATTTTGACTTTAAGACAAAAATATTAAAAAAGATACAGTAGTTTCAACTATGTCGTAACACAAGACGTAGAATTATTCAATTCGCTTTTGATGACATCTATTTAAAAAATACTAAGCAAAATATTTATTCCATACACCTGAGCATATGACCTTTAAGAGAGTGCCGGAGAGGGTTAATATGTATGACCGACCCCCATTACTTTTGCAAAAGGAACATTTTTGCCTTTGACGCCTATTCCCTTTGACCACGCCTTAGGGGGGCTCCCATACAAATTTTATGGTTTTGTATATTTATTCCATACACCTGAGCATATGACCTTTAAAAGAGTACCGGAAAGGGTTAATATGTATCACCGACCCCCTTACTTTTGGAAAAGGAACATTTTTGCCTTTGACGCCTATTCCCTCCGACCACGCCTTAGGGGGGCTCCCATACAAATTTTATGGTTTTGTCGATAAAACCGGAAACTGTCGATAAAAAGGTAGCAAACAAAAACATCAAATGTTGGCTTTATATTTCATGTAATTGTGTAAAATTTATTTAAGTTAGAGAGTTCAAATATGAATTTTTCTCCCAGTGAGGATCAAGCAGAACAACAAGTGCTAATATGAACATTGTACGATCAGTACTTTAGACACACCAAAGGCTCAAATTGTGACCTAAATACCGACACCTGATCACTATCAACCACCCTACTTACCTCCGAGAATGACGTATTCTACGTCAAAAAAATAGAGAACAAATTTACGACGTCATGAGTCTGCGCTACAAGATCGAAAACGCAACAACGCCGTTGCATGGAATTATAACTCGGTGAGTATATGCACTACGATAAATGTAAAACAAAAATGAAGAATTTATACTTAGCTTTACAACAAAAATAACAAATAAATTATGAGGTTGTTAGGTCGCAAAAATAGCAGCTTATGCAACAAAAATGAAATATTGTTGCATGGAATTATAACTTGGTCAGAAGAGATGCTACGACAATTTTTTTTTTTTTTACAGCAAATATTGGGTCATTGAGCTCATAATAAAAATAAAAAAGCAATTGAAGCGCCATGATACCTTTACGACAACCACTTAATTCAGTAAAAATCCAACAAAAATGAAAAAACGTTGCATGGGATAGTTACGACATGACTGCATGACTACTATTGACTATTCGCTATGGTAATTTTTTGAAAAGACAATTAAGATGAGGTTTCTGGCCATATGATAAAAATAAAAAAAAAATAAATTCCGTCATGAGGCCTCTCAGGGATCCCCTTGAAATAATCTTAATGCAGCAAATTCAATAGCAAAAGTAAGAATAAAAATAAAATTTAAAAAATATCAAATAAGGACGAGCTTAAGGACAAGAATTTGGTTAAGGACCTAGGACAAGAATTTGAAAAGGGATAAGAGCAAGGATTTTGACAAAGATTAGGACCAGGAATAAAATAAGGAGTAGTTTTAGAGGAATTAGAGCAAAATTGCCCACGTAGTTGGCCGTATGGCCCGCGTGGCCCTTCATACAAATTTTTTTTATTTTAATTTGGTCTTTGCGATGAGCCAAAATCAAAGAAATCATGCAATAAACAACAACACAAACCGCACTCGTTCAGTGTTCAGCACATTTTCCATCGAACTTTACAAAAACAAATGCATGCAAAACCAATATAAAAAAACGCACACTCGATGATGTCGATGCTGAAGCTAATTGTCCCGTTACTTGTGTGTCGAGTAATTTTTCATGCAAGCACTAGCAGTGTTCCTTATTACATGTGATGTTAAGCTAGGTCTACACGATACAACGGTTGTACCAATATCGGTTGCTATTTGACGGTTGTGTGCTATTATTGTATCGTTTGGATGCAAGCGTGCGACGAGTTTGTTGCAATATTGCACGGTCGAATGGTAGAATTAGCCAACTGCTGTACGATGAGCGATTGTACAGCCGTTGTATCGTGTAGACCTAGCTTTATTGCATTGTAATTGTTTTTTTGGTTTGTTTGATTTTTTGTCAAAAACGATGAGCAACATTTTGTGTTTGTTTTTTAGTTTTTTTAAGCATTGGCCCGCGCTTAAAGTTTCTTGGGCCCCACTGAATTAGAGCAAGGAATTTGCCAAAGATTAGGACAAGAATTCACAGCAAGGATTTGAAAAAGGAATATGACAAGGATAAGAACAAAGACTTAAGCACATCTTAAACAATATTTAGTAAAAGATTGAAAAAAAGAATCATGATAAGCAATGGGACAAGGAATAGAACAAGGCGACCAGCCAAAACCATATTTAGGACAAAGATTGGGAAAAGTTGTGGGTTAAGTATTAGACAAGGAATTCGAACAAGGATAAGGTCAGGGATTTGGACATAAAATCAAGAGTTTGAAAAATAAGTATGACAATTATAAGAATAAGGATAAGAATTAGGACATGTTTGGGAACAAAGGAATGGATTGGGACAAGAATAAAGATACACTGTCACATCAAAACCTACGATTGTGTCCACGATACAACCAACTTTTTTTAAATAGGTAAGTCCTGTACTCGCCAAGATTTTTTTTTTTTCTTTTCTTTTTTAATCAAATTAAGGTAAATTGATCGTTTCGATAATTTAGAGTATATTACAGAAATGTAAAAATTTGATATTTCATGCATGTAAATTTTCAGCGAAAGTAATTTCTGATGGACGAGTCTTTAATAAATCTAAAAGTAAAATAATTTATTAACTTTTGTGGTATTCTTTGTGTGCTTATAGGGTACGTAAACTTTAATTTCTTATAACTTTAGTTATGGTAAGTATAGGTTTGAAGAGAAAATAAATGAAAATACATTTCCAACATTTAAAGAAAGAAAGAAATAAATAAAAAAAAACAAAAAACTTCAAAAAACTACGATTCTATAAAAAATTTCGAAATGTTTTCGAACAGTTATCATTTGTATGTATGTAAAATTTATTTAAAAGCATGCTTAATGTGAAAGTTTTTTCTTAAACATATGTATATACGTGGGTAGCTATGGATATGTGTGTGTGCATTTAACAGCCTGCTACATCAATCATCCATTTGCTGTGGTCAGAGCAGATCACAAGCAAATACACACAGAATCCATTTTGGCAAAACTTAACCAAAACCAACGAACTTACTCAACGATGGGAGTACCACGTCCAAATCCACCCTCCCTCCAGTTGACACACTAGCCCCAATAGTTTTCAATACTGCCAGCAATAAACAGAATGATGCACCCATTAAATAAACACAAAATGGAGCGAAATAAAATGTTACACAATCAAGCAAGAAAAAAAATAAATAAACAAATAAAAACAAAACAGAATCCACCAACAACAATATGCAGCCATTTTTACATGACTTATAAGCTGTACAGCAAATGGTGGACATTTGATGAAAGTTACGGAGTGATGATTGTGGGCTGGCCATGCCATGAGTGAGGAAGATTTGATGGTTCATCATTAATCACTGCAACCTGTCCATGGATGGCTTGGCTTGCATATCATCAGTATTGGCCAAACCAATGTGATGTCAGAGTTAGCAACATGCCACCGAAGGCAGACGACATAACATTCAAATGTTTTTATTTTGATAAGAATTTGACTTTACATTGACGTTTCTCCCCTCTTTTCGTTCAGAAAACGAACAAACTTTGCAAAAATGTTGCAAACTGGAATTGGAAAAGAATTTAAAACTAAAAACAAAAAGAGAAACAAAAACAAGAATTGGCAACAAGTGCACGTTGACAGTGAAATATTGTGATTGATGATATCCAATGAGATTTCAAACAAGCTCAATCCACTTTTTTTCTTTCTTTTGTATCCAATAATATTTAAATCTGGCTCTTAACGATTTGCTCCTAGATGAAGTATATTTAAATGTTTGTTGTGAAGTGGAAATATTTTTAATAAAAATAAAAAATAAAAAAAAAAACTGAAAAATTTCAACATTTTTTGGCAAATTTATCGCAAACTCTGATGTCTTAGGTTAGGGAGCCAAGCCTGAATTTCTTGTGCATCCCACCATGTGATGCTAATTTTTTATGGTTTTATGATTTGTGTTTTTTTTTTTTTGCAGGTTTATTAAAAACATGAAATATTAAACATTATTAAACCCCGAAATGTATGCTTTAAATTTGTTGGTCACTGCGTTGCTGGGCTGCTGAACTTAATCTGTGACAGAGACAAATCGAAAATTCTTGCTGGCCATAAAATTGGCACCAAATGTGCTGTTCATTTTCCATGAGAATGATACCAAGCGAAAGCAACAAAGATAACAAAGTCAAACACATTTATTGGCACCGCCTCGGCACTGATGCAGATAATGAGGTCATTTAGAAGCATAGATTTACGTTGGAAATGGTAGCAGCAGCTAGTACTACCAAGCAGATCTACTATGTATAGAGCAATGGGCACCAATAGACTCTGAAACTGTCATAAAAACTTTAAACAAAAATCTATCGATGATTGTATATTTGGCAACTTTATAGTAAGAATACGAACAAAAGTTTCAAGAATTCATAAAGCTGATAAAACAACGCAATTTGTATTCATTAATTTTTTATTCACTTAAATTTTAAAACTTTTTTTATACTTTTAATACTTTTTAATACTTTTAGTACTTTTAATACTGAAAACAAATTTGAGCTTTAGGCCAAGTATGTTGACACAACAAAGCAACATGAAGACAACAACAACAACGGCTCTGTATAGAGGAAATCACACAGCAGACTAGACAGACTGTTGCGTTGGCCGCTACACCCATTCATCAGTAGTCTTGCATGACTTTTCACTGTGAACCACTCAAGCTACTTTGGTCCTACTTATACTGCCAATATACCGAGAAAGTTACCCGAAAGTTTATTTTGACGGAGAGAACGCTTTTGCATTAGTAACTGAGTTCTTCTCAACTTATGATGCACCCTATGTCAAGGTTAACCTTGATCGTGTCATACTTTTAGGCATAACCTTAACTCATGTGCTTCTTCGAAATTCGATCACAGTGTTTTACTGCTATTCAGAGCATGTTGAGGTTGTGTTATTTTGTTGTTATTCTCCTCTTTTCCACACTTACGATTTTAGGGTTCAACTAGTTTAACTTTTGGTTTAGGCTAGGTTGACTTTTTAAACTTTTACTACTTTTAATATTTTTAATACGTTTAATACTTTAAATGCTTTTAGTGCTTTTAATGCTTTTAATACTTTTAATACTTTTAATACTTTTAATACTTTTAATACTTTCAATACTTTTAATACTTTTAATACTTTTTTAATACTTTTTTAATACTTTTAATACTTTTTTAATACTTTTAATACTTTTAATACCTTCTACTCTTAATACTTTTAATAATTTTAAGAATTTTAATACTTCTAATACTTTTAATACTTTTACTAGTTTTAATACTTTATACTTTTAATACTTTTAATGCTTTTAATACTCTTTCAATACTTTTAATACTTTTAATAATTTTAAGAATTTTAATACTTTTAATACTTTTAATACTTTAAATACTTTTAATACCTTCAATACTTTTAATACTTTTAATGCTTCTTTACTTTTAAAACTTTTAATACTATAATTTAATTTAATTTTTAATGCTTTTAATTTAATTTGTAATACTATTAATTTAATTTTTAAAAGTAAAATTACGTTTAAAAGCTAAAGAGTGATTTTTTAAGTGCCTGATAACTTTTTTTTTAAAAAAAACGCATAAAATTTGCAAAATCTCATCGGTTCTTTATTTGAAACGTTAGATTGGTCCATGACATTTACTTTTTGAAGATAATTTCATTTAAATGTTGACCGCGGCTGCGTCTTAGGTGGTCCATTCGGAAAGTCCAATTTTGGGCAACTTTTTCGAGCATTTCGGCCGGAATAGCCCGAATTTCTTCGGAAATGTTGTCTTCCAAAGCTGGAATAGTTGCTGGCTTATTTCTGTAGACTTTAGACTTGACGTAGCCCCACAAAAAATAGTCTAAAGGCGTCAAATCGCATGATCTTGGTGGCCAACTTACCGGTCCATTTCTTGAGATTAATTGTTCTCCGAAGTTTTCCCTCAAAATGGCCATAGAATCGCGAGATGTGTGGCATGTAGCGCCATCTTGTTGAAACCACATGTCAACCAAGTTCAGTTCTTCCATTTTTGGCAACAAAAAGTTTGTTAGCATCGAACGATAGCGATCACCATTCACCGTAACGTTGCGTCCAACAGCATCTTTGAAAAAATACGGTCCAATGATTCCACCAGCGTACAAACCACACCAAACAGTGCATTTTTCGGGATGCATGGCCAGTTCTTGAACGGCTTCTGGTTGCTCTTCACTCCAAATGCGGCAATTTTGCTTATTTACGTAGCCATTCAACCAGAAATGAGCCTCATCGCTGAACAAAATTTGTCGATAAAACACATTTCGAACCGAACACTGATTTTGGTAATAAAATTCAATGATTTGCAAGCGTTGCTCGTTAGTAAGTCTATTCATGATGAAATGTCAAAGCATACTGAGCATCTTTCTCTTTGACACCATGTCTGAAATCCCACGTGATCTGTCAAATACTAATGCATGAAAATCATAACCTCAAAAAAATCACCCTTTATATAACTATATTTTTATACTCTTGACATTTTTTGTTATTTAATTATATTAAATTTATAATTATATTTATAAAAATAGCAAAATAACTAAATTTGTTAAACTTTTGAATTTTTTAAAATTAGTTAAATTTTTGACATATTGAGAACTTTGAAAATTTTTATATATTATTTTTTTTTTATTTTCGATATTTTTAATATTTATGATTTTTTTTTCTATAGTTTTATTTTTATGATTAAGGAATTTTTTGTTTTTATTATTAATATATTTTTCAAATGTTTCTTCTTAATTTTTTTTTTTATTAATTTATGTTATTTATATAATTTTTATATATAATTTTTTTTCTAGCGAAGCTTTTTACGCCTTGTTTTTTTGTTTGTATTTTTACAATAACAATATAGATTTTTTTTATATTATTATTATTTTTTTTTTTATATTTTAAATATATTATTTTAAAATACTCTTTTTTTACGTATTATTTTTCAGTTCTGATATATTTTGTGTTTTTTGTTTTTTGTTTTTGTGTTTTTTTTTTTTTCTTTTGAAGCGAAGCTTTTTATGTCTCGTTTTGTGAATTGTGAAGTAATATCTCAAAAACGACACTTTTCCGGTTTTTTGTTTTTATTTTTAAAAGTTTTATGTAATTTTTTTTTTTTGTTTTTGTATTGTTATTGTTTGTTTTTTTTTTTTATATTTTAAATATATCATATTTTTATGAGTATTTTTCATATTCAAATTTTTTATGTGTTGACATATTTCCTTTATTTCAAATAATTTTCACTTTAAAAATAGTGCAAACGAAATTTTCACTGGTAATATAAAATATTTTATTTCTGTATAAAAAACTTTTTAAGATGTGACACATAAAATTAAGTTGGAAAGACTTGAACAAACGTTGCCTCAATATTTTTTGTTGGGCAAGCATCCAAGTTAACAGAAATCATTTAACCGAGATTACATGCATGATGCTCTTGTCGCCCAGTTGTCGACCGATGGTCGTCTTTATGCTATCCAACATGGAAGGATATTCCGGAAGCAATGAAAATTTATATTGCATTTCTTATGTAGAAAATGTGGCTATAAAACTTTTTATGAAAATTGAACAAGGACACACTAAAAACTTAAAACAAATCGGAGTATCTTAAAAAATTTCTTGGCAGCCATAAATAAAACCAAGCTAAGCAAAAATGTATCCCCTTTGAACCATAGCCATAACTAATAGTGTATCTTTTGTTCTCTTTCATTTGCTTTTTCAGTTGCACAATTTCACTCGTTTAATCGAATCATATTCGTTTCACTTATTCGCTTAATCGGCGTCGCATACGCACTGACATGTGAAATAAAGCATTCAAACATCCTTCGTTTTTATGTTTAGCTTTCGTTGCTGTCGCTTCTGTTGTTTCCTTTCATTTGACTCCATTCTCGATATGATATGATATGATATCTCGACTCAGCCAGGATTAACCGCAGTGTCAGCAGGAGAAGAAAAACCAGCATTTTAGACACAACTCGTTGAACACGTTTGAACGAGTTTACAAGTGTAAATAAAGCAACAAAACAACACAAACAGGCTGTATTTAAGATACATGTAGGTATGTAAATATGACAAGTGAAAAAAAAATAAACAAGCAAGTCAGGACGAAAATTCATTACAGATAAAAGCTCAACGGATATAAGAAATACAAGTAAGTTATAATTTAAGGTATGAATGGGTTATTCGGTAATTTATGCTGGGCTATATGTTTGTCAAAGACAAATCAAATAAAGTGGAAAAAATTTAAAATGCACATAGATAACAGATACATATTTTAACGAATATATGATAAAATTATGGATGACTCGGGTACTACAGTTACTTCAAAAGTAATGTGAAGAGATCAAATATGTATGGATATGAAATTAAATAAAAAACAAAATGTTAAGCTAAGAAGTAAATACTATGAACCGATGCAAAAGCTATCTAATCGCTGTCTAATTTAATACCATTTAAATGCGAAAGCTAGCGAAGCATTATTTCATCATTATATTTTAAAATTCAGAACAGGAGTAAATGTTTTGAGGTTGAATTTATGGTTTTTCATCAAATTTGGTTTTCACATTGGTTTTTATTAGGTATGCTTTTCTATTAAGTATTCCCTGTATAACTCCTGAAAGTATGCTTTGCTTTTATTGCGCAGTATTTGTGATCCATTTGGTATTCAGTGCACTCGGAATAAAAAAGTAAAAATTGCTTCGAGTACTATTGCGGTAAATGATGTTCGTCCATTTGTTAGCTTAACTCTTTACGAGAAAAAAAAAAAAAAAAAAAAAAACATTTGATATGTAAAGTTGTGTTTTTTAAGCAACTTTTGAATTTTTGAAGCCATAATGTCTGTTGATGGTATTCTTTTGTTTGGCTTTCTACATGCGTACTAATAATTTTCTGAATTAAATAACAATTTAATTTATTTCAAAGCGAAAGAAAAGCAAACATTTTCCTTGGAAATGTTTTTATTATGGGAAAAATGGTTTTTATACATTTATTTTTTTTTTTTTAATAATTAAGTTGCCGGAGCAAATTCAAATATAAGAATCAAAACATAATGAACTTAAGTCTGCTGAACTTCTAAATTTAGCTTAAATTCAACTTATCTCAATCCAGTGTAAAAAGTAGTATGGAAAGTCAATCATAGTTATAACACACACAATCAATTAAAATCTGTACAACCAACAAATTGATGAAGCTGGCAATCAGATGATAGAGTAGGTCACAGTTCGTTATAACAAACATTTGATTGAAATCACAAAACTTTGGAAAAAGTTATGTGAAGGTATCGCTTTAATTGACCCGTTCGATCTTCGTATGACTGATTAGGCCAATCAATGTTGCTTTGACTGAGTTAATTCAAAGGCTAACGCAAAGACAGTAGAGAGGAAAAAAACACACACAAGGTATATACGCAGCAATGAGGTTAGGAGTTTGGATATCAGGGTATAAACTTATATCTGTCATTTTGTGTTTTGCCAATAAATGCATGACAGGTCAAAATTTTCGTTATCAGCGGTATTGAATATTTATAGAAAGTACCAGGTAAGTTCCCGCATCGGCAAAATGAAGAAAAATTTATGTTTTTCATGCGATTAACACAACAAAAACTACAGCTAATCATATAAGGTGCGTGTTAAATCACTGATGAAGCCAAGGTTAAAATCCTGACGAAATAAAAAGAAATTTTCTTTAATGACAGAGTTAAAAATTCATAACAAAGGTACACAAAAATACAAAGGTACATCTGGGCAGCCCTTTTTCCTGCTAAGTCATATTTGGTGTCAAATTAAAGGTTGAAAACCCATCTTTTCAATGATGGTACTTTGACCTCTCTACAATTCCTAGTTTATTTTACTGAAAAAAAAGGTAAATTTTGATAAACATTGTAAATCTGGGCAACCCTACTTGATGTAGGGTCTTATTTGGTGTCAAATAATGACTGACATAGTACCTCTCCAATGATGGTACTTTGATACTTTGATACTTTGACCTCTTCACTTTAAATTGGCAATTTTTTGACACTTTAAAGTGGCAAACAGACCTATAGTTCAGTATGTCGTGAAGGTATTTCTTTTTTTTTAAATTTTTTTTTTCTCAAATGTTATATGTTACCTTTAGTCATAAAATAGGTCTCATAGGTCATAAAAAAATTATTTTGAGTTTTTTAACAGATATAAAGATGGAAATAAATGTGTCAAGTGTGAAAAAAATCAGTCGCAAATTTCTTTAAAAATTTGGATTCTATAAAGTCACCTGACACTGAAGAAATATTTTGAAGGATACAAATTCATATCATCAGAAGTTAAATTTGGAACACATAATTTATAAAACTTAATAAATTCAATTTAAAAAAAAACAACAAAAAACTCGATTTTTACAGAAAACATGAAAATAAATTAACTTATGTACAAACTTAGTAACACGCACAACACAATTGATCATAAGAAGCAAGGTCAAAGTCCTTTCAAGGGCTGAAATGGCCAGTTATTTATTTTTTTTTTTTAATAAATTTTTAAAAACGTATATTTGTTTACTTATTTTCATGATTTTTTTGGATTTTCTTTTATTTTTTTTTTTTTTTTTTTGTTTTTATAAATTTTGTTTTTTTTTATTTTTTTTTTTTTATAATAATTTTTGTATGTTTTTGATTTTTTAGATTGTCTTTTTGAATTTTGCATTCCTTAATTTTATTTTTTTTTTATTTCTAAAAATTATTTTTTTTTTATAATTATATTTAATTTATTGTTTAATTTTTTAAAATTATTTCGTTATTTTGTGACTTTTCAGTATTTTATTTTTTATTAAATTTTATAGAAAATTACACAATTTTTTATTTTTTTTATTTGTTTTATAATTATTTCGTAACTACTATTACATATTGAGCTTTTTCGTTATGTATTTTTTATTTTTAACTTAATATATTTTTTATTATTTGATGTTTATATGTGATAACAAATAATATTATTTTGATGTTTGTTTTCTTTGTTTTTGTCTTTTTATTATTTTTCATTATTTTTACATTTTTCATTTTTATTTTCGTTTTATTATTTTGTTATTAGTATTTTTCATATTTTTGTTATTATTTTCTTATAATTGTTTTCAATTTGATTTAATTTTTTATATCTTGCATTGCTATTTTTTATACTATTATACATAAATTGTTTTATTTTTGCTATTTTTTATTAATTATATATTTTTTAAATTGATTATTTTATATTGGCTATTTATTTATTTTTTTATTTTTTATTATTTTTCATTATTTTTCATTATTTTTCATTATTTTTCATTATTTTTCATTATTTTTCATTATTTTTCATTATTTTTCATTATTTTTCATTATTTTTAACTTTTTCATTTTTATTTCCGCTTTATTATTTTAATTCTTTTCTAAAATAGTAAAGTATAAATTATAAATAATAAATATAAAAATATTCCGCTTTATTATTTTAATTCTATAATTTAATTCGCTTTAATTCTGTTTTCTTATTTTGTTATTATTTTTCTATAATATTTTTTTACTGCTTTTATTTTATTCTATTGTAGTTAGTTTTCTTTTTCTATTTTAAATTAATCTTTTGTTTTTCTAATTTGTTTTTCCATTCAAGTTTTTTCTTTTTTTAATATTATTACTTTTTTATTTTAATTTTTTTATTTTATAATTTAGTTATTTTTATTAACTTAATTAATTTTTTTATTATAATAATTAATTTAAATAAATATTAATATTTTTTTAATTTAACTAATGTAGCATATATATTATACGATTATATATTTTTTTATAATAATCTTATCTTTCCTCTAATATGTTTTTGTTTTTTTTTTGTTGCTTTTTTTATTAATAGATTTTGAAGTATTCTTTTTTTACATTGCTGTTATAACCCATTAAGTATTAAGTGACTGAATGAAGAAAGTAAGGTAAGTGTATTATTGGGATAGATAAAGTTGTTGCTGAGGCATGGTTGAATTTTGAATTTTTTGGTCTTAACTCATTTCGAGATACCAAATACATTAATTTCTTTATTATCATTTCTTCTTTACTTATCATAATTGATTTATTCTTATTTTTAATTTTTATAATTTGTTTTTATTTTTATTATTTGCTTATTTCTTATAAGTTTGTTAATATTACATTGTTTTAATTCTTATTATTATTTTGTTAAATTTTTTTTATTTCCACTTTTTTATTTTTTTATTATTTTTAACATAAAAACCCTAACTGTGTTATATAATTTTTTGTCATTTTTAGTATTTTTTTTTTTGTTCTTTTTGAGGCTTTTGGTGTTTGGTATATTTTTTTTTTCATTATGTTTTTATTATTTTTATTTATTTGTTTTTTATTTATTTTGTAATGATTTTTTTTATTTTTTTTTTTATTTATTTTGTTATGATTTTTTTTATTGTTTTTTTTCTGTGTGTTATTATATTAGTTTTTATATTTATTTATTTTAGTATTTTCATTATTATTTTTGATATTATTTTTATTATTTATATAATTTTTTCTTATTATTATTTATTATAATTGTTTTTATTATTTTTTCAAATGTTGTGTTTTTATTTGTTTGTTTTTGTTTTTAATTTTTCGTTAGTTTGGTTTTTAAAATTTTTTTTTGTCAAAATCCGGATCCGGAACTCACGGCGTTGTCTACACGAAGCATGATGAAATAGTAAACCATACTGAGTATTTTGACAACTGGATGTCATTAGTAACTTTGACAGATGCTGAAACATAACAATTGGAAAAATTCTCATTGAAATCTGATTACCCTTTATTTAATCATTATCGAAAATCATCGTATGGTTTTTCAGTAAAAACAAAAAAAAATGTGGTTTTTTTCATTTCAAAGATCCTCGTATGTGATTTAGACATATATTTTAATCTGTTTGAATTACTTATCCATGTAAATTTTTCTGAACTCCTATATATAGTGCATTCTTTTTAACCTTTTCCATTTAATCATAAAAAACTACAGTTGGAAAAAATATCCATATTAATATTAGAATCAGTTTTATAAAGTTCCTTATACACAAAAATCAACATTGAGCAATCATAATAAAAATGGGAAACTATTGGAAGGCACAACAGTAACGACGCAGATAAATATGGCAAAGAAAATATTTTGCTAAGAGAAAAAAAAAATCCCACGAAAATGGTGACCCCAAAAAAATGACGATGCAAGCCAAAATAAAAATAAGAAAAAAAAAATCATACGAACAGCATAAAATGCTGTGCAGACAAAATATTTATGAAATGATGATGAAAATCAAACGAAAAAAGGTAAAACGTTATATAAACGAATATAAAAACGGAAACGGAAATCTATATGTGCACCGAGTGGTTGTAGTTGTGCCAGTAGCAGCTGGTGGTAAACGCCAAAGCAAAACAGCACAACGAGCCCAATTTTTGAAATGAGTTGAGTTGATTTGTTGGAAACTATAAATTCAATGGACTCTATTATGGACCAAATAATAGCAGTGAAGATGAAGTAGCAGATGACCGAAAAAGGAAACAGAAAAAAAAAATTGTTAACCTAGCATTTATATTGCTTTTTTTTCACTGTGGCACAAACACATGCATGTATGTTATACATGCAGCTACTAGTAAGCTACTTAGAGCAAGCAGCAGAAATGAGGCGCACCCTTCAAAAAGCCATAAAAAAATACATGTCCGAATAAAATCATCTACATAAATTCCTCAATCAATATGGGTTTGATTGGTTATTATTGTTGTTGGAATCACAGATATTCTTTGATGAAAATTAAGCCAGCCATAAAGTTGAAATAAGCAGTGCATGCACGAACGCACAAACACACACACACACACAAATATAGACAAACAACCAAGCAAACTGGCTGGACACGCTGATAACCAACATTCATGTCGTTGCTGAAAGGCAAGCAAACATAAGAACCCCCCCCCCCTTCTCCACTCGACCACTACGACCTCCAACAGCTCCCATCCAATCATAATAAAGCAATCCTTGAACGAAAAGCGTAGATAATCCAATCCTTGTGGAGAAAATTTTAGTATTATCTCAACTTCCGCTTCCTGTTGTGTGCGTATGTGTAGAAGGTAGCTTTAACACGCTGCTCAAGTTACACATGCTGCTGCTACTGCTGCTGCTGGTCTAAATTGAATAAAATATTTTTAGATTTTCCACTCAATTGAGCTACAGCTAGTGGGTCCTACTCCATTGGGTTTGCTGCCTTCATGCTATTTGTCTAAGCTACGCGCCTTTCACACGTGATTCTTGAGTTTTTATGAAGTGTGGTTTTTTTTTTGGGAAAGTTGAATGTGTTTTTTTTTTGCCTTTAACAATGTCAGAAAATGTCAGTTTTAAAAGGAATTTAAAAACAAAAGAACTATGCAAGAGCTAGAATAAATTTTGAATATTGGGAGTGTTCTGGGAAGTTGTCTTATTGATTAGTTTGATTAAATTGATGTTTTGGGCGAATGGTTTAGAATAACCATAAAGGTATGCAAAACGATCTGAACTGGAACTGATGTCCATTTTGTGTCGAATAAACATTCTTAAAATCTGAGCGGGTTGTAAATAACCAAAATCTTGCCGCTAAGTTGCCTGCTGTACAAAGCTCCTGCTACTTTAAGCGTTCAGACCATCATCGAGACAATCATTCGCTACTGGTAAGAGCTGTTATTTGCTCTGTGCTTTCTGTACCCAAGACTGTAAAATTGTAATGTTTTGCCTACAAGAGTGGTTCTCCTTATATTTCGGAGTTATTTTTTGATTAAAATTTTTGTTTAGAAAGTAAAGAGTTTTTCTCGCACAGCCAGAGCGAGAGAATTTAAATATTTTTCGATTCCATAAAAAATTCTACTTTTGACGAGAGGGGAATGATCTCCAAGTTTAAATGATCTGAACTGATATAAAAATTTTTATTTTTATTAAAATATAATCAAAGCAACATTTTTGCTGATTGCAAAACGGTATGAACCCATATTTATAATTCTTTTTACATTTTATATTTATCTATTTTTTTTTTTTTTTTTTTTGGTTTTTTGTACGATGACTTGGTACAAAAAGTCTTCATTTCAGCTGAATACAAAATTAACTTTTTTTTATACCTCTTATGACTAATAAAACAATTTTTTTAAAAACTTATCAAGGCTTTATACCAGTTGATTTTAACCCTATCAGTTGTTGAAACCTTTATGCATAAAACGATAATTTAGTCCACACAAGCTCAAGGGTTGATTTTTTTTATAAAAAATAGAGCTTATTTGAGTTAGAAAGTAGCTTCTTTCTTAACTTTAAATTTTTCCAAATATTAGGTGTAGTAAAAAGAAATCCATTATTTTTCCACTATTTATTTGGTATAAGTGCGATCGGGTAACGCTAGATGGCGTTAGAAAGATAAGATTTTGTACTAAAAAGACTTCTCAGACAGTTTTGTGATTGCTTTTATATGAGCGCAAGTCAACGATGGACTCCACAGTCCATCCATTTACAGTTTTTCTTCGATGAAGGCGAAAACGCAAGGCAGGCGACTGAAAATGTGTATAGTAGACCGTACCACCTCCTATGCAAAAAAAAAGTGCGCCGTATACCAGCGAATATGACGTATTTTTGGAAGACAATTACGAAAAAAAAAATTTTTTTTTACCGAACGTAGGGGTCGCGCATTGACATAAAATTTCATATCTCTGGTGTTTACAGTCGGATTTTAAAGTTTGGTATATCAATGTTTTTGTCTTAAGGAGACCAATATAGACTCTAGGTCAAAGTTCTTTCAAGGGCTGAAATGATCAGTTATTTATTTTTTTTATTTATAATGAAATTACTTTCAAAAGGGCAACAAGTTGTCGATCAAAACGGTGCATATTAGACCTAAATCGGATCATTATAACTATGCTAAATAAAGCCTTCAATTTCATGCAAAATTAATGGATTTATTTTTGCTACACCGAACATTTGTGCCATTTTTGGCCATTTTTGGAACATAGTGTTAAAAAATTTCTTAATTTTTTTTTTTTTTTTTAACGATATAAATACAATAAATAAATAAACTGGCCATTTCAACCCTTGAAAGGACTTTGACCGAACTTCTTTTGATCAAATTGTGTTGTGCATGTTATTAAATTTTTGCACATAATTGATTGAGAACTGGACCTACTAGTTTTATGTCGACTCCAAACGGCAAATGTGCATATTCTCAAGAAGCTTTACATGGCAATATTTACTCTCTGATGTTTGCCATTGTCTGCAGAGAGGTGACGGCCGAACAGAAAAATTACTTCAATTGAAAAAACTTTCTGTGTCAGATGGAATTGAACCAGGGTTCTCTGACGTATGGATCACGCACTCTACTCACTGCGCCATGGCAGCCGACGATTTCATACGATAAACTTTACAAAAACAAAAATTGAAAACAATGAATACTAAGAACACTTATCACAAGAACATTTTCGTGTATTTTTCAGAAGTTTTTTGAAATTTTAGAAATGAAAAAATCATTTTGGATTTTCGAATTTGCCCTTTTTTTAATTCAAAAATGCTTAAAAACAAAAATTTTAAAAAAAAATGTAAGCTGGTTTTTTTTTCTTCTTATTTTGGCCATTTTTTTATTCAAAACTTTTTTTGTGAAGTCGATTTTTTTTATAAATAATTTAATTTCTCAACAATTTCATTATTATTTTTTTTTTGTTAATCAAAAAATTAAAAAAAAACTATTACACAAAATTTTAACCAAAAATACGCCCAGGAATGGGTGAATTTTTAAACATTTAAGATTTGCCAAAACATGGTCAAATTAAAAAAAATCCAAAAAAAATTTTTTTTGTTTTTTTTTCAATTCTAAGCTTTTTTGTTAGAGAAACATTTTTGTAAAGTCGTTAGTTTTGAATCAAAAATATAAGAAATTAATTAAAAAAAAATATATGAAATTTATTAAAATTAATTTAATTTTGAGAAATATATATATAATTTTTTGTTATGTAATTTGCTATATGATACTTTTCGATCATAACAAAAATAACCACTCCAAAAAACCAAAAGTAAAAACAAAAACAAAACATCACGAGGACAATTAAAAAAATAGTCAAAAAACCGACATTGAAAATTAGAGGGGAATACATCAAATATTTTTAAAAACGCAAAAAATCGATTTTTTTACTCAAAAATCAAAACAAATGACCAATTCCAAAGGTGCGTACGTAAAAAGCCCCTCAGAGAATATTGTTATGATTAAATTATCCCTTTATTGTATTAAATTCCACACTTGGACTTACCTGCACAGATTTCTCATTTAATGCTTTAATGGGCTAAGCGGGTTGGAAGCATTAACAAGGATTAGCAAGTTGTTTACTGGGCCCAAAACTTTTAAAAAGGTTTTCTTACTCCTCCTTCTCTCTCTCCCTCTCCCTCTCTCTTGGTTAAAATATTCAATGTTGAGTAGTTATACTCCACTTCATTCATGCCAAACAATATTCTTAAGCCTAGCAATTCGTTCAAATACCTGCCGCCTCTTAAGCCTCAAATGTATTGGAATTTGTTTATTTAAATTTCGGCTCTGAAAATGAGAGTCAAACAAATGACCCCGATAAAGTCGAGAAAAACCAAAGCTGTTTAATTAAGTCAAGAACTTAATGCCAAAAATAAACAAACGGTAAAACATTTCAGCAGCGTCAGTAAAGGAGAAAAAAAGGACTAAAAATAACGAGCACAACTCCAGACTACGTTGTGTCTTAGTGGTCAGTTGGAAAAAAAAAAAACAAAAAATCAAGTTCTGTGGCTGTGTGTGTGTTTGTGTGTATGAAGCAAATAAATTGTGCTGGTTTCATTACACCGCATGACTAACACACACAGTAATACAAACAAAATATACATATTGACTACCTCTCTCTCACACACACACATTGACAATCTCACAATCAGATGCAAACACGCAAACGAAAACATAAAAATAAACTTTTTACATACAACATTCAAACAAAACCAAATAAGTGCCAACTATTTCGTCGACACCCCTCACCCCACACATGTACAGCTACAAAGATTAACTCACTTTAAGTGTGGGTGTGGGTGTAAATGAGCACAGTGGCGGACATTTTAAAATTCTCCCATGTTTGCTTAAATCAAATGCATACAACTACATCAGCTCAGCTCAACGCCGAGCTTAAATACTTAAGTTTAAACCCGCTGTAACCGCCACTGCACTAAAAAACAAAAAGCTTCATGTTTGTATTAGCAGACGGCAATAAAAGCAACATAAAAATAAAGCTTTTATCTAACATGTGTGATGAAAGAAAATTTTCTCAATACAATTGTGTGTGTGTGTGTTTATTGCTGGGCCTCTTATAAATTTACTCTGGTAAAGTATAGAAAGTAAACAAAAAAAAAAAAAAAAAAAACGAATGCGAAATGCAGGCAATCGCAAAATAACAACAGCAACAATAACAACTACAAAAAAAAAACACTTACTATAAAAACGAAATAGAGCAGATAATCGTTTAAGAAAAACAGCAGAGAAAACAGGAAACCGGAAACGGAAACTACAAACTGATGTGAAAAATGTAAATAAAACCAAGTGTGTCTGTGTTTGTTAGCATTTGTACCGCATGTGTGCCGACTTTAGTTCGGTCAAGTGTCTATTTTCAAATATATGTATGTATGTATGTATGAATGTGCATGTGTTTCGAATTGCTTAAGAACCACTCTGATTGTGTGTATGCTTGAATGTTTGTTTGTGTTGTATGCGGTGTCCTGTGTTAGCATTAAAGTCATTTTAATGCCTTACAAAAATGAGAATAGATCAACTTAATTAAAACGTTTGTGTGTCTGCCTGTTTGTATATCTGTTTGCATATCTGTCCGCATGTCTTCGTGTGTTGATGTGCAAATGCTCTTGTGTTGGTAAGTGACACAAAATCGCATGCATTAGCAAATCAAAGCGTTCAGTGCCAAGCAACAGGGTTATTGATATATTTTGCAGCATTTCAAAGAAACATTGGAGAAAAATGTTAACCACAAAACCAGACAAATAGAAAATAGGGAATGTTTTAGTATGTTAAGTAAATAAGATAAAAATGAGGAGAAACTTAAATAGTTGACTATAAAAAATTTAATACCTATCTTGATTTGAAATGTTCTGAGGTGTAAGTGAAACTTTGTGTGAAAACTATGTAGGTGAAAATTGATTTCCCAAAATTACTTGATAATGATAATTTTTAAATGACTGCTTTTTCAAATTAAAGCTAACCGGGCTTCTATGACCTCATATATAAAATAAAACAAAATTCTTATATACATAACTAAAAAAATAAATAAAAAAAAACAATCGAAAAAAAATTTTAGATTCTTTTGAAGGAATACTTAGTTATTTTTTAGATTATATAGGATACATTTTCGGTTATATCAGTTAGAAGCACATTGTGTTACAGTCCATATAATTGAAAAAATTGGTGCTAAGTTTCTATTGAAAACTATGCATTCAGAAGATTTAGAGACTTGATACAAAATATATTTTATTTATATGTAATGATTTTGTTTTTCACATTTTATTCCATTTAATGAATGAAACTTAATGTTGCTTAAGTTATTATTAATTTTTAACAGGGTCTTAACTAAACGTGAAAAACTTGGTAATTTTCTCTAAGTCAACTAAGGTAAAAAATTTTGTATTTTAATTGTATTTTCTTTTTTTTTAGTTTTTATTTTTTTTAGTTTTTTTTTATTTTTTTATTTTTTTTTTTTTAATTAAATTTTAAATTTTTTCAAAAATTTTTAAATTTTATTTTATTTTATTTATTTTTTATTTATTTTTTAATTTTTTTTTAATTTTTTTTTATTTTTTTATAATTATTTATTTTATTTTTTTATAATTTTTTAATTTTAATTTTTTATAATTTTTTCATTTTAATTTTTTGTTTTTTATTTAAAATTTATTTTTTCATAATTTTATTTTTTTTTTAATTTTTTTATGTTTTTTTAATTTTTTTTAAACATTTTTTAAATTTTTTCATAAATTTTTTTAAATTTTTTCAAAAAACACCATCGCTTCAAAAAAGGCGGAAGAAGTTTAAAATACATTTGTTTTTTTATTTAATAAAAAAAAACAATACGTACATTTTATATAAGTTAATTACACAAGATTGTTAGGTAATTTACACGAGCTTTTGTAAAACTTTTTTAACTTTATCATAAAAAGTTATATTTATTAAAAAAAAAAATTAAAAAAACGGAATAATTCGTTTTATTTCTGCATATTAATTTATTTCCAAAATTTACAACTCAAATTTTCAAAATAACCAAAATTTTCTAGAAACACTTTTTATGAAAGAATTTTAAATATTTTTGAATATTACTTTAAAAGTAACTTTAAAAGTAACTCTTACTTTTCCTCTAAGCAATATTAGTTTATTTTTACATTTTTAAACTGACGTTTATAGTTGAATGTTTAATCACATTAAATCTGTTAATTTTCGAATTAATTTACAGAGAAATTCCCTCTAATAGAGCTAACATATTTATGACAACAATATTCATGACATGAATGATATTTAATTGTCAAAAGTATTGTTTTGAATTGTCACTGAATTGTGTTCTTGGTATTAAAAAAATAAATTTAAGAAATATATTTAAAAAATAAATTTAAAAAATAAATTTAAAAAGTAAATTTAAAAAGTAAATTTAAAAAGTAAATTTAAAAAGTAAATTTAAAAAGTAAATTTAAAAAATAAATTTAAGAAATAAATTTAAAATTAAATTTTAAAAATAAATTTTAAAAATATATTTTAAAAATGTTTAATTTTCGTTACGAAATTATTTTTTTTATTTGTTAAGTAAGAAAAATGTAAAATATTCCAAAATGTCAAATATCCCGACTTAAAACATAACCTGTTTTTCGAATTAGCAGAAATTATTAAATTTCAAAAAAAGATTAATACTAGGAATTGTACATATATTTCGGGAATTAATATAAAGACCACATTTTTTTCATTGAAAATACCTTTTTTTGTTTTTAGAAATATTCTCCTTTATAATTTATACATTTGTGTATGCGTTGAAACCATTTGTTACAACATTTATCCCATTCTACTTGAGACACCTCCAAAACATAGTTATTGAACGCATCAACGAGTTCTTCTGGTGTCGAAAATCATTTTTTTCCCTTGATGTGCGGAAAAAAATAGAAGTCATTGGGTTCCAAATCAGGACTGTACGCCGGATGACCCATTAATTCGATGTTTTGAGTGCTCAAAAACACTTTTGTTTGAGCTGATGTTTGGAAGGTTGCATTGTCTGGATGAAGAATAATTCTGCGGCACTTGTTTGTTTTTCTTATTTCACAGAACTCTTGTACCATTCCGAAACAAGTTCTTCATATCTCAATTGGTACCGTGGCCACATGCCCTCTTTTGTGGAAGAAACAGATGACCATTTGTTTTGCAGTGCTTCGAGCTCGATCAAATTTTGTTGAATTTGGTTCATCTCGAAAGGCACATACAGTTTGCAGACTGCTGTTTACTTTCAGACTCATACTCTTAGATCTATAATTTATCACCAGTTTTTTTTTTTTTTTTGAAGCACCGCGATTGTATTTCTTTAAAGTTTCTTTGCACCAATCTACAAAAGCATTTTTTTGAGCTATTATCACATCATGTGTGTTCATGTGTTCATGTAAAATGGTATGTATGCTGGTGGAAATAATGCCCAGAGATGCCTCAATCTCATGCTATGACGATCAAGCATTAATATTTCGCGCACAGTATCGATGTTTTGTACAACAACAACAAATTTTGGACGCGCCCTTCTCGAAATTCGTCAGTGAACGAAGTACGTTCCCACTTGAATTCTTGTACCGATCGATAATGCAGAGGTTTTTGATGGTACTTCATCATCAAAAATCGAATTGAGTTCATCGACGCACTCTTGCTGAATTAATTCACGTCGAAAGTTGCACAAAATATTTGCACAAAAATGTTCACGTGTTAGTTCCATTTTTTTTCAAGTACAATTTTAAAACCACCGTAACCAACACAATAAAACCACGTATAACAAAACGTTGTGAGTACGTATAAGCTAAAAAATGTCAAACTTTTCAATGGAAATGACATTTTGGCTGGAATGACATTAGCGTTGACAGATCCTGAAATATAAATTGCAACCAAAAAACCCGAAACCAGGTTTGACTTCTCTAATAATGATGATATTGAAGAAAACGAGCGATTAGTATTAATTTAAACTAAAGTGTGCTATTTTAGTGACCTAATCAAAATGTTTCTTAAATTAAAAGCTTAAATTGTAAAATCGAACAGAATATTTTTTTGTTATATAGTCGAAAACTTGGACTTACAAGGAAAGGTCCCCAGGTGTCAGACATCGATTTGAATGATTTTCGGATATGTGTTAGAGGATGAAATTTTAAGATTGGCGTATTTTTTTATATGTGCTCAATGGGATCTTAGGGGTTTCAAAATGGCGTTTCATAATCAACAAAAATTTCATTTTTTTGCCATAACTTTGCTATTTGCCATAAAAATACATACAAATTTGGTATAAAAGAGAAAGGTATTAAAGAGACGCAAATAACGGTATCCAATTCGTTCAGCTAATAATTGTTGCAATTTTTTTGTTGCAATTTTCAACCGATTTTAGTCGATATCATGGGTAGCACGTAGACGCAATTATTTCATATTAATTTATGTTTGAGCGCAAACAATTTTTTTAAATTTTTGAATTTTTAAGTTTTTGTAAAAAAAAAATTTTTTTTTTTTGTCTTGACCACTTACATGAATAATGATGACTTGTTAAATTTTGAGAAATAGTTACCTGAAAAAGAAAAGAAGAAATTCTTGTTAATTATGTATGAAGTCGAAATGTGTTATAAAAATGTAAATCATTAAATCGTGCTAAAATACTTATAACACACGAAAAAATCAGTATGTAGGCAGAACTAAAGGTCAAGTAGAACCAGAGTCCAGAACGTCAGGATTATATCTAAAAAATAGACATCTTGTGCCGACAATAAAAACTATATAATTCTTCTTTAAGATTTATACAGAAGAATAGTGCTCTTAAGCTTAACATATTGATCTGAACCAATGTTTGCTCAGAGTGATAACTATCAGCAGCAGGAAAATCATTGCGTGTCAAGAAAATCCAAACACACATGTATCAATTAATTCGTTATAAAAAAAAAACGCATGTTCTTTATTTGTTGTGGAACACATTCAAACATACACAAAATTAACAGAAAGGAATCATCATGATTAGCATATCCTTGCTGTCAGAAAATAATTACTCTCTCTTTTTGTGTGAAGTTTATTGCATGTCTTATTTGAGTAACATTTACGTGTGAGTCTGTATGTGTGTGTTGTTTGTGTGTGTGTGTTTTGTGTGTTGTGTGTGTTTGTGTTTGTGTGTGTGTGCTTTATTAACTCCTATATGTTTGGTATTAAGCTGGTTGAAGTGTTAAGCTTTTGCTTCGGATGCCTGTAACAAAAAAAAAAGAAATCAACGGTTAAGGTTCATACATTTTGTGGAAATCTTTTTATCCTTTATTTTTCTCTTCATTTGGCGTAAGCTTGTAGCGTATATTTAAAATTCTGTTGATTTTGCCTTTTGCTGCTCTACCCTCCTCTATCTAAGAACTTTTTTTGTCGAAAATCTCTCGGCTTCTGTTAATATTTGCCAGCATAAAAAAGGCCAACCTTCAACGTTTTGTATCGAATAGATTGTTTTTTAAGGTTTTTATTTTATTAGGGAGGCTCTTGATTAATGTATTTTAGGTCACAATCACATTTTAACACTCGAAAATATTTGTATTCATGAGTGCTTGTATTTACATTTCCTCTGCATGTGCGCGAGTGTGAGTATTTGTACGTGTGTGTGTGTAAAAGCGCTATTTGGTGGAAGCTTAGCGGTTGCCATGGTGTTGCAATAAATTTTTGTGGTAAAATATCTGTGAATATAAATCATTGGCTCGACTCTTCGACATAAATATTTAAGCTGTGGAAAATTTTTAATGTGCGCTTAATTTCGATAAAGATTTCAGAGTTAATAAAAGAAAAGTAACATAAGCTTATTACCAAAGTAATAAATTTTTGAAAATTTTATATTTATGTAAGCACTCAACCTGTTGTAGACAGTGGCATGAACCATGGTTCAACTTGCGCTTCACACAAATCTACTTGAGCTTAAATCTTGAACAAAGTAGTGGGTCAAATTAGGAGAAACTTTTCCACCCCCACTCAATTGATTTTAATTCAATACAATTTGATCGTAATTGATATGGTCTTCAAATAGATTTATACTTGGAATTCAATTAAAGCCTTGCGTATCGCATGCCACGGGATAATTAACTCATTTATAAAGCACTGGCTGTTTTTGATATAATTTTTTTTTTATTTTTTGTTCCCTTTTTTTTTGGTGTTGAAGCCACAGTTATTGAAAATTATTCGAGTGTGAATTTTAATTATATGCTTAGTTGAATGCTTTAAAAAAAAATTATCAATTCATAACATAGATACATTGTTCACATAATATGCACACAGATACGGCCACAAAACAAAAAATCTAATTATTTCATCCCTTTTTTTGTTTTGTTGCCATTCAACTGACCAGATCTAATTTAAATAATAAATTTTTTCATTTAATTCGATATAATTTTGCTTTATTAAGCTATTCACTTACTAATAATTTATCTAATGAACCACTTTCCAATTTCATTTCATTTCATTTGATCATAATTTTCAACCCAAAATCAAACACAATCTTCGAAGTATCTGCACAAAATTCTATAAGAATCAGAGTATTGTCAAAAAATTATTAATTTTACAAAGTTTCATGAGAATCATTTTGTAAAAAAAAAATAATTTGATTTATTTCATGCAATAAATTATTGCTCAGTAATCAATCCTGAAAAAGCAGATCTTGATTTGAACACGTGTAGTTCCACTTTGGTCACGAACAAAGCGTTATGCACAGATACTTTATCTTGCAGTTTTCATAAACCAGAGCAGAACTTTAAATTTTGAAAACAAATTTAATCTGCGTTCTTTTCGGAGCAAAAAAAAATAAAACAAAAAATAGTCACTTGATATTTACATTGGATTTTTTTTAACCCATTTACGCCGACAGGACCGACGACCCAATCTATTTCTTGATAACCGCATCGCCACTGAATTTCTTACACTGAGAAAAAATACGCATTCAAAGATGAAAATATTTTTTAAAAACATATAATGTAGAGGATGGGTAGCCTTCGGCCCTATATCTTGTAGAAAAATTTTAAATTTTTATATGCAAGCTAGTAAGCCACAGTGGTTCGCGGACGTTCTTTTTATCCATAGTTTGTCTCTATTAATTTATAAAAAAAATTATTGAATCACACAATGCCACTTCCCACTGTAAAAGTAAAAAGTCAGCCATTTGTTTCTATTGCTCATTTATAAATTACAGGAAAACTACGGTCAAAACATGTGTAGAAAAGTTGCATGCCGCGCAACAAATAAACATACATACATGCACTAAGGGAAAAAAATATTAAATTTATCCAAAAACTTTTTTAATTTATCAAAAAAGCGAGTCATTTTTGCACCAATAACGCATTTGAATAAATCGACTACGTAAATATTTAAAATTTATTTGAATACTTTTTTAATTATGTAAATTAAATATTTAAATATTTAATCAGAATTAATAAAAAATATATTAAAATTATGCACGAATTTTTTTAAAATATCTTTCAAATATTTACTATTTGAAAATAAACTATCGCATTTAAAGAAAATTTATATAAAAATATTGAATTAAAAAAAAAACATATTTAAATTGAATATGTTATTAGTGGTTTTATGGTATTATTTTCTTCATATTGCGTTCATCAAATGCCATTGCCTGTATAATTTATTATCGCTTCACTTTTTTCGTTCTCTAATTTATACTATTTTTGACAGTTGGTGCCCTAATATTGCACCAACTGTCAAACACAGTATAAAATAGAGAACGAAAAAGTAATCTACAAAATATATCTAGGTAGAAGCAAATTATGCAGGTAAATGCCAACCGGTCCAAGATGTTCTTGAGAAAACACCGAGTTGTCACTCCACCCTACATAATTTCATTTCGTTGCCAAACATGCATACTATATTACTCCTGAAACAATAACTAAATGAGAACTATGAGAACTATAAGAACTGCAAATGCAAAAAATAAACTGCAGAAACAGAGTGCGATGCTGTTACTGCTTGTCGGAGTATGTGTGTACGTGTGCGATGCTGTTGCTGCTTGCTTGTATGGAATATGTGTGTACGTGTGTGGTATAAGTAAAATTCAAATACGGGAAAAAAACGAGTTGTAAGGAAAACATTGGATTTATCCACGTAAATATTTGAATAAAATTTATACTCAGGCGTGGATAATGCTAATATGCGTTATTTCCCTTAGTGTGCCTACATATATACTATAAATCAAGTCGGATTGAGTCTCATTAAAAGTGGAGAGATATACAGCCAAAACACTGCATGTAAAAAAAAAATCTTGAAAATGCTGCAGGTGGTCAGTGAGTCACCATTTAACAAGAATTTGTTGGATTAATTCACCACATCAAAACTTATTTCAACATATTAGAATCTACTTCGATCAAATTTTGGCAATTGGTGTGGTGAAGTCATTTGTTCTTTTGTTTTAAGCGCAGCAAAGCATGTATGTATATTAATTTGTTTGTTTATTTTGTTGTGTTGTGCTTGCTGAGAACAAAGAGAGAATAGAGCAGAGAGCAGCATGGTGTTTATTGAAGCTCTCGCAGCACAAACGCATGAAAAGCTAACTATCAAGCAATGCATCGCATTGTGGATGATTTTTTTTTTTTAAAACTTTACACTTTAATTTAAAGATACTTTTTATTAAAATAGCGTAAAGAAAATACCCCTATATCCTTTTGCAGCACAAATGTGATATTTTAAAACTTATTTCATAAAAATCGGACCAGTACTTTTGGAGTTTAGCGGCAACAAAAAATATTCACTCTAATTTTATATAATACTAGCGATACCCGGCGCGCGTTGCTGCACCCGGCAAGTATATTGGAAATAATAAGTACATTCAAAACTTTTATTAGTCCCTTAGTCTGACACCACGCTCATGTTCCACTGCCTGTTACAGTTTCCCAGTAGCAGAACATCACTCCAAGGTGACAATTACATTATGAGTTTCAATGTCCTGTGATTTAAGCTTCCATAGAAAGACTTTGGCAATTAGTAACTTCATATTGAGTTTTATTGTCATGCGACGTTTAGTTTCAAAGCTATTCAATATCGAAAATTTGACTTGTGTGGTCCAAGCCATAACCCCTTTTCCTATGCCCGTTCCAGTTGTCTTGTTTATTTATAAAAAAACTTATTGAATCCCACAATGTCAATTCTATAAAGTAAAAAGTCAGCCGTTTGTTCCTTTTGTTCATTTATAAATTACAGGAAAACCACCGTCAAAACATGTGTAGAAAAGTTGCATGCAGCAAAACAAATAAACATACGTACATACATACATACATACATACATCAAGTCGGATTGAATCACATTCTCATCAAAAAAATCCTCAAAATGCCAAAGGTGGTCAGTGAATCCCCTTTTAACAAAACTGTGTTAGATTAATTCTCCACATCAAAACTACTTTGAACATATTAGAATGTACTTCGATCCAATTAGCTTTAAGCGCAGCAAAGTATGCATGTATATGTATGTTTTTGTTTGTTTGTTTTGTTGTTTTGTGCTTGCTGAGAACAAAAAGAGTATAGTAGAGAGCAACATGCAGTTTATTGAGGCTCTCGCAGCACAAACGCATGAAAAGCTAACGATCAAGCAATGCATGGCATTGTGGATGATTTTTTAAAAAACTTAACACTTTAATTAAAGATACTCATTATTGAAATTTCGTAAAGAAAATAACCAATGAACCTTTTGTGGCACAAATGTGATATTTTAAAACTTATTTCGAAAAAATCGGACCAGTACTTCTGGAGTTTTGCGGACACAAAAAATGTTCACTTTCATTTTATATAATAGTATAGATAGATAGATAGATAGATATATATGTAGATATGTCTTTGCATAGGTCTTTGAATATCTCATAATAATTTAAAATTTTTATATGTAATGGTTCATTCAAGTTTTTCCTTATTCATAAAAATATACTTATTGACGCCGTTGCATGCGCGTTTTCATAACTAACGCTTTCTTGGAGGGAGGTATTCTGTAGTAAGTTTAGGGGAAGAATGTCCCTAAGACATCCGCCTCGAAGTTTCGACCTGGATATTATTGGGGAATTTTTTACTTAGTTATTCAAAATGGAAAAATCAGCATGGTGCTCTGTACACCTACGTACTGACATGCATACATTCAACTTGAGATTTTACCCAATGTGCACAAAACGGGTGCGATTCGTTTCGAATCCGTTACGAGTCCGTCAGCACGGAATTTGCTCATTTATGTTTCGACGGACCCGTTTCGCACCTATTACAAAGCCGTCAAAACAATGGTTACAACGGTAACATAAAAGGTAGTTTTCAAGTTGTTATAAAATATTTCATTTTATTTTTATATTGAAAACAAATTTGAGCTTCAGGCCAAGTATGTTGACAATAAGACAACATGAAGACAAAGAAAGCAACAACCAACAACAACGGCTCTGTATAGAACAAATCACATAGCTTGACTATACAGACTGTTTCGTTGACCGCTACACCAACTAATCATTAGTCTTGTATGACTTTTCACTGTGATCCACTCAAGCTACTAAGGTTCTACTTATACTGCCAATTATGTCGAGAAAGTTACCCGGTTATTAAGTTATTTTATTTTATATTCAATGGATAAGGGATACTAAAAACAATTCTGTACTTATTTTTATTTAAAAATAAAATAAAAATTCTTTGACTATGCGCATGATTACATTACCAAGAAGAGGAAAACCGATGTTTAAAAAAATTATGATCTGATTCGGAATTGTTTTCAGAAATTTATTATTTTTAGTCTCCATTTCATAATTCATATTCATATCTCATTAAAACTAAAATAATAATAAATAAACCATGTATTTTAAATTTAGCATAAACCTTATGGTTCCTCCGTTTTAAATTATTTAAAAAAAAAACACGAGTCCGTAGCGAATTCACATTATTTAAAAAAGAAAGTGTCCGTATGGAATAAAAATGAAAATGCGAAACGGATTTGTATATAAAGTCCGCTCCGAGTTCGAGATGAATTCTAAAAAGGGGAAAAGCGATTGGCGTTTTTGAGAGAATTTTCATGCGAAAACGGATCAGTTTCGGATCCGAAACGCAACCATTTTTGGATAAAATATACAAAGAAGTAAGTCCATTTCAAGTGGCGTCCGTGGCGTAGTTGGTTAAAGTGCGTGGCCGCTATGTCAAAGAACCTTGGAGACCCAGGTTCGAACCCCAGCAGCGACAGAAAATTATTTGAATTAAAATAATGTTTCTGTACGGCCGCCACCTCTCTGCAGACAATGGCAAACCTCAGAGAGTAATCAAAATGCCATGTAAAGCTTCTTGAGAATAAGAACATTCCGTTCATCGCCGTTCGGAGTCGGCGTTAAGCATGTAGGTCCATTTCTCGGTCAATTGTGTACAAACTTAATAACACGCACAACACAATTGATCATAAGAAGCTAGGTCAAAGTCCTTTCAAGGGCTGAAATGGCCAGTTATTTATTTTTTTTTTTTTTTTAAGTCCATTTCGAATTCAAAACGGATCCGTATGGCACAGTGGGTAAATATAAGAATTCAGTTTGTCGCAAACGAACTTTATTTGTCGTGCTTGGGATCGTTATTTGCAAACGTTTCAATAGTTGTCATAATAATAGTCATTTGCGAGAAACGCGTCATTTAGTTGCAGGTAATTTATTTCGTTTGTCATATTCGCTAATGATTTTTAAATTGCAGCAATTGAAAAATTGTTTATCCCATTTGAAATCTTCCTTTGTTTTTCCCTTCGTTGTATACACACGACGCTTATAATTCAGAGTAACTTTATGGCCAAACTGTACTATATAAGCAAATTGGTAATTTGCTTAATACGCGGACAGAGATAGCAACAGAGGTGCGATGACGGACAATCCTTGAGTAGACGGACGGACATAGGGGGAAAGACAATTAATATAATAAATAATAATGACCGAAATAACTTGCACTATATATATATATATATATACGAGATATATTTTTAAGTTGACAACTGAATATTCGTTTGTGGCAAATACAACTCGCAAACGAAGTGTAGTTGGCTAATTTTTCAGTTGCGGCGAACGAAAAATTTCTATGCGTGTAGGCTTAAAAACCCAACTACACCAAGATAAAAAGCATTAGTAAAATCACCTAAGCCGGGTTGGGTGACATTTTATACATTGCTTTGAGAGCACATACTTCGATACCCTGTCGAAAAAAAGAAATGTTTGGTTCATCCAAGCCAAGTACATAATATATTAACCAATAGTGTAGGTAAGCCATAGAAAACCTTGACAATTTATCAAAATGGTATGGACTTGAACACTATGTTCGTCAGATTAAGTAAGCATGCTAATGTAAACTGTCGAAGCCATAATGTATAAATTACAAAATACTTAGTTAATTTATCCAAATCAATAACGGTGATTTAAACATGTAAAACTTAGATGTTTAGACAAAAAATTAGGAGGCTGAAAACTGCCGAAGACATCTTTTAAAGTATACTAGGTTTTTTGTTAATTTTGCATAAGCTTTTTTTTCTCGGTGTACAAACAATTTATTGCATTGTGTGATTAAAATTTTGGAAATATGAATGGCAACATTTGGAATATTTGTTTTTTTTTTTTGTTTTTGTTTGAAATGGAATTAAAACACCAACTTACATCAATAACAAAAACAAAACAACAGCTGGCCAATTTGTATTGTATTAATTTTTGTTGTTATGCTGAGTGAATAAATTTCGTGGTATTTTGCCGGAAATGCGTAGCAAATGGAGAGCTGCGTGTGTGTGAGTGTGTGTGTCACCTGTTAACTTGCAGCCATGTAGGTGTCAGTTTAGCCGCTTTTGTGTGGTAAACAAATTTAATATATTTCAGCAACATGAGTACAAATTGAGTTGATGCAGGTTTGATTTAAACAAAAAGAAAATTAATCAAATTTTTTTATTGCTTGACGTAAAATAACGCGAACTAAGTAAATACAATATATATATATATGAGACATATGTGGCAAAAGTGGCTGGCTACAAGCAAAAATTTATTCAGTTTTAATGGCAATCCGCACATGCAGCAGTTTTTACGATTGTCCAATATGCTGCTGCTGGCTTGTGAAATGTGCCTTCCGGCTTGGAAGGCAAAAACTGGCAAAGCAATGTGCAGATGCAGTTCAATTTTTAAATTGGCAGAGATTATATTACTTTCGAATGGATGGATGTGCCAATACAGTCTAGGCATGGGTGGGGGAATATATAAAGTGATACAATTTTTAATATAAATTTTACAACTGATTTATTTTACTGCAAAATTAACTAAGAATTTTAAATTTTAAGTCTACTCTACTTTTGCATAATTATTATAACTCAAGAGAGTGAATTATATTCCGAAGATTACGTAAATCACAAAGATTTTGAATATTTTATTTCTTTATTTTTTTTCAACATCATGGAGTAAATATGTCAAAATCTCATTACCAGCTCAACATATCAAAAATGTCATAATGCCAATAGGTACTTATAAAGGGCATTAATATGCGAAAACACTCAACCACTAAGCATGGTTTTATTGTGTTCTTGTCGCAACCACTCAGTGTCCATCAACCATCTACGTCCAACTTTATGAAGATAATTTAGTTGCCTTAGAAACATTAGAAATGCGTCAATAATGCAGATGATACATTTTTTTTTCAGTCACACACACACACACACACATATGTATCTATTGCAGCATCAGATACTGATGAAAACTGACAATATGACAGCTACGTATTATCCTAAAAACAGTACATATGCTCAATAAAGAGGGAGAAAAGCAGCATAGAGGGCGAACAAAAAAATACCATTAAAAGTACGCTGCTCTACTTTTGCCCAAACCCACCCCTCTGAGCTCCATCTAAGTTAAATCGAAAAATCAATCATAGCCTTAAGAAGCTTTGTGCCTGATGCTTCAAAACTGCGTGCATGTGAGTGTGTTGACCTTTTTTTTTTTGTGTGTTTTTGTTCTTGCTCAATTTAAGGGTCAAAGTGTGTGTGAATCAAGTGAAAGTGAAACTTTATTTGACCTTGTTTAGTCGACCGCTTTTAAAGTTTTTCTCATCTTTTCTCTGATACACCTTGGCGACATTTTTATCTATTCCCTTCGATGATAAGCGACCAAAGAAAGGAAGGAGGAGAAGGGGGGTGGGAAATGTGAAACTCATGGACCAAAGTGTACTAAGAATTAATGGTTTAATCATTGATCACACCTGCAGCTACGAATACGGACAGGGAGAATTTCGTAAAAATTTTCTGATTTACATAGAATTTATTTTGTCGTTACGCAAAGCTTATTTATTTTAAGTCTTATTTAATGAAATATTTAATAAAAAGCTTTAAGAAATGAAAAACGAAATTCAAAAGAAGTTTTAAGAAAAAATATTTTAAATGGTTTAAAATTTTAAATTAGATATCAAGAGTGTACCAACAAGAGGTTGTTGCAAAGGCGTATTTTTGAGCAGCTGGTCGCTTGGCGGTTTTAATAAAAAATTATATCATACATAATCTCCATGTGTCTTCTTTATAATCCAGTTAAAAAATTTAAGAGTCATCTAAACAATTGTCGTTTTATTACAAAAACACATCTACACCTCTTGTTGATACACCCTATGCATTAGATTTGTTTTACAAAACGAGCATTAATTTTTACTCACTTTTGCTTACGTCTTTACTCACCTCGACAAAAAGTGAATACCATTAAAGTTCTCGTAAATAACACTGTTCAACACGAAAAAACATAACAAGGTTCCGAGAACGGCTTCTGATAGAGCGGACAAAAAAAAATACACGTGTATCGGCGTTTTGAAAGTTTACGTATGAGTCTTATTTTAGGGGGGATTTAATTTCCCCCCTTTTTGAACATTCTTATAATGAATCGGCATAAGAAATTATTTTATCTTTATGACAAATTTTTTTCCCAACATTTTAACCCCTTATTTCCTTGTTTTAGGGGTCTTTTTTGCCTTTTATCACAAAAGGGTCAGAAATGACCCATAAATTGAGAAGTTAGAGGGTTAAAGTGCTTCACAAAAATGTTTCTCAAAGTATTCTACATAAATCCTCAGAATATGTCCTATACTCAAAATGTAAGAATAACACGATTTCATATGCCGATTCACTATAAGAATATTAAAAAAGGAGGAAACTTATATCCCCCCTAAAATACGACTCATACGTAAACTTTCAAAACGCCGATACGCGTATTTTTTATTTTGTCTCCTCTACCAGAATCCATGGTAGGAACCTTGTTATTTTGGAAAAAAATTGATTTTGTTGTTCAGTGTAATTATTTATGTGCTTGTTACCTTTCACTCTTTAGAAATACATTTAAACCTCTTTAAGAAATTTAAAAAGTAAAACAAACTTTAAACGATTTTAAAAAACCTCTCAGTAAAATCTAAAAATGGTTTATGTGGTGTTCTGCTCCTTACGTTCAATGGAAAAGAGAAAGAAAAAAAATGCAATAATAATATACAATTTTTTCCTATTCAACATTACAAAGTAAAATGACCTCTTATACAATGGCTTCAAAGTCAAAGTGTTGTGCGAGGAAAAATGTTTTGTTTTAAAATGACAACATTTTTTGTCACTTTTTTTCATTGGCTTAACATGGCAACCCTTATCAATTACTAGCATTAATGGCGTCACTTTAAATTTAAATTTAATTTATGCTACGTTAATTTTTTTTTTTTTTTTCTCAACATTTTGCCAGCAGAAAATAATAAATGATGTCAATTTACTGCAAATGTAATTTATTCAAATAGGCTCTTAATTCCCAACAACAACAAAAACAACCATTAAGAGCATTACACGAAATAAAGAAAGGCGAACAAATTCGCGCCGCCATCTTCTATGCGAGCCACTCGAATAGAAGAACGACCCGGCGACGAAGACAACGAAAGTCAAAATATTGTAGCAACAAACTGTAAAAATCTTTTTAAACTAAAAAAAAATAATACAAAAAAAAATAAAACAATGTAGCAGCAACAGGAAGCTCAAAAAGCGGAAACGGAAATGCGCTTTGGCGCCCAAAATATTTTAAATGTTCGTAAATTCTTTTGCGTCAGTTGTGTTTTTTTCCATTTTTGTATTTTTAGAGCTCATCTTTTATTTAAATGACTTCATCATTAAATTAACGTAAAACAATGTAAGGAGAAGGGAAAAGAACAGCGCGGTAGAAGAGGTGAATAAAGCTCGCGCTATAGGGAGTGCGCATTCAATTAGAAAACTAAGCAATTTTCAACTGAACAGCCATTGTTCAGCTATTACATTGAATCCCCCCTACCCCCATCGTATATTTTAATGGCTCTGCCACTGCTGAACATTTCTAAGCAAACATTTCTAGATGAGCATCAAATATTTAAGATTTGTAGCTGGAACTTATAAAATCTTGTACTTTGACTGCTTGGCGGGCGAAGAGTGGGAGACCGAGGGGAATCGGTTAGCAACAGGATAAACTCATAAAATTGTAGCAACATCGCATTCGTGCTTAAAGTGCTATAGCAAGGATAATGTTGTTGTTCCAGTACTAGTTGTTGTTGTTTTTGCAAACATTTATCCTGCTATAATTTCATTCTTATATGTAAACAATAAAGATATTTTTACTATTATTGTTTATGTTGTTAAACTTGATGCGAGGAAAGACGCCAAGAACAACAACCACACAACTTACAATTGGCAGTAGCTGGCAATAAAACGAGATTAAATGTGGCTATGTTTTTGAGTTGTAAGCAAGTGTTAAAAATGCATAAAATAAATTAAACTGCTAGAGCATAAAAGGTGCTTTTGAAACGAAATGCCAAGATGGCGATGCCATAAATTGCCTGACTGACGCAGTCCACAACAAGGAGGAGGATTAAAAATAAGTGCTTATTTTGTTTTTTCGTGTTATAATCCAATAATTTCGTTGGGCTTGGTAATAAATTTATTGCACGTGGTTTCATTTGTGGCATGTATTATTCATGAATACCACATGGAATGGTATTTTTACTTAAATTAATTGAATTTATTTTAAGGACTTCAAACATACATTCATTTCCACCTCAACAAAGGAACACAGTATAATTAATTTAATACAGAATTTGAAGTGTATGTTATGGCTTAAAAGTTACAAGCCATAACATAGCCATAACCATAACAATAACCAGAACCATAACCATAACCATAACCATAACCATAACCATAACCACAACCATAACCATAACCATAACCATAACCATAACTATAACCACAACCATAAACATAACCATAACCATAACCGTAACAAAAAACATAACCATAACCATAACCATAACCATAACCATAACCATAACCATAACCATAACCATAACCATAACCATAACCATAACCATAACCATAACCATAACCATAACCATAACCATTACCACAACCATAACCATAACCATAACCATAACCATAACCATAACCATAACCATAACCATAACCATAACCATAACCATAACCATAATCATAACCATAACCATAACCATAACCATAACCATAACCATAAACATAACCATAACCATAACCATAACCATAACCATAACCATAACCATAACCATAACCATAACCATAACCATAACCATAACCATAACCATAACCATAACCATAACCATAACCATAACCATAACCATAACCAAAACCATAACCATAACCATAACCATAACCATAACCATAACCATAACCATAACCATAACCATAACCATAACCATAACCATAACCATAACCATAACCATAACCATAACCAAAACCATAACCATAACCATAACCATAAACATAACCATAACCGTAAAATTATAAACATAGCCATAACCGTAAAATTATAAACATAACCTTTATAATAACCTTAACTTCTAAAACATCTTGACTCTCGTAAAAATAATCAATAAAATGTTGAATTATTTTTAAATAAGTTCCCCAACTTTGTCCCACGCGCATTGACAGCATATTTTATGGCTATGGCCTAAGTTTATACAACAAATTGTGATTTGATCTCACACCATATAACAGCAAATAATTCATACACACCATACAATTGTATGTATGTTTGCTTTAATACTTTGCAAAATATGTCTCTTGAATTTTTATCAGCATAGTTCATAGGCAGAACACGAGAGGGCATTGCTAATAAAAAACGCAGAAAACGAAGCATAAGCCTGGGAGTTCAAATGTCAACACCGAGGAGAGCACGTAACAATCGTGGGCTTTGCAATTTGCAATAAATTCGAAAGAAGCTACAAAACTTTTCAACATTTTGTGACATTTGAACAAGCAGTGCGGGCTGTTATGTTTCATCATCCCAGCAAACGTTTGCAAAGTGTGTGTGTGTGTGTGTGGAAACATATTTCTATAATTATATCATAAAAATGTGTCTGACAATTTGATAAACTAGTAAACTTTAAATTTTTACTTTAGTTACTTTTTGTTTCAAAATATTTCAAGCCTAACACTTGCAAAATAAAACTTACAATATGATTAGGTGGAGTTAATGCAGATTTTGGCACGTTTGCTTTGATGTGTGTGCGTCATAGACAAGTAACCAAAAAATGCTGTGTTCTCGTCGTAAGCCAAAGCTCATTAAATGGCAAACATGATGATAGTTGTTGGCAGCACTGGAAAATTTAACTAGCACAAGTTTGACTAAAGAGTTTAAAAGTGCAGCGCGTCGACATACACAGCAGCAACATAGCCATGATCATCATTATGGCTCCTAGCGCTGTGTCAGAATGAGTGTCATTATTTCCATCTACATCGTCATTATCATCATCGTCATGAACAACATCCACATTCCCATCATCATCTACAACAACAACTGTTTTACTATATTTATTGTTGGTGGCAAAGTGTGTTAATGATGCAGCCACAGCTGCCTCAGTTGCTGCAGGTTGTGGCTGCAGTGGTTGCCTTAATGTTGCTGTTCTTGGCGTTGCAGTTGCACTTGTTTTTATAGTTTTAGGTTAGCATGCTTGATGTTGGCTATTGGGTGAGGTTTTAAGGTTAAGGTTTTCGTACAGAAACTATGAGAAAAATACAAATTGACGTTTTCTTTAATTTTAACTGCAACAAAGCAAGTTGATAATATTTTCAAATTTGGTTTTAATAAATCTAGAAGAACTTTTGCTACTCTTGCTCTTAAGAAGGTATCACACAATATGTTTTTCAACCTTATGACTTTTGTTGATTGGCAACAGAAACCTAAATCATGCTACATTAAACCCTTTAAGGAAATCGTCCTCAAAATTAAACTGAATTCTAATGATTCATGGCGCCAATATTATTATTCTTCTTATTTTATCATGTGGCCGAAAACCTCAGCTTTACTGTCGTTACATAAAATTTACGGTTTTTTAAAAACTGGGGCCAAAATTTTTGTACCCGGGCCCAAAAAATTTTTTTTATTTTCGTTATGGGTGTAAAGATCCATTCTTTGCAGTCGTAAAATAAAGTCTTCCATGGCACTTCTACTCAGCGAATGATAATTTCATCGGTTTTTCATTTTTTTCATAAGCTGGACCCTCCGCGACCTGACGACGTCATTATTTACTTTTTTATTTTTGTCGCAAGGCTAAATAAAAACCCATAATTTATGTTTTATAGCATTTACCAAAGCGAATACTTTTTGTGACCGAGTAATAACTCCATGCAACGCCGTTGCATAATTGCTTTATTGTCAATCTTGAAACGACTCTCTCAGCGTACTAACGACGTTATCAATTTTTTGTTTATTTCTGTCGTAGCGTGAAACAATTCCATGCAATGTCGATGCATTTTGAAAAAATTCGTTTTGTTAGTATTTTTGGTTTTTGCTATTTAATTTTTATCTGATTTTGATTTAAGATAAAACTAATTAACTTTGCAAGGCTAGGCAAAAACTCTAACAGTTGACTTAACGCCTAACAGATCCATCCGAGGATGTATGTATGTATGTGACTAAGATGATACTGAAAATGAACTGACATTTTATTGGATAAAAAGTATTAATAACTGAAGTCAAATGTTTCTATTAATCATCCCCTACCGATACTTTCCTCTAAGGTCCCATTTAGAACCACTATAGACCACACTTTAAAAGATGCAACATCTGTGAAAATGAATTTAAGGTAACAGATAATTTTTATCCCTTAAAGTAATTTTAGATATTTATTTCAAGATACATTTTATGCATGTTTTTAACTTTGCTCGTACATCTCAGCTTGTATATATTTAAAGCTTTGGTAGATCGCTCATGTTGATGTACACTATTAATAAGAGCATTAAACGGTAGAATGTCAGACACAGACAATTCTCATCCGCGTTCACATGACGTCGCACACACGTGTTTACATGGTCTTTAAGAATATATGAAGTGCACATTCGCCGCATAACTACAGCATCAACTACTATTGCATTGCAAACGTAGTAAAGTTTCCAGCTTAGATATAATTTATGCAATAGCATCTTTTAAGTATTTCTTCACATCAACTTCTGAGTGGTTATGCATTTAGCAAAATTAATAAATTTTAATTGCATTTCATGAGAAATTGTTCAAATCTACTGAGTGCCTGAAAGTATGCCTTCTTTTATATGCAGCCATTAAAGTTGTATAATTAATGCACTTGCATGAAGAAAACTGTTATAATTTGTAAATTTTTTCTTCATAAATTTACAATGCATTTTATCACACTCTGATATTAACTTTAGCTATGCCATGTTGAAATTTTCTCTCAATAGAAACCCAAGAATATATCAATAAATTTAATTCAGCAACTTTAATCGAATGCATACAAAACCGGTCAAATTTAAAAAAAAAAGAACGTTATCCTTGAAATAACTCAAAGTCAAAGAGTAAAATAACAGAGTGGAAACCCATTTATTTGTCACTTTGATCTGTAATTATGTACACACTCAGGCACACACACATATACACTTCTATGCACAGACCCAAAGGCACATTTACACGTCCTCAAGTAATCAATTTCACCCACACTTGTAGTTCTTTCTTTTCATCAATGCTTCTGTAATGTCATCGCTTCCACTTAGGTTCGAACGCTTCTGTCATGCGATTGCATGTGTGCGTTAGTATTAAAGGAGATAGATATATTTGTATATATGCGTGTGTTGAACAATTTTCAGATATCGAGTCTAATCATTGAGTCAAATCAAAGTTAAAAAAAAAACCCAAATTCAATAATAAAAGGCTTTTAGTTTTTCTCTAAAAAAATACAATGTTTGCTGTATAAAAAAATTATACCATTTAATTTGATGACCAAGAGTTTTCATTTCATTCAAAGTTATCTTATCTAGCATTAATTTGAAATGTGAAACTTCGGATACATGTGGCCTCCACGTACATTTTGTCATTCGACCAATTTTACAAACACTTCTTATTAAAGTAAAGGAAAAAGGGCTTTAATCGCTTATTTTATCACAGCAATGATGTTAATTTAAACATTCATATAGAGAAAATAGTCCCTCAAGTCTTTTCAGAGGCGTTGGGAAGAGCGTTAAAAATCACTACTTAATACACTGGAAAACCAGATTTTAAATCGTTATTTTAAATATTTTCTTTCTTAAATGTGGTATTTGCGAATTACTGCCCAAAATAAAAATATAAATTTAAAAAAAAAAACAAACATCTCGAAAACGTGAACCCACTCGAATGAATTGAAAAAGCAACTCTTTTTTTCCAGAAGAGTCATTACTTTTATACTATGATAAAGCGGACAAAGAGAATATCTTGAAATTTTCGAAGTAATATTTTTCGTAGCAGATAGATTGCAAAAATGTACTTTTATAATTGATTATTATATTTGTAGTTACTTATGGGTGTGGCCATGCTTATGATTATAGTTATGGTTGTGGTTATGATTATGGTTATGGTTATAGTTATAGTTATAGTTATAGTTATAGTTATAGTTATGGTTGTGGTTATGGTTATGGTTATGGTTATGGTTATGTTTATGTTTATGGTTATGGTTATGGTTTTGGTTATGGTTATGGTTATGTTTATGGTTACGGTTATGGTTATGGATATGGTTATGGTTATGGTTATGGTTATGGTTATGATTATGGTTATGGTTATGGTAATGGTTATGGTTATGGTTATGGTTATGGTTATGGTTATGGTTATGGTTATGGTTATGGTTATGGTTATGGTTATGGTTGTGGTTATGTTTATGGCTATGGTTATGTTTATGGTTATGATAATGGTAATGGTAATGGAAATGTTAATGGTAATGGTAATGGTAATGGTTATGGTTATGGTTATGGTTATGGTTATGGTTATGGTAATGGTAATGGTTATGGTTATGGTTATGGTTATGGTTATGGTTATTGTTATGGTTATGGTTATGGTTATGGTTATGGTTATGGTTATGGTTATGATTATGATTATGGTTATGGTTATGGTTATGGTTATGGTTATGTTTATGGTTATGGTTATGGTTATGGTTATGGTAATGGTTATGGTTATGTTTAAGTTTATAGTTATGGTTACAGTTATGTCGTTTATGACTACTATTATGTTTATGATATTGGTCATGGAAGTTATGGTTATGGCAACTTCCTAAGTTTTTGTCAGCTTTAAAGCTTGTCAGAAACTTGTTTTTTCAACTTGCGCAATTTGTCAACAATTCATTTGAATATTTTATAAAAAATTTATAACTATCGATACTCACTCGTTTTTTCTCCCCACTTAATCTGGTTAAGTGGGATTATTTCAATAGTTCATGAGCCTCGATTGTATCTTGTCACTTCGAATGTTTTAAACTATTCTTCATTTGCATGCTTTGTGTGAGTGTTAAATAACACCCACACAATGTTAATGTTGCCATATTTTAAGTTATACTCGTATTAATTTTTTAAATCAATGTGTTTCATTGTTGTTGTTCTTTTGGAGTTAAATGGTGCCCATTCAAGTTACTTAATTTAGACAGCATAACAATAAATCTTCAAGTTTATGTGGAATATTGAAGATGTGCACAACAGATTAATAGGTTGAATATGTTAACAAATGTTATTTAATTTTACACACACACTAACAGGCTTGAACGATTGCATATTAATGCAAAATTTTGCTTAATACTTGAAAGCTTACATTTGTAATAACTAAAGCTTCCACAACGGAACTACTGCATAATGTTATCAAAGACTTCAATTGAATTCCATATGAATGCCACTTTAACTCACAGTTGAGTTGAATGAATATTTGCTGATTGAATTATGAATTATTGTGAATTGTATTTAAATGACATACGTTTTCAATACGTTTTGTATTCGAAGATGATACATTTGTCTACCAAAGCATGTTGATGTATGTCTCCAAAGAATCTAAGTAAGTCTACGGATTGATGGCTTCCAATGAAGACAGCTTCAAATAAGCTGCTATTCTTAAGCAGCGCGCATACAAATATACTTTTCCACATTTCTTTCTTTTTCTCTCCCTCTCTCTCTAGATAATTTAAACAAACAATGGCTAGATATTTAAAAAAGAAAATAAAACAGTTAAAATTGTTGAAGTGCTCTTGTGTCTTTTTAGAAAAATTGAAGTAGCAGCAGCTGCTGATGCACTCACTTGCTTGTCACGCATCACGTGACTCCATTAGAATAATACGCTACTCCAAATGTTGTCAACGCATGCGAATGAATGAACGAATGAATGTACAGCAAGATTTGTTGCGGAAAAAATTGCAACGAATTGCAGCAGGAAAAACTAGAAACAAAAAATGGAAGATAAAAACAAGCCAACACATAAAGTAGCAGTAGCGTATGGTTCTAGCAGGGGGGGAGAAGAGCTGAAAATTCTTAAAATGAATTTTAACCGGCTGATGTTACGCGACATTTGCGACAGTTGGTGATTTTTTTGTTTTCTCCATCAGCATTTCTGTTTCCGTTTTAGTTGTGCTATTTATGCACTCAGCAGAAGATTAGTTTGTGGGTCACGTTGTGGGTCACAAAAGCTAAAAAAAAACAAGAAAACACTAAAATTGAAACCGAAGTATTTGAACCGAACTGGCATGATGAGGACAATAAAAATGAACATCCGCAGAGTCAGAAAATAAAAAAACACAGAGTACCAATTGTTTTAGATACACATGTATTGGAGGAAGATACTTTTGGAATTGAAAAAGATAATTTTTGATGAAATTGTTGAGTAAAAGATTAATGGGTGTATCAAGAAGAGAAGTTGGGTTTATTTCTTAAGGGCCTCCGGAAATTTATCGTAAAAAAAATTATACTGTTTTAAAATTTTTTTTAAGCTATATTTTATTTTAGACCAAATTTTTTTTTTTAATGGAACTATCAATTGTTTGAATTTTTCTTAAATATTACATGGATTATAAAGTAGACACTGAGCAATGATGTAAGGAAGACAATATTTTTCAAAACTGCCAAGTGACCAGCGGTACCTACAACTCTTGTTGATACACCCTTTATTATGGTTATGGTCATTATTATAGCTATGATTGCAGTTGTTGTCTTAAACTTGACACAACTCCAAAGAAATACAGATATTTTTTAAATTTTATTACAATTTTAAGATGTTCATTACACCGTACTACAATATAAATTTTTGAAATCACAAAAAATTTAGAGCTAGGGGTGTTTGCGTTGAAACTAAATATCAAGTTTTTTAAAAGAACTTCAGGATATTTTAAAAGGCCCTCGGGTTTTCAAACTGTTAAAATTGCAAATATTAAAATAAAATATTTTTAAAACTTCATATCGAAATTCAATGTCGAAAGTAAAGTGATATTGAAAATTCGAAGTTGATTTTTTAGTGAGTTTAAAATGTTGTAACACGGAGTTATTAAAACTAATTTCATAACAAAAACATCAAACCATGTTTTGGCATTCGCATGATGTCTTGAAAAGCAAATTTCATGTCAAAAATAGAATTCAAAAGAATACTTCGGCAAGCAACAAGCAGACGCCACCAAGTGTGAGTCAAAAGAGCGTCATCCAGTCATTGTTGTGAATCTAGCGTCCATTTTCTATTCTACAAATACAATCACAAGCAAACAAAACCCGGTCTAAAAAGAAAAAACCACAAAAAGAACCCTTGACACTTTGCTTGACAGTTCATTTATTTTTCATATCACAACATAAACCGAAGTTACCCCAACAGAGAACCCACAAAATGAGAAGCAACTTTTTTTCAATGCTACTTTTACGATAATGCAAATACTGAAGAATATTGTTTGCTTCTTCATGGTAGGGAATAAAATATCCCTAAACATGGTCACATTACTTTTGGCATTTCACATACTTACGCAAATAGTTATTAACTCAATTTGTTGGGACATCTTTGATGAGTTCGTAGTGGAACAAAAAGTGATGTCAATTGAGTCGTGGCTTGACCCCTCGTCAGAATAAGAAATCTCGACAATTACTCTCAAGACAGCTGTCATCTTTTACATGTCAAGAAAAACAAAATTAGTTACTTGGACAAAACATGTTTAACTTTTATTTGTGGTATTTCAGAAAATAGTGCGAATTGATACAACTACAAAAAAGTTCTTGGAAATAGTTTTCATTACATTCATTTGCAACTTTTTACTTAGCTGGCCGTATAGCCATGTGTACATATTTAAGTGAATAATAATAGCCACGCCATGTGTTCCAAACAACGCCTTGAGCGAATTTATCCTTGGCATATTCACCCTTTAAGTAGAGCCCATTTAAATTGCTTAAAAATAAAGAATATTTTTAATTAATTATAATATACTTTTGGAAACACTTCACTGCTTACCTCAAGTGACATTTGTTGTACCACCAGGCTCCAAAATAGGCAACCGCACAATTATCCTTATTTGGATCGTTATGAACATCCCTAGTCGTGAATTTCATACCCTGGTGATTATGCAACGAGTCACCTGCATCACCGCTGTATGTGCCCAGTACATTTAAAGCGTAAGACTCTCTTTCATTTCCAATGGCGAATGAATCGTATTTGGCATAACGACTTGCCTTATCGAAATCCTCCATTTGCACCCACAATTCGTGTAACTTCGATTGCGTCAACGCATTCAGCTTATCCAGACCAATGAAAAATTCTCCCGCCAGATTGCCAAAACCCACTTGATAGTCCTTCCAGTCACGATAGAAATCTATGCTGCCATCCTGTCTACGCTGTACAATGGTCCAAGGTTCGCCACCTTGTTCATCCGCCTGGCAGTAGACGTAAAACGATTCCGTTTGCTCGTTCAATTTAATTCTATAAATGCCGTTACGTCCTCCATTTCGCAGAGCTTCGCCACAATTGGCCGGTATATATGAAGCTTTTATTTGAGTACACCAGCAGACTAAGGCCAACAAGAGAACACTTTGGAATATCATGTTTATCAAACTGTTGAAGGTAGACTGGTAGGAAGTGCCTTATAATGATCGCATTTTATATCGAAATTTCTCGGAAATGACAAACCCTGTCTTATTTTTAAATTCGTTATCTTAAGAAAATATTAGCCAATTGAAGATAATTTTTTTTTTTTTTTTTTATAAGCAAGAATATATTTTGCATTCAAAATCTAATTAACCGCATTTAGAATGCTTTATATCAATTGAAATCACTCTTGAGATAAGGGGATATACTGCGAATTATTATTCACAATAATTACAAGGAAATCTTTGTTCTCTTATCAATACAATTTTTCAACAAAAAACGAGAAGAACTAAATTTATGGAAGTGTCGTATCAAACAACATACAATACGAATATTTTTGTTTAAATTTCAACAAAAGAGAGTTAAAAAAAAGAACACGAAATGTTCATTTCGATATTATTTAAGGTGTATCAACAAGAGGTGTAGGGTTTGTTTATTGAATAAAACAAACAATTGTTTGGTAGTCTCTTAAATTTTTGAAATGGATTATAAAGTAGGAACATGGAGATTATGTTAGCGACAGAATATCTTTAAAAATTGCCAAGAGACCAAAAAAAAATAAATGTAAAAAAAATAAACTGGCTATTTCAGCCCTTGAAAGGACTTTGGCCGAACTTCTTAAGATCAAATGGTGTTGTGGATGTTTTTTAAATGTTTGGACACAATTGATCGAGAACTGGACCAACTAGTTTTATGCTTATGTGCATGTTCTCAAGAAGCTTTACATGGCAATATTTACTCTCTGAGGTTTGCCATTGTCTGCAGAGATATGACGGCCGAACAGAAAAATTAATTCAATTGAAAAACTTTCTGTGTTAGATGGTGTCAGAATTGAACCAGGGTTCTCTGACGTATGGGTCACGCACTCTACCCACTGCGCCACGGCCGCCACAAGGCCGCCAAGAGACCAAAGCTGTTCAATAATAAGCAACCCCTACAGCTCTTACTGATACACACTTTAGAAACGGACACTAGAATTGTGAGAAAACCAGAAAGGTGTTCAGCCAAAATATTTTTTTTTAATTAATTTATATTTTATATTTTTGTTTTTTTTTTTTTTTTATTTTAACATTTTTTGTTTTTATTTTACTATTTTTTTTTTTTAATTTGTTGTTTTGTTTTTTATATTGTTTTTAAATATTAGTTTTTTACTTTAGAGTTCGCCAGTGGTCGAAATTCGACCTTTCCCTGTTAATTTGATACAAAATCTATGTCAAAAACAAATGTTTTTTCACTAAAACTTGGGATTTGCTCCGTCTTTGCTCATGTGCGAAAGTAAAAATGCCAAAAGTTTTTTTCTTTTTCTTATTTTTGTGTGATCTTCAACGTGTTTATGATATCACAAAGAAAAGTAATTTTTCTTATTCTTATTATATGTATGTGGTCCTCCTAAGCCTAATGGTGCAATGACTTTTGAAACTTTCCGGATTTTTATGTCCTAAACCATTCGAGATCGACAAAATTTTATTGCACCATTAGCCTTAGGATTTGCACTGAATTTTAAAACTTTCCCGATTTTTATCTCCTAAACCATTCGAGACCGACAGCATTTTACTGCACCATTAGGCTTAAGAGGCCCATATACATATAATACAAATAAGAAAAAAAAAATTTGTGGGCTTGGGCTCTAAAGTAGAATTATTGCAAGCAATGTATCATCGAAACAAATAAATTAACAAACAACTTACTTTTTTGTCAAAAAATGTTGTCTGGAAAAATGTTCGGTCTGGACTACAATTTGTCTTTGCTTGTGACTATTTTGTAAAAAAATGTTGTTTGGAATAAATTTCGGTCTGAACTACAATTTGCCATTGATGGTGACTCTATAATCTTGATTATCGATGTACTTATTTATTGGTTTGGAAAATAGCACAACGAACCGTTAAATAATCGAGAGAGCTCAATGTGAACGCCAAGTTAGAAATAGAAAGAGTACATTTTTGGCGCCATATCTTTAACAGTATTAAGAAAGCAGCGCTCTTTGCCGCAGCATCAGCTCGAAATAAAGCCACTACCATTTGTCAACGCATAAAGGCCTAACCAAAATAGACTATTTGCTCCGTAACGAGTGAAGACGAAAATGTTCGCTTAAATGCATTTCAATGTTGTAACCCAAAATGAGCAAACGTAAACTTATCGAAACTAAACGAAACGGTTTGACGAGACGTTCTGTTCCGTAACAACCGAACTTTTAGCGTTTCAACTCGTCAACAACACAGCTGTGCAGAGTAGTCTTCTTCTTTTTTCAGACGATTGGAGGAACTCGTTTCATTTTGGGTTAAACGTCAAAACAGACGTAACGATTGCAAACGTTCGGCAAGTTGCAATCGGCTCGTTTCGTCTATTTTGGTTAGAGCTTAAATTTGATGATGCATGATAAAAAAGTTATTCTATCATGCAGTTGACGCCAATGCGGCGATTTTAAGTTTTACTAATTGTTGTTGTTGCTTTTGTCGTTGGGCGTTTATAGCTTCTAAAGCTTTGTTGTTGCAAAATTTCTCATTTGACAATGTCAACATGTTTTTTCCATTCTTCTCTTTGTGCGGATCATCAACTGTTATATTTATCTCTGGTTTAAGTGGAACTTTCGTTGTTCGTCCCCTTTTTTATATTCTTCGTTTTGATTTCCTCTGAGTTCGCTTACGCTCTCACATGAGCGTAGAGAACTCATAACGCAGTGTAAAAAAAAAACCTAACGAAACAATGCCGAACGATTTTCTTTTCTTTTTTGTGCGGATATTCTTCTTGTTTATAAATCCACAATGCGTGAAAAATATCCTAAATCATTTTACCTGTTCAAAACAGGTGAATTTCATCAAAAAATATTCGGTGCACTCCTTCTCTTTACTCTGATTAATTTAAAAAAAAAGTTATAAAAATCGGTTAAGAAACACGGGAGAAAATGGTTCTTAACTGTTTTGCCTACGCCTGTTTATATAATGCTGATGATAAATTTTTTAATTGATTGTTTTATTTTTATTTTTTTTTTATTTCATTGCATTGTTTTACATTACTTTTCACAAAGCTTTTATGCATTTAATTAATTGGCATTATTTTAAAGCAGTGTAGGGCGCGTAGTGGCTCACGTGCTAGAGACTTGTAGAGACTCGTTTACTCTCTCTCATGTCTCACATATATAAACACCGACAAGATTTCAATCAGTTGGCGCTGAGACTCTATGCTGTAAGGTCGACGCTACATGATGCTTATGCCGTGGTTATGCTTACCAAACATGATTGCCGAACATTTTTTGTTGTTATTGTTTCACGTATAAACTGAGAAATGAACTTTTTCTCAAATGCATTCTCTCGCTCTCAGACCGAACATTTTTGATTGCTGATCGAAACACCAAACATGCCGAACTACCGGTGTTGCCTGCAGTCATTTTGTATAATAGCATCAAAAAAGTAGTAAAAAGTATAATTAATTATGTGCTTAAGCAACCCTTACCACAAAGTGCAAGCAAGACGGAAAAATTTGTGTGCAATACATTTAAATTTTATTTCTTTCTAATTTTAAACACTTTCTGATCTCATTTTCCTCCATTCCTTCACAATACATGTGCTCGTCTTACATTTTTTCGACTGCCACATAGCTTCAGCAACTTCGATTGTATGTTGCAAAATGATTCGACGTTGGTTTTTTTCAAAATATAATGCCCCTTGCATAAACAATTCCATTATGAATTAATTCTTAATTTCGTTTTTCATTTTATAATAAATAGGTAGTATGTATAAAACTACAAAACTTTGTGTTTTGACACATTATTACATGTAATGCAACTGTTCAACAAACATAGCATAACCACCCAACAAACATTTCAAAGAAGAGAAGAAATTGACGAAAATTAACACCAAACATGTTTGGTAAGCATAACCACGGCATTACTGAATTTACTGAATAAAGTAAACACTATATTATATTATTTGTATTATTATATTACATAACTATTTTATATTATATTTTTGGATCGAAGACATGTTTTATTTATGTGTTTTTTTTTTTTTTGTGTTAAATGTTTTTGTTAGATTTGAATTTTAAATAAAGCTTTTTTTTAAAAAAAAAATCGTTTTTAAATAATTTCAGTTGATTTATTCTGATTTAAATTTTAAAATCAAAATTAAACATAAAAATAAAATTAAATCTAAACTAAAAATAAAATTTTAAACAAGCGAGCCGAGTCGTCATGTTTATTGATACCTGCACAACAATTTTTTTCAGTGCTGAGAGCGAGGCTCCACTACCACAAGCACAAAATTACAGAATATATAACAGTATTGGTGTGCCCATCACTGTTTTAAAGTGTTTAACATTTTGATTCGAGCACTATTTTTTTATGACAAGCATAGAGCAGAGATGTTCATATAGTACCGCGCGTGGTGAAACCAAAAATTATAGAAACCAGATTACGCGTTCCGATATTGTCAGACTTTGGAATAATTTTAATTTCACAAGCGATATTGTCCGACTTTGGAATAATTTTACTCCCACACCCACGCCTAAATATTGTTTTTTCTTATTTTTAAAATATGTATATGGACTTCCTTAACCCATTGGTATAATAAAATTTTGTCAGTCTCGAATAGTTTAGGAGATAAAAATCTTGAAAGTTTAAAAAATTCATATTCTTCGTATACGAAAATATTCATACAGAAGAGCAGATATTTTTACTTTACTTTTTCGAAAGAATTTATTTTCAATTTCGTCAATTTGCCTAAGAGATCGCACATTTGCATACGTTTTTTTCAAGCAAAAGTACTGTGTGACGTCATGCACTCAGTAGAGAAAGAGAGCATTAGATAACGGGACTGCGCAACACGTAATCTTCTTTCTATCATTCTTGTGGTGAGACTAGACGGCTTTATTCGAGAGTCGAAACACGTACACGATCACAAAGATGAAGTGCTCTCAATCAGTTGGCGCTGAAACTTCCAGATGAAAGATTCGCGTCGCTTGGTCGTGTGTTTTGTACTGTAGAAAAAGTTTGAGGTTTATGAAAATGAGTTTTTGTGCATTTATGAGTGCAGAATAGTATTAATAATAATATAATAATAAAAAAAACAAATAATACTTACTTACTTACTTATCTGGCGCTTACAACCGTAAGTCGGTTTTGGCCTCTTGTAAGAAATTGCGCCAGCCATTTCTATTTTGCGCTTGCTGGCGCCAGTTGGAAACACCAAGCGTAGTCAGGTTATCCAACACCTGATCCTTCCAACGAAGATGTGGGCGTCCTCTTCTGCGTTGACCACCACCGGGCACCGAATCGAATATTTTTTTCGCTGGAGCGTCGTTTTCCATTCGCTCAACATGACCTAGCCAGCGGAGCCGCTCGATTTTAATACGCTTAACTATGTCGATGTCAGCGTACAGCTCATACAGCTCGTGGTTCCATCGAATTCGGTACTCGCCATTGACGCAGATTGGACCGAAGATTTTACGAAGGATCTTTCTCTCGAAGGCTCCCAGAGTCTTTTCATCAGAACTGCTCAACGTCCAAGTTTGTGCTGCATATAATAGGACGGGCATGATTAGTGACTTATAGAGCGTGAGTTTTGTTCGTCGAGAGAGGGCTCTGCTTCTCAATTGCCTACTCAGCCCAAAGTAACACCTGTTGGCAAGAGTTATCCTTCGCTTTATCTCAATACTGACATCGTTGAAAGAGTTTACGCTGGATCCCAGGTAGACGAAGTCCTTAACAACCTCGAAGGAGATGTTGTCAACAGTGACGTGGTTTCCAAGACGCTGGGACTGTTTATTTGTTGACACTAGGTATTTCGTCTTATCTGCGTTCACTGCAAGACCCATTCGACTCGACTCTTTCGCTAACCTGGAGAATGCTGCACTGACTTCGCGCGTATTATGGCCAATGATATCGATATCATCAGCATACGCCAGCAGCATAATACTTTTGTAGAATATTGTGCCACTGCGTCTCAAATCAGCAGCTCGGATGATCTTCTCCATCATTAGGTTGAAAAAGTCGCACGATAAGGAATCACCTTGTCTAAAACCTCGTTTGGTATCGAATGGAGGAGTGAGGTCCTTCCCGATTTTAACTGTGCTGCTGGTGTTGCTCAGTGTCATTCTGCAAAGGCGGATGAGCTTTGCAGGAATACCAAATTCAGACATGGTGGAATATAGATGATTCCTTATTGGACTGTCGAAGGCGGCTTTGTAATCGACAAAAAGATGGTGTGTGTCGATTTGTTTTTCTAGGGTCTTCCCAAGATTTGTCGTAGCGTAAATATCTGGTCTATGGTGGATTTGCCAGGTCTGAAGCCACACTGATAAGGTCCAATCAGCTGGTTTACGATGGGCTTCAGTCTTTCACATAGTACGCTCGACAGAACCTTATATGCGATATTCAGAAGGCTTATCCCACGGTAGTTGGCGCAAATTGTGGGATCGCCTTTCTTGTGGATTGGGCAGAGCACACTGAGGTTCCAATCGTTTGGAATGCATTCTTCCGACCATATTCTGCATAGAAGCTCATGAATGCATTTAAATAGAGCTTCGCCTCCATTCTTGAAGAGCTCAGCAGGTAAGCCATCGGCTCCTGCGGCTTTGTTGTTTTTAAGCCGAGCTATAGCTTTCAAGACTTCACTATGGTCGGGCAGCGGAACTTCAACGCTGTCGTCCAAAATTGGGGATTCCGGGATATCATCTCTATTGGCGGGATTGTTGTCGTCGTCGCCATTCAGAAGCCTAGAGAAGTGTTCCCTCCACATCATCAGTGTACTCTGGATATCTGTCACTAGATTCCCATTTTCATCCTTGCAGGAAGAGGCCCCGGTCTTGAAACCATCGGCCAGGCGTCTTATTTTTTCGAAAAATTTTCGGACCTCATTCCTGTCACCATGCATCTCAATTTTCTCGCACTCACGCATTTCCGCTTCCCTTTTCTTTCGCCTGAAAATGCGTCTCTCTTCCCTCCTCTTCTCTTTGTATCGCTCTTTAGCAGCACGCGTTACAACCGACTGCAGGGTGGCTTTGTAGGCGGCGTCTTTTTCTGCAGTGGCGTCGCGACACTCTTGGTCGTGCCACTGGTTTCGGCGAGGGCGGTGATAGCCAATCACCTCTTCGGCAGCCGTACGCATAGAGTGGGAAATATGATTCCACTGCGCGCATATATCGTCGATCGGAGGAGTGCTTTCTTGAAGCAGGAGTGAGAGTCGAGTAGCGAAGTCTTCGGCTGTTTGCTTTGATTGCAGCTTTTCGACGTCTAGCTTTCTCTGTGCTGGATTGCGCGCATTCTTGGTTGCGCACAGGCGTGTACGGATCTTGGCTGCGACAAGATAATGATCCGAGTCTATATTGGCACCACGGATCGTGCGTACATCTAAAACACTGGAAGAGTGCCTTCCGTCAATCAAAACGTGATCAATTTGGTTGCGCGTCTTTTGATCAGGAGACAGCCAAGTTGCTTTATGAATATTGAGATGCTTGAATCTAGTGCTACTAACGACCATGTTTCGCGCTGCGGCAAAGTCAATCAGCCTCATTCCGTTATCGGAGGTATTGTCGTGGAGGCTGAACTTTCCGACTGTTGGACCAAAGATATTTTCTTTTCCCACCTTGGCGTTGAAGTCACCAAGCACGATTTTTATGTCGTGGCGGGGGCTGCGCTCATAGGCATCTTCAAGGCGCTCGTAGAAGCTGTCTTTGGTCTCATCGTCTTTGTCTTCTGTCGGAGCGTGCGCACAAATCAGGCTTATGTTGAAAAATCTTGCCTTGACACGGATTATAGCAAGTCGTTCGTTCACAGGTGTGAATCGCAGAACATTATGTCGTAGTCTCTTGCCAACCACGAATCCGCATCCAAATTCGTGCTTCTCCGCATGGCCGCTGTAGTAGATATCACAGGATGCTTGCCGTGAGCAACCCTGTCCCTTCCATCGCATTTCTTGGATTGCAGTGATATCAGCCTTGTATCTTTCTAAGATATCTATCAGTTGGATAGAGGCACCATCCCAATTAAGGGTTCGGACGTTCCAGGTGCATATCCGTAAATCATTGTCAGTTTTTCGTTTGCGGTAGTCGTCATCAGATTTGGGGATCATTTTTATCTTATTTCTTATGCGTTTCATTGAAATTTTGTTTTTACGTGGTGGGCTTCAAACCCAACGCACAACCCTTTAAAGGCAGGGGGAGCCCGCCGCTCACATTAGCCGTCAAACTAACGGTTGCCAGTTTGCCGTTTCTAGAGGACACCACGCAGAGGTTTGAGTCGACTTGAGACGAGTTCGACATGGATAATGCTGGCCTCACCAGGTTGAGGCAGTCAGACACGTTGCCATGTGAAGATCGTCCCCTTGACCCTCACGCGTTGCCTTGTGAGGATCGTCCTCCAAAAAAACAAATAATAATAATAAAAATATAAATAACAATAATAAAAATAAAAAAAATAAAATTAATAATAATGATAGTGATAATTATAATGATACTGATGATACTGATAATGAAAATGAAAATTATAACACAATTCTTGCTTAATACCTGCACAACAATTTTTGTCAGTGCAGAGAGCTGCTAACACAAGCACAAAAGTTGAAAATTCTAGTAGTATGCATGTGAACACCACTGGCGTAGAGTCGACCGACACCGACACCGACACCACTGTTGGACCGTTCTTCCTTTGGAGTTTTCTCAAAAGGAAGGTCTAATAAGCGCCGAATGATACCGGAGCTGTAACAGGAAATCCAACTGGCCATTGCAGCAATTAACCGAGAATTAATCCAGAATGTCATGGAAAATGTCAAAAAAGGGCTCGCTTGTGCAAGCAAGGTCAAGGTGGCTATTAGAGCAATATTATCTTCTATCATAACCTCCATTACTCTGCTTTAAATTCATTAAAAACCCTCAGACATTTCAACAAAACAATGCGTTTTATAAACAAATTAAAATGTCCCTTTTGGAACAACCTTTATTTTTAATTATTTTTTAATTTTTTTTTTTTTAAGCTTTAATATTTCTTATTTAGTTTTTATGACTTGTTTTTTATTTATTTTCTTATTATTTATTGGGTCTTATAAATATTATTCATTACTTTAAATATTTTATATTGTTTTTTATTTTTTACTCTAACATATTGTTCTTTAAATTAATTTTAATTTAATTTTTTAAACATTTTTATTATTTTTACATTTTAATTCATTTTTAAAATTCTTTTTAGTTACTAATTTAAAGTTATTTTATTATATGGATATTTTTAAAATTTTTATTATTTTTTATAATTTTTTTTATTATTTTTTTTATTATTCTTTTATTATTTTTTTTATTACTATTTTTTTATTATTTATTTGTTTCATTGATTCATTGTCATTTTGATTGTGAAAATTCATTAGTTATGTTTTTTTTATAAATTTTTAAATATTTATATATTTTCCAATTTTTATAATTTTCATCATATTCGTAATTTTGAAAGTCCCTATATATATTATCTTTATTATATATTATTTTAATTTAGTATATTAATATATAAATGAAATTCATAAAAATATTGTGTTAATGCATTCTTTTTTTTAAATGTTGCACAATATTATTTTACTATAATTAAAAAATTAATTCATTTTTTATGTAATAAAAAATTTATTTTTTATGTAATTTATTTAGTTTTAAAATTCTCCTTTTTTAATTTAATTTGGAGAAAAGCGCTTAAATTTCATTTCTGCCAAGATTTAGATATTATTTTAATATTTGAATATATTTGAAACATTAAAGATTTGTTACAATCAACCGCTGCAAAGAAATTCTATAAGTAACGATAAGGACATCGGGATTAAGTTTAACAATTTAATTCGAATAAAAAACTATGTTATGTCATACATCCTGTAATATGTCATTTTTTATTTTATGTCTTATGTCATGTCATATGTCATAACATATTTTATGTCAGGGGCCATATAATATGTCATGCCATGTGTAACGTCAAATGTCATATCATATGTCACGTCATGTTGTCATATGTTATATCACACGTCCTGTTATATGTCATGGCATTTTTAGTCAGAACTTATATCAAACAATATGTCATGTCATACTATATGTCATGTCATATCCCATGTTTTAAATCTTTTCCTTTTTTAATTTATATTTTTCTATTTTTTCTTAATTTTCTTTTATTTCTTATTTGGTTTGTTTTCATTTAATTTTATTATTTTTGTTTATTAATTGTTTCAAGGATTATTTTTTATTTTATTATTAATTATATATTTCACTTTTACTTTTTCTTAGTTTTATGCATTTTTTTTATGCAAAAATTTAATTTTTATAATTATTTTTTTTTTTAATAATTTTTTTAAATTTTTTAAAAAAAGTTATTTTCAAAATTTATTTACAAAACTTCTTAATCAACTCAGCACAATGCATCTTGATTTAAACTTTGAATGATCTTGGTTATTTTTAATTTTCAAAGAAAATCTCTTGAACATTTTTTTTTTTATTATTTTGAGTTCGAAGAGAAATCTTAGAATTTAAATCAAGTGTCAATGTTGACACTTTCACAAAATTTTATTGTCTTCACCCAAACGTACAACAACTTCGTGGTCGCCAACGTCAGCAGTCAACAAATTCAATGCAAGTGAACGACAAACCTTCTCCCACCATCCTTCTCAATAAGTATCTTCCTTTCAATCATTGAATAATTTCTCTCAAATTTATAAGGTTTGTGTTAGTTTTCATTGAGCACGAATGAAGAAATACTCTTGATTAAAATGTCAGACTTTGAGTTGACTACGAAGAAGCAGCATTTCAGCAGGATGTCATGAAAATTTCAAATATTTGCCTGAACGCCAAAAATAAATTAAATTCCACAAAAGGGTGGTCGTGTCGGAATACTTAATACTACAGAATTTTAGTGTTCATTTCGTTGTTTTTGTTGTTGTTATTGTTACGTTCAGCGGTTATTTTTAGATTTGTTTAAATAGCATTTAAATCCTCTTGACTTTTAATTAGAACGATTAAAATGCTCGAGATTTCAAGGAATTTTTAAATCGAGCCAATCAGCATTGATTTCGCCGCAGTTAAGTGGAGAGGAAAACCACTTCATGGATGGTAAGGAATGCTTACACTTTATTTCCAAAATGGCATTTGTATTAGCAAGGGTGTCATTTAGGGTAAAACCTTTTTTCATGTCACTTAATTCAATATTTTTTTTTCTTCATTTTCTTTTTCTACTTGACTGAACTTTTTGCGAGGCTTCCTCAACTCCGCTCTGTTCTTCTTCCTTATAAATTTAAATTAAAAAGATTTGCAAATTCATTCAACATCTTTCCCTTAAACTTAATGCCTACAAGTATGCTACGCTTTTAAACAATTACGAATAGCAAAGAGCTTAATAAAATGAAAAAAACAAAAAAAAATCCTAATGAACAAAGGAAATCCTTATTTATTGTGCGAATTATGACAAAGGATATTAAATTAATTAGGGCTCCTTCAATCGGGCATTTGACCTCTTTGTTGAGCGTATTTCTATCAATTGTTTCTGTCTGGTTATTTAGGCAGCGAAATGGTTATGATATGAAGTGAACATTTTTAACTCCGTATTGGCAGTTAATTTTTTTAAATCAATAAAATTATATTCAATTATATTGAGGACATTTTGATTTTAATAAAATTGCTAAGGAAATGAAGAAAATGGGTTGAAAATTGTTTGGCTTTTTTCTTTTGTTCCTTCTCACGCAATTTAATTAGTGACTATAATCATCCAACGATATGCGACAACAACAAAGAAAACTAATCAGCACAAAACTCTCCACCACGCTTTAACTAACGACTAGCTGTAGATATAAAGCTTAATATTTTTTTGTTTAATCAACAACGATAGCATACGACGGCGCCATTTTTAATTGCATTTATGTGGCAACTCATATAAAAGCGGATGTTATCTTTTCAAAGCTCAGAACAAATCAAGAACAGCACCAGACTGCTACCTTTCATCAACCTTAACTTCCACAAAAACGAAAAATTCAAGCAAGTAAAACGACATTTAATGATGTAACGTAATAAAAATAAAATAATTAAAAAACACTACAGCCTGCGCCTAAAATTAAAACTTGCAAACGCCTTTGCATATGCAACAAACATTTAAATTAAATAAACGAGCGAAAATTATTATGTTGGAAGCTTTTGCTTCTGCTGTTGGTTTGCTGTTTAACTTTCAACTAAAGTCTGCCTGTCTGTCTCTCTGACTTTGGCGTAAAGCTCCGTACATTGCATGACTGTCTCTCCGCTGCAAAATAAACACTTTTTTCATTTTTTTTTGTCTCTATTTTATTTGTATGCTATTTTATTTAAAATTCAGTAGAAACATATTTTTGAATTTATCTTTACATGTGTATGTATTTGTGTATGTATGCAAGTGTGCGTAAACATGTGAAGAACACGAACACAAGCAAAGAAATTTGATTATTTTGTATAAATTTTATATATGTCTGTGGCTCCAGGGTGCAAAAATGCTCCCAGTATAATTTGATGAAACAGACTGTTTCTGTTCTGTAAACTCTGTGTTGTTTCTTTTGTTTTTTTTTTTTTGTTTTTTTCTTTTTTTTTTCTTTACTTGTTTGTTCATATTTTAAGTATAGCTTCGGGCTGGTTGATGCTGTTATTTAAATTATTAGGTTTATTTTGTATCTCTAAAACTGAATTAAATATCAGATAATTAAATTTCAACTATTGAAGATAGAAGTAGAAGAAGAAGAGTAAAAGTAAACACTTGCTAAAAAGTTTTTAATAACAAGACATGGTCGCATCGTCTACATGTATATTAAAGCCATATTAACATACATATTTTGATGTGGAGAAAAGTGCTTAAATGTCATGTCTGCCAAGACTAAGATATTATTTTAATATTTGAATATATTTGAGACAATAAAGATTCGTTACAATCAAACGCTGTAAGGAAATTCTATAAGTAACGATTGGGACATCGGGATTAAATTTAACAATTAAATTCGAATAAAAAATCATGTCATGTCATACATCCTTTAATATGTCATTTAGTATTTTATGTCGTATGTCATGTCATATGTCATATTATATGTTATGTCATGGTTCATATCATCTATCATAACATGTGTTATGTCAAATGTCATCCCATATGTCACGTCATGCTGTCAGATGTTACATCACACGTCCTGTTATGTCATGCCATGTTGAATCAGATATCATGTCAAACAATATGTCATGTCATACTCTATGTCATGTCATATGCCATGCCCTGAGTAATATCATATATCAAGACATGTGTCGTATCATATGTCAAGTCATTTCAAATCGTCTCATATATTATGTTGTCATATGTTATGTCATATCGAGTCACATTTCGTTATAATATACGTATGACATGTCATGCTATATATCCCATAATATGTCATGTCGTGTGTCATGTCATATATCTTATGTCATGTCATATATCTTATGTCATGTCATATGTCATGTCATCTGTCGTATCACATGTCATTTTGCATGCCATCTGTGATGTCATATTTCATATTATGTGTTTGTGGCACGTAATATAATATGTCATGTCAAATTTTAAGTCGTACTTAATGTCATATGTCATATCATATTTTATGTCCTGGGTCACATCATATGTCACGTCATGTTTATATATCTTATATCATACGTCTTGTCATATATCATGCCATGTCGAGTCAGATGTCATATCAAACAATTGTCATGTCAAAATGAATATGTCATGTCATACTATATATCATGTCATATTCAATGCCATGCGTAATGTCATATATCAAGACATGTGTGTATCATATGTCAAGTCATTTGTCGTGTCATATGTTATGTCATATCGAGTCAAATGTGGTTATTCTATACGTTTGGCATGTCATACTATATATGCTATAATATGTCATGTCTTATGTCATGTCATCTGTTGTATCACATGTCACTTCCCATGCCATTTGCGACATCATATGTCATGTCAAATTTCAAGCCGCATGTCCTGTCATATAATAAGGATTTATGTCACCACAAAAATTGTGTGCATATAAAATCTAAAAAAATATCAATTTTGTCTGCTAATACTTCTCTCTGCTGCTCTTTTTATTTCTGCCCTTTTCGTACTCTACTTGAACTATCTACTTGCATAGTATTTGTTCGAATAATTAAAACACGTGACCATAATCAAAGTACATGACACTAAACTATATTCCACTTAAACGAATACAAGTTTGAACGTTGCAAATTTTTGTCCTAAAATTTGTCTTAAATGCACAATTAATACCTCTGTTAGTACAAACGTCAAGAATTACTCCTCTTTATTGTGACTTTTGTGACAACAACCGCAGCAGTTCTTAAATTCAAACCGATTCCAATTACAACTGGATGCATATCATCAAACTTCCTTCTACTACACACAGGTTTTCATGTTCGAATCGAATTCTACTACCTTCTACACCCACTATGTAGTTGATGTGGTCTCGAAGCTGTTCGCATGCCTTGGTTGGTTTAATCATGTTGTGGACCCAGATTACATGGAGCTCGATTCGTAATGAATGTTCAACGCGTTGTTGTGCAGACTTTGCGTTGTGCATTTTTTCGAAAGACTTAACATGCAAATTCTACACCAACGTGTGCCAAGAGTACACTGAAGATGTAGTCTTAGGTTTGGAATAACATTAACTCTATCCTCATTCCAAAATAACGAGACACGGCTCAACTACTTTGTTGAACATTACAACATAGAGAATGCAGAACTATTTTATTTTTTATTTTATGTTATCACATCATTATCGCTCCCGTTGTGCCTCAGTTAAAAATCAATTTTTTTTACCCAATAACTTTGTTCAGTGTATTCTTGCTGTTTGATTTGCTGTTTGCCCGCGTAAGCCGATAAATTCTATTCTTGCTGAGTCGAATCGGTTTTCCGCTTTCACAGCTCCACTTCCATATGTGGCAAACAATGCTATCGATATCCCGCTAGAGCAGCATTTTTCACTTGCTGAGCAAGGACATCACCAAACCAGATGTAAATGAGTGCACCAATTCACTTCATTCCATTTCCATTTCCCCTTCCGTTGGCTGCTAATGCGTAACCGAATTTCTGAAAATTGGAAAATCTCATGAAAATCTTGCCATTCTGCAACTGGAGCTCGAATGAATTATGAGCTGCTACGAGTGGGAAAAGTACCTACCCAGCATGGATGCGTTGCCAACTTAAATACAAAAGTCCTTGTTTATGATGGCATGTTTGGCGTTGCCAAGTTGCATGCGTTTGGCTTGTTAAATACATCCTCCCAATAGAAAACATGTCCACCTACTTGTGCTTTATTCATCAATGCCGTCGTCCAACTGGCACTATCTGAAGAATTAACATGTCGGTGTCTATTGTCTTTGCGCTCTCTCTCTATGCATTCAAGGTATGACATTATTTTGTCGGTATAATTTTGACACACACACAAAACTGCACATACACACTAACTTGACTTTGCACATTATAGATGCCAACATGGAATTTGATTCTATTTGTTCCAGGGCATCAACACTAAAAAAAAAGATATGGAAAATAAAGTCAAAGGATGGTCATCATCAGCAAAAATCACTTTAAGGATGGGCTATTAAATTTACGAAACACATTAGTATCGTAGAAGACAATAAATTCGTGTAAGCTTCCTATACCTTGAATAAAAAATTAAATCTAAACTCAAACATGTCTACAAAGCGAACTTACACTGAACCAAATATTGTTCTTAAAATCAAAGAATCTCGTTCATAAAGCGAAATTCATTGATTTTTAAGAACTATTCATTGCCCCAAAGAACGAATTCTTTGGTTCAATGAATCGTTGTTCTTAATTTTAAGGAACAGTTCATTGTTCGTCTTCATTAGAATTTTGTTCCAGTTCTTGTGTGTAATATCTATAAAACCATTAGAGAATTTTATCTCAATAAGAAAATGATTTTTTTAAATATATTTTGATATTGTTTTAAGTGGCGTCCGTGGCGTAGTTGGTTAAAGTGCGTGGCCGCTATGTCAAAGAACTTTGGAAACCCAGGTTCGAAACCCAGCAGCGACAGAAAATTATTTGAATTAAAATAATTTTTCTGTACGGCCGCCACCTCTCTGCAGACAATGGCAAACCTCAGAGAGTAATCAAAATGCCATGTAAAGCTTCTTGAGAACGAGAACTTTTTCCGTTCATCGCCGTTCGGAGTCGGCGTTAAGCATGTAGGTCCGGTTCTCGGTCAATTGTGTACAAACTTAATAACACGCACAACACAATTGATCATAAGAAGCTAGGTCAAAGTCCTTTCAAGGGCTGAAATGGCCAGTTATTTATTTTTTTATTTATTTATTGTTTTAAAATTTCTAAGGACAGACTAACTTATTGTAACAGTTGTATGTGCCATAAATTAATCATTTTTCTTCATAACATATCAAAGAAATAACGTAAGAACAAAGATTCATTGAATCAAGGAACTCGTACTTTGGACCAATTTTAATGTATAATACATTGGGACAAAGAACTTTTTCTTTGTTATTAAGTACATTTTTGGTTCTGTGTAACTGAGTTCTTAGTACAAAGTTGAGTTAAGTTAGTAAGAGTTAAGTAACTATGAATTAAATCCTGTGACACTTGTATGCAACTGCCTAATTTTACGCAGCCCAGTCCAAAAGTTTTGCCTAAAAAAGTGCCTTAAAGTATGCAAAAATTTTTATTTTTTAATTCCAATGAACTAACGCATTAAAAAGTGAAAAAATTCAGTTGAAGAATATTGGAGTTTATGCACCAAGTACTACTCCAAAATTGTGATTAAAATGGATTTTTTATCGGTATTGTGGACTGATTGCTTTTTGTATACTAGTATTAAGCTTTTTATAAACAATGATGCTTTTGAAAAAGGAGCATCTTTAGTTTATCACACTTGGTGGACTATTTTCGGGATTTTCCCATATCACATAGTTTTATGATACAGTATGACGGCATGGGATGGTATGCTATGGAGTGGTAGCTTTTTTAGTTTTTATGTTCTATGGGAGGTCGGCGTGCTTGTGGGCGGATATCAACAAATTTTTGTTTTTGTCCTGATAAAGTCTAATTGAACTCATGTGCCTAACTTTATTGATCTACGACGACTACTTCTATTTTTTGTATGGGGCTCAACCACCGTGCGGCACCCTGAAGGCTCTTTAATTCAGAACAAAATAAGCTAAAATGGAACGCTCTATCAGATATATTAATATCTGAATTCTTCTTTCTGAACAGCAAACACATTGTGTAACGGACCACAATGGCGACTAGTATAGTAGATATAATCCAATTAAATAATTTTCAAAAATGATATCAAAATACAAACTAGAAAACCAAAAAGTCAGTTCTTTTGACAAACTTAACTGTAAATTGTGCACTGTTTGATGTTTACCACATAATTAACTGAAGCAAGCTGGGCACGCGTCAACCATTTTGCGTTCTATGAAATAGGTTTTTTTTTTCAAACTAAAAGCTTGCGTTGAAATAATTGAAACCACGTTGTTGTACTGTCCTTTGGCTGTATTTCCGCTTCCATTTTGTATTATGTTGGTAAATAATTTTAAAACCACAAACATTGTATATTGATGTTGAATGACGTTGTCAGTCACAAGCTTTTGGTCATTTTTTTTTGTTTTTTTTTTTTGATACTTTTCGTTGTTAGTTGATGCTGTTTTTGGCACTTTTTGTTAAAATGATTTCGGTTATATAAGTCGTAAGCTTGTTAGTCACAATTGCAGCTTGTTTCGTTTTTTAAATTTTTTGATTTTTTTTTTTTTTGTTTCTTTTGTTATTTATTTGACAGATTTTCAACGATTCTGAAGCTGACTAAGTTTAAGTTTTTCTTGATTTTTTCCTTGCCATTTATTATTTTATTTTCTGGGAAAATAATCAACTTTCTTGTCTGCTCGTTTACAACACTTTATGTTGCCTGCTTTTTGGCGCTTTGTGTTACTTTGTCGAGCTTGTTATGATATTTCTAGAGATTTTTATGACTTTTGTTGCTGCGCTAGAAGAATTTTGACTTCGTTAAGTTGTTGTTGTTGTTGTTGTTGTTGCCGTTGCCACTGTTGCTGCTATTCTTGTTGTTTGCTCTATTCTTCTATCTGCTGATATTGTTTGTGTTGTGTTGTTGCTGTTGCTGTCATTGTAAAGTTTATGGACTGAAATCTGTTGTGTTACATACTTAAGGCGCACGCTTTACAGCATTTACTGTGTCGCTTTAATTTTTTTTTCTACTTTTTTACTTTTTGACAGAGTTTGTCTTGCAGGAAGAATGAGTTTAGATGAGCGTGTGTGTGTGTGTGTGTGTGTGTGTGTGTCATGTGGTTCGTTGTGGAATTTAATCATTTTAAATTTTGGTTGACGCTGTCGTCTTGTTAGAAATATGATTTAAGCGCAACTCATCTTAAAGAATAACGATGAAAAGAATCGATTTAAGGAAAATTTTAAAAACTAGAAGAACATATTTGCCCTGAAAAATATGACATCATAAATTAATGAGGAATTTTAGTGATTTTAAACCGAAAATTGACAATGTTCCAAGCCCATGTTATGTTGGGAGTATTTGTTAATAAGAAATTTTGTGTATTTTTTTTTTAAAGACTTTGTAAAAAATGCTAATTAATCATTTTATAATTTGTACAAACATTCAGTTCAACAATTTCAAATAATAGGTACAAATCAACGGATTATTTTTCTACGAATCTCTTATCAGTAGAAACACAATTAATTTACCTAGGCTTCAACATAACCAACAAATTAATTTGAATTTCATCGCCTGCCCAAGTCAAGGAGCGGATTTAATTCAAGGACGACGACAGTGAAAGCAAAAACAATAATGAACATAACAAGAAGTGGCGCTGCGCCACGAGATGAAGAATGTTGCTGTATCACGTAAATTTGACGGCAACGATGATGGCAGCAACAACTACCACAATAGCAACAATAATAACAACAACAGCAACAACCGCAATAACAACATAAACTACATTAAATTATGGCATAAAATGAGCTGGTGATTTATGAGTTAGACGCACACCACATACCACACCCTATAGCCGGCACACACAATAAATACATCAGTTGTGCCCACAAAAATACCCAAATGAGTCCTACTTAACTTTTTAAAATCGCAAATTTTTATTGTTTACACATGCTTTTGTTGTTGTTAAGACAGTAAGCCAGCAAATTTACGGAACACAACAATTTTTTTCAAATAGTTTCAGTCAATCGAGCCAGTTGAGCTAATTGAGCCACTAGTTGGACACTATGGGTGTACAGTATAATAATGCACTAAGCACGGGACTAAGGCTAAGAAGAAATATTTTAGGGCAAGCATTGAATTACAGCAGCAGCAATAACAATAACCCAAGAAACCAAGTAGAAAGTAGAAAACATTTGGCGTTAAGGCGTGTGTGGGTGGGCGCTTCTTAATCTAATTCTGTTCGAAAATAACAAAAATTATGATGGCACACCGCAGATAAAAACGTAACTAATTCAGCGAAAAATTGCTTCCCGAACGCTGACATCGTATGAAAGAAATAATAAAATGGCGGCGACGGAGACGGCGTCGTAGCGTTAAATTAAAATTAACAAGTAGTTGAAGAGCGGAACTCCCAAAACTTCCGCTACACGAATAGCTGAGCAGAGCTTGTGAAAATTTTATTTTTTTATTTCTGCAATTTTAAAGGTGTGAAAACAGTAACAAGGATAATACGTTGCGCCAGAATTTTTTTTTAAAAGTTTGTTCGTTCTTTTTTTTTTTTTATTTTCATTGTAATTTGTGTGGCGAAAACGGATATTGATACTATAATTTGCCGGAATGCAAAATGCTTTTGCAAAGCAATGAAGTTGAGCTCATATAACAACTAGGTTTTAATTAAGCGCCTTCTATGATGAAGGCATCCATTTTCCCCAACTGAAAAGCATGCTGGCTGGCTGTTTTGTAGGTTTGACAAGCCTAGTTTTAGGCTGTAGTTAACATTTTAATACATTTTTTTAAATTGTTCACTTAAAGTAGTGAGATCAATTCCTTGTTAAGTAATGAGAAAAGATAGGACACATTTTTAGCACAAGAAAGTGCTCTTTCATCAAAATATCAAATAACTTTGCTTGAGAAACGCACCCAAACACACACACATACACACACACATACACACACATCCACAAACACACTAAGAACAGCACATTTGTAAGAAAGTCAAGTAGCACCAAAGACATTTCTGCTGCTCTTTGTCACTCACTCTTTCTCTCTCTCTCTCTCTCTCTCTTTTTTTACCACACTATTACGCTATCGCTCTCTTTCACACCATCATTTCATTCACTGTTTCCCGCCACTGCTTCTTTCGCAGCACAAAGTTTTTGAAATATGTCACTTTTATCCTGCGGTTACAAACAGAAATATCATCAAAAGCTTTTTTTAGTCAATAAGGACTTTTAAGGACTTATGAGGAAATATTTATATGTGCGCACGTATACAGTGGAAAATCCGTTTTGTAATTTTGTATCTGCCATTGAAGAGTTGCAAGTTAATAAAAATAAAAATAGGAAAAAGTTTCGTTAGTACGAATAAATATCCTGCAGCAAAATGAAGAAAAATTCGTAAAACTCACAGCAATACTTGAATGAGTGCGTTGCGCTTTTTTGTTTTTTTTTTCTAACAAAAAAAAATGAGAAACAGAAAAAATGCCAAAAAAAAATAAAATATTTTTTGAGGATTTAGCGACGGATGAAAGTTTCAGCAAACATCGTTTAGATTGTTACTCGCAAAGCAATTAAAATGAGTTCCAACGCATTTGAAGAGGGAAGCAGTTAATAATTGAAATATTATTTTTATTTTCAAAAATAAAAAAGCATTTAAAAAACAACACAGTTCGGGTAAGGGTTAATTTTTTTTTTAGATTCTTAGATTAGATTTATTTGCAAATAATAAAAGTTTTTAACAATTATTTTATCATAATAATTAATCATTTCAATAAAATAAAGTAAGCGCGTCACTTTAAAAGCTTTATTACAGTGCTTTTCACACATTTGTACAAATTTCTTGTGATTTTCCAACTGTTACTTCAGTGCTTTTCCAAATGAAATGGTTTTCTAACTAAATACACTTATTTTGATCTTTCTAACCCACAACTTCTTAAAGGAAAATAGAAAATTAATCTATAAAAACTGCTTGACAACCATATTCTAGTCAAATAAATATTCTGTTTGGGTCTCTGAAAAAGCTTCAAATTTAAAAAACAACTTTTATGCAATGCTACGAGGTACTACGGCAAATAGTTCCAATTTTTGCATTTCCAATCCAATTTGAACAATATTGTGTTTGTCCATTTTTTCTATTCTAATTATGTTTGTTTTTTTTTGTGGATATGGATGACAGGATTTTGCATGGTTTTGCTTAGTTTTCGAGCAAACCTAATGCAGCATTAACTAAATAGCGTTTCCGGAAGTTGATTCGCCGGAAGCAGTCACACGAATTCAACAGCAGATGCACTCAAGCACATGCACATGCCTATCTATATAGATACAGGCTGTCAATGCACACACACACACAACCGCTCAAATACATATGCAGTTGATAATAAACGCACAAAGTGCCAACGCTTTAGGCAATTTAAACAATAGAACTGACAAATGTAAATACAAGCAAAGCACACACACAGACACTCGCACAGACACAGCGTCAAAAGCAATCTTATATGAGCAAAGAAGAAGTTGCCCTGACGAAGAAGCGCAGGAAGTCATACAAAAAGAAATATATAGAAGAATATGTGCAGAAGAAAAGCAACAAAGTTAAGTTGTTGAATTTAGTTTAAAATTTATATTTGTTTTTGTGATACTTTGCGTAAAGTGTGCTCGTTTTTATGCTAAAATATGGCAACATTGCAAGCAGAAAAGCGCAGCGTCTTTCGATGCTAGCAAATAAAGATTGGAAAGTGAAGAAAAAAAAAAAAAACAAAAATAAATATGCAGATATTATGTTTGCATTCGTAGCACCGACATTTATTGCATTCGTATGACTGCCTGACCTGTGTGCTTCACTGTGTGCATGTGTGTTAATGTGTGTGTGTGTGAGTAAGTATGCATTCTCTTATTATTATAACGACGATTGGTGTTGGAAATAAATATAGAACGCTGCAAAAAATCGCAACCAGCCAGGCATGCATGCCGTCAGAATATGAAAGCTCAAGGAGCAGAAATAAATTCAGCAAAATATGTAGAAGAAGCTTTAAGGACTTATGTTGAAGACTGACTGCATCTTTTAATATGACAAAGTAAAGGAGTCCACTTAAAAAACAAAAATATTAAAAAATATAGCGTACAGAGTACCTAATAATAAAATTTATATCTTTGAAATGTTAAAAAAACTTCTGCTAGAGAACTACAATTATTTTGCTCAATTTGCTGTTTACTCACAGAACACAAGTCGTTCTTTTGCAAGGATTTTTTATTAAGAAGAATTATAAATACTATTCTGGAATTGACATAACTCAATCTAACACTAAATATAACTCAAACTTAACACAAACTCAAACTCAAACTTAAACTCAAACTCAAACTCAAATTCAAAATCTAACTCTAACTCTAACTCTAACTCTAACTCTAACTCTAACTCTAGCTCTAACTCTAACTCTAACTCTAACTCTAACTCTAACTCTAGCTCTAACTCTAACTCTAACTCTAACTCTAATTCTAACTCTTACTCTAACTGTAACTATAACTCAAACTCAAACTCAAACTCAAACTCAAACTGTAACTCTAACTTTAGCTCTAACTCTAACTCTAATTCTAACTCTTACTCTAACTCTAACTATAACTCAAACTCAAACTCAAACTCAAACTCAAACTCAAACTCAAACTCAAACTCTAACTCTAACTCTAACTCTAACTCTAACTGTAACTCTAACTCTAACTCTAACTCTAACTCTAACTCTAACTCTAACTCTAACTCTAACTCTAACTCTAACTCTAACTCTAACTCTAACTCTAACTCTAACTCTAACTCTAACTCTAACTCTAACTCTAACTCTAACTCTAACTCTAACTCTAACTCTAACTCTAACTCTAACTCTAACTCTAACTCTAACTCTAACTCTAACTCTAGCTCTAACTCTAACTCTAACTCTAACTCTAACTCTAACTCTAACTCTAACTCTAACTCTAACTCTAACTCTAACTCTAACTCTAACTCTAACTGTAACTCTAACTCTAACTCTAACTCTAACTCTAACTCTAACTCTAACTCTAACTCTAACTCTAACTCTAACTCTAACTCTAACTCTAACTCTAACTGTAACTCTAACTCTAACTCTAACTCTAACTCTAACTCTAACTCTAACTCTAACTCTAACTCTAACTCTAACTCTAACTCTAACTCTAACTCTAACTCTAACTCTAACTCTAACTCTAACTCTATCTCTAACTCTAATTCTAACTCTTACTCTAACTGTAACTATAACTCAAACTCAAACTCAAACTCAAACTCAAACTCTAACTCAAACTCAAACTCAAACTCAAACTCAAACTCAAACTCAAACTCAAACTCAAACTCAAACTCAAACTCAAACTCAAACTCTAACTCTAACTCTAACTCTAACTCTAACTCTAACTCTAACTCTAACTCTAACTCTAACTCTAACTCTAACTCTAACCCTTACTCTAACTCTAACTCAAACCCTAACTTTTCGCTAAGCTCATAATCTTAACTGTTCTTTGTATATTCCTTGCTTTAACTATTGACTATCTATCTTTAATCCGCTTGTTCCTCCTTAGCTCTACGCCTATCGCCCACCTTATGATTTTTAGAACTTATAAAATTCTAATGTGTCGACTTCTCACAAATGTCAAAACTGCATTCGCAAGTGTTCAAGTATTTGATATGTCAAGAGTTTTCAGTAAAACTTTTTCAATTACCAACAAAGTAGTGTGCATGTCAAGGTAATAGAAATTAAAGTGTTAGAAAAAGTTTTTATTTATTCCTCAATTGTTGTGAGTTTGCGCTTATTTAAAGTTTTGTGTTGAACTTTTTAATCAGCTCTTAACTTCGATACAAACACACTCATATATATGTAGTACAATCAAAGTGTGACACATCGACATGCACGCAACACTTAACATTCCAATGGAATTCCCGAGTCCAAACTTAGGATTGCTCTTAATTCGTGCAACTTTTCAAGCGTATCAGGGCTTAAACACTTTTTTAATACCACCTCCTGCTACCAACCAACCCCATCTTGACAAACCTTTTGCTAAGCTCGCACGCATGTCAGTCAGGGGGAACAAATGCAACAAAACGTTCAAATCCAATTAAAGAAGCCGCATGCGAAGCGCGTAGCGTGGTTCACAAAGTCAAGTCGACTCGAGTTGAGTTGAGTTGAGTTGAGTTGAGCTGAATTTGGTTATGCTTTGTGCTGAGTTTCTAGAAAAACTTTTTTATTTTTTTAATTTCACTGTATTCCTTAAAGATTTTTTGCTACACGAGAAACTTTATCCAAAACGAAATAATAGAGCGACAAAACTTTTTTATATGCTCGACGGCGTTTAGCAAGCTAAGGCTGCGAACATAGTGAACGCGAGTTGCTGAGCCGAGCCGAAAAACATATTAGAGCAATACAGTACGCAAGTCATGCATCTCTTTTACCCGAATGCGTTTTTGAGTTTCAATCGGCTCGGATCAGCAACTCGCGTCTACTATGTTCGCAGCCTTAGAAAGCATATCGGTTATTTACGCTTGTGGCAGCATTTCGGGATTGCGTTGTTCTTGTTGCGTTTGCAGCCCCATCTGTTTTTGCTTTTGGTCTGTGCGGAAGTGCAGCAATCGTACGCGACTCGCTACGTATTCTCGAATTCTCGCTTCGGGGCATGCATTGCTTTTCTTTTTCGTTTTGTCAGTTCATCATTGCTTCCACAAAATGCCAAACTTTTCTTTGAATGTGGTTGTATAGCTATTTGTGGCGCGAATTTTCGTTGTGTCTGGTGTAGTTGTTGCGTTTGTAGCTTAATTCTCTCCTCAGTGCATCATAATCGTCTTGGCTGTAGCGGAACTTCTTTTTAATCGCTTGTCTAAGTTGACAATCGGATTGTTGATAAAAATGAAGGGATAGATAGCAAGAACAATTGAAAGTTAAGAGCAAAGCATAGTTTTTGGGAGAAATTGTAGCGAGAGTGAAGATAGGGAGGACTTAAATGCTGCGGATTAGCACAATTATTTCGGAAAGTTAAAAGTTCGAGCAGAGCTCGTGTTTGTCAAGCCACAAATAAAGCAGTAAACATTTTAATCGATATCTGAGAACTCAAACTTGTTCAAATCGGATTATTTTTACAATCTGGGTCATTTAAGCTATGTGGTCTGAAAATAGTTCTGAAATACATTTTTGGTTTTAAAAGTTTTAATAAGTTTAGAACTTTTTGCTCTTTTTACTCTTTTTACTCTTTTTACTCTTTTTACTCTTTTTACTCTTTTTACTCTTTTTACTCTTTTTACTCTTTTTGCTCTTTTATTTTAATGTAAACATTAATTTTTTTATATTTCTGTTGATTTCAACTCTTTGAGCCCTTCAACCTTCCAATCCTTAAACCCAATACTGTTCCATATCTTCCCTCTTTTTCATTTTTTTTTTTAATTTTTTCCTTACCTTCTCGCTCTGCCGCTAAGTGTTTTCGCTATGCACCACTATATCAACCTGTTTGTTACCCATTTACCCCATGGTACCCGTACATTGAAAATTGTTCAGCCTAAACTCAACTTAAAACTTACAAAAAGCCAAACAATATGGAAAATTGAAAAACACACAATTTTCTTAGCGCCGTAAATGCTGCTTCACAATTTTACCACTTGAGCAGAAATACTTGAGAACAAGTTGATTTTCTGCCACTGCGAAGTAGGCTGGCTGCAAAAACGTAAGTTACACCTCATTGTTTGTTATCTTCTATCTTGTTTCCAACCATTTTCATTATTAATTTATATTTTACTACTTTCCTAGTTTCTGCACAAATTTTTCCGCTTAAAGTTACTGATTTCTATTTATGTTCAACTTCAAAATCTGCCAACTCTAGCAGAGAACAAACTTTACTCCAAAAGTTTTAAGTAGTAAAAAAGAACACACACAAAAAAACCAACATAGAGTAGAAAAACGCGAACTAAATAACATAGAAGAAAGCAAAATCGTACTCATGAGAGGCCTCGAAAGTTCTGCAGCACGTACGCGAGTAAAAATATGAAAAAAGAAAAAACTTCATACTGCACGGAGTGTCGTGAAGTCACGCTGCAGCCTGCCTGTTTGGCAACACACGCTGGTAAGGTGAGGTGATATACCAGAGCCAACAATGGGTGTCTGGCAGCAGCAAGACGTGGCCATTAGCAAAAGGAAAAAGAAAATTCAAGGAACAAAAAAACTCAACCTGAAAATTTCTGACGGGCGCTTGACTCGCTAGCATCAGGTGCAGCAGCGAGGTTAATGTTTTCAACGAGCACTTTATTCGTTCGGCACTGAAATTCGATCAACTACCACAACTCAGAACGAATGCAAGCAAAGCATACTCAAGCAGCATTTTAGGCGCTGTGAAGTAACATTATGGAGCCAGTCAAGAAATAAAATATTTCCAAAACAAAAATAACTCATTTCTAAAGAAATTTGCTGATGTTGATAAGAAAATAGTTTTTGCTTGGGTTGCTTGACTCTGCTTCACTGCTTTCAGCTGCTTTTGCATTATTCTTGGGCTGGTACTTGTGTGGCATACATTTAGGGAAAAGCATAAAAAACTTTTGCTCGATAAAGACTGTTAAGTAGATAATTGAGTGTTTAATTTGAGCGCACCATGTTTTATTTCAATTAAGCGCCAAACACTCACATCATTTACACACAAATACAAACCCAAACACGTACTTACACACGTAAGTTACAGCGGAAATGCACAAAAGTGTGCGTCAGCTCGAAGTAACGTAAATGAAGTTTAACTTCAAGAGACAGTAAGAAAGAACAAAACTAAATTAAAACTATTACGAAAAACCAAACAAAATTTTTTGTCATATATTCGCTGATGTAAAAAGTAAAAAGTAAAAAGTAAAAAGTAAAAAGTAAAAATTAAAAAGTAAAAAGTACAAAGTACAAGTTAAAAAGTAAAAAGTAAAAAGTAAAAAGTAAAAAGTAAAACGTAAAAATTAAAAAGTAAAAAGTAAAAAGTAATAAGCAAAAAGTAAAAAGGAAAAAGTAAAAAGTAAAAAGTAATAAGTAAAAAGTAAAAAGTAATAAGCAAAAAGTAAAAAGTAAAAAGTAAAAAGTAAAAAGTAAAAAGTAAAAAGTAAAAAGTAAAAAGTAAAAAGTAAAAAGTAAAAAGTAAAAAGTAAAAAGTAAAAAGTAAAAAGTAAAAAGTAAAAAGTAAAAAGTAAAAAGTAAAAAGTAAAAAGTAAAAAGTAAAAAGTAGAAAGTAAAAAGTAATAAGTAAAAAGTAAAAAGTAAAAAGTAAAAAGTAAAAAGTAAAAAGTAAAAAGTAAAAAGTAAAAAGTAAAAAGTAAAAAGTAAAAAGAAAAAAGTCAAAAGTAAACATTAAAAAGCAAAAAGTAAAAAGTAAGTTAAAATTTAAAAAGGAAAAAGGGAAAGTAAAATCGAGAAGGGCAGGATTTTTCAAATGGACTTAGAATTTTGAAGAACTTAAATTTTAGAAAAAATTTTCTCGAGGCACATTTTAAAAAAATTCCGGCATTCTAGAAAAAAACTGTACATGCAGCCTTACTAACCTAAGTTCTAGTTTTTCGATGTACATCGAATTCCTAGTTTTCATATTTTGTTCTCTTATGAACTTAAAGTTAAGTCTTAAACACATACTGCAAAACCTCAAAACGCTGGCTTATTTTAAATTTGCTGCATTTCTTAGCATTTAATTGCAATTATTTTACGTTTCCTACACCTAAATTTATACGAATGGCCACAAAAAGAGGCCACACAAAAAGATCTCATTGATAAGCTTAACTTGCTACTCAACACTTTTGACCTGTGCAAATACAAAAAACAAACAACAACAAAAACAACATCATTACATGCGGAGCTTTTCTTAATGCTACTTGCACTTTGATAGCAACAACAACAAAAACAAACACCACCGGAAGTTAATGAAGTAACCGGTAATAAGAAAAGCCGCAAGAAAGCCATAAAGAAAAGCTATCGAAAACAAAAGGTCGAAAAGTCGCAACGTTTTGGCTACGTTCTGCTGTTTTACTACCTTTTCTACTATTTTCTTAAACTTATTCTAGAAGCAAGCTAGGACGAGGTTTTCTTGATACTATTAAAGAAAAGAAGCAGAAACAAAAACTAAATGGGGAAAAACTGTGCAACATAGCATAGCTAGCATAAAAATTCCTCAAGTTTCCATTGTTGTGCATCGCAAGTAAAATTGAAGGAATAAAATAGACCGGTGTATAAGAGAAAAAAAAAATTATTCGAAGAAATGCATTTTTATCAAGTTGAAGAAAGAAATTCTAGAAACGGGAGGAAGAAAACAAAAAAATTCAACACCTTGCCAGCAAGAACTGGAAATAATTATGTGCATTATTTCAAGTTGGAGCCATCCTGTTGTTGTTTTTTTTTTTGTTCACCTATTAAACGCTTCCAACAGTAGGGGCCACATGTTGCCAATGCTGATTCTACTTCTTATTATTTTAGCTGTTGTGCTGTGACCTTTGTGTGAGGGTGTAGAAATTCACAGATACTACAAAGCATCAGCTTCCTTCATTGCAACAACATTTGTTGGCCAGCTCGTTCAAGGACTCGCTCAAGTGGAAAAGGAGATAAATTAAAGCTGCACCTTTATCAGATAATTTATACCTTTGGAAAATTTCATGCTAGTTTTGTACTTTGTGTCGAGTGTCGAGTGCTTTGGAGATTTGAATTGAAGGTGTGGCCATCAAAATATATTAAATAAATTTGTATGGATATGTATGGAAATGTTTTTTGTTTTTCAGAACAGTATTTATTTTAAATCATTTTGAAGATTAGTGTAAGATACAAGTAAAGGCAATTCGAACATTTTTTAATAAATATCGAATTGAAATGAAAGACTTAAAAATACTATTTGGAAAAATATACATTAAAAATAAATTTTTTAATTTAATTTAAATGCAGTTTTAATGTTACCTTAATTAAATTGAGATATCAATGACACATGACATGTGACATCACATATGACATGACATGCGTCATGATATATGAGATGACATGACGTATGACATGGCATATGACCTGACATATGACATGACATATGACATGATATGATATATGACATGGCATATGACATGCCATAAGACATGACATATGAAATGATATGATATATGACATGGCATATGACATGCCATAAGACATGACATATGACATGGCAGATGATATGCCGTAAGACATGATATATGACATGCCATAAGACATGACATATGACATGACATAAGACATGCCAAATGACATGACATAAGACATGGCATATGACATGATATATGACATGACATAACGTATGTCATTTAATATCATAATATGCTAATTTGCTTTGGCGAACATTATTTGTATTCGTTGCATTATATAATAAGAACCTTTATATTCAGCAAGATTTTTGGACACATTTCTCGAACAAATCCAAGCCTGGATAAAGAAAAATACCAGATCGCAGGTCTTACAGAACTTTTGAATGAACTCAAGGATGTTTGATAAAAAACATTCGTGTAATAGTTTTTTGTGATTGGAAGTCACATTTTTTACATTCATGAACTTTTTGAGTCGATTTTAATGCTTCTCAAACTTGTTATCGAATAAATCGGAAACTTTTTTTAATAATGTAGTTAGAGTTGTTAACCAAAATCAAACTCACATTAAGCAGCAAAACTTTATGGAAGCCAACCATAAAACATACAAAAGTTCTTTAATTGTTAAGGCTTAAAAACGACTTTAAATGACAGCTGTTTTTGTTTTGAAAGCAAACATCATTGCTTTCTGAACTTTATTATTACTTTTTAACGTTAAGTAAAAGCCGTTTGCTACACTTTACATTTTTTTGTATTTCAGCTTTTCTTTTCGTATTTTTACAAAGTTATTTTTATTAAATTTGAATTATTTCAATAATCTTTTGCTAGACGACAGATATTCTTGTTATTCCTGTCCCACACATGTTTTGCATACTTAAATGCAGACAGACCCCAACACGATACACCCTCCTACCCCACACACACATATCTACACCCAGGTATATCAGTGTGTGACAGGTTGGTATATTCTGATGTTGTTGCTATATTTTTTTTTCTTTTTTTTAAGCAATGTGTAAGTAGCTGCTGCTGTCAGACTTTCTGTCTATGGGGCTGTATGGTTGCTGTCTGTCGTTTTATGCCGAGTTGCCTTTCAGCGAATTGCACTGAATGGACTTGAGTTGGGTTGAAACTACAACGAAACATGAATGTTAATTTTACGAACATGTCTGTCACGTGCATTTTTTTGTCCTTGATATCCCGAGAGTGAAGTTGGAATGGGGTTGCCAAAAGATATGCTGATTGCTTCATATCTATTTTTATGCGTAGCTCTGACGCAGCTGTCTTCGTTTTCTTTCATTGTTTTTGCAGAGAACTTTAAATTTCTTGCCACGTTTTAACAGCTTCTTCTTTATTGACTTCACAGAATATGTTCTAAATTTAGTTTGTTTTTGAAAACATTTACAACAATTTATGGCAGACATTTTTGCATAACTCAAAAAGGCTTAGCTCTTGGATATTCAGATTGAGCGCATTCAGCAAACTCTAAAGTTGTCACAGCGATATCTAAGTGATGTGAACGTCGTTTTACGTCAAAAGTTAAAAGTTGATGATGTTTATGTCTTAAAGAGCGAGCCAATGCTTACAAAATCAAAAAAAACAATAAACACAAAATAGCTTTTGACAAAAAAATCAAGCAAAACACAAAAACAATTGCAATGCAATAAAATCATATGTTATAAAGTACACTGTCAGTGCACTGCGACAAGATTTCTTTACAATAACAATGCTTGCATGAAAAATTACTCGACACACAAGTAACGAGACAATCAGCTTCAGCATCGACATCATCGAGTGTGCTTTTTTTATTTTGGCTTTGCATGCATTGGTTTTTGTAAAGTTCACTGGAAAATGTGCTGAACACTGAATGAGTGCGGTTTGTGTTGTTGTTTTTTGCAAGTGTTCTTTGATTTTGATTCATCGCAAAGACAAAGTTAAGATAGAAAAAATTTTGTATGAAGGGCCACGCGGGCCAACTACGCACATTGGTTGAAGTTCATAGAACGAGCGGCTAAAAATAGAAGAAGTTGTCGAAGGACAATGAAACTTGGTACATAGGCATTTTTTGTTTGAATCAAGAAAAAAATGGAAAAATCAAAATGTTCCGCCCACTTTTACGCCCACCTCCCATACAAAGAGAAAATTAAATTTCGACCTACGGCATTGTTTTTTGGCACATATCATTTTTAAACACTCAGAATCATTCGTGTGAAATTTGAAAAATATCCGCCCACTTTTACGCCCACTTCCCATACAACTTGTATTGAAAAAGTGGCATAACTCCCTTGATTTTTACTGCATCAACTCAATTTTCACAAAAAATATATATTATAATTGTAGAATGGGCTCCTAAAAATATATACCTGATCCGCCCACTTTTACGCCCACATCCCATAGAAAAAAACAAATAGAACAAACATGAATAAGTAATTTAAGCAGTCTTTCATTATCGTAATCCAATTTTTTGATTTGCAAGTAGGAGCAGCTGAATTTTTTTTTACTTTTAGCTGAGACTTCAAGCTGTAACTTGACATCTTTCGTTAAACAGGGCTCCACAGGGCTAAAAAGATGCAGTACACTGAAGTTGATGAACATAGAAATTGTGATGTTGTTTATATTTCGTTCTACGAAATTTTTTATATGGCACTTTTTCCATAGTCAAAAGTCAAATGATAAGATTACTGTGACTGTACCAAAAGATTGAATATACAATAAATTTGCATGCCATTTGAAACAAGCGAACATATATGAACTTCGAGCATGTCTGTCCAAACAAATAATGAATATATCAGCCTAATATTAAGGAATCATAATATTCAGATATCTGACAACAAAATACCAAAAAATTATCCAAATCGGCGAACATGAAAAAAATTAATTTCGGCCACTCTTCAACCAATGTGCTACGTGGGCATGTTTGTCTTAAATGTCTGTCAATTATCATCACTTATAAGGCCGTATATCGGATGTTTTTAAATTTTGATTTCTGAATTTTGAATTTTGATTTTGGATTTTGAATTTTGAATTTTGAATTTTGAATTTTGAATTTTGAATTTTGAATTTTGAATTTTGAATTTTGAATTTTGAATTTTGAATTTTGAATTTTGAATTTTGAATTTTGAATTTTGAATTTTGAATTTTGAATTTTGTAATTTTGAATTTTGAATTTTGAATTTTGAATTTTGAATTTTGAATTTTGAATTTTGAATTTTGAATTTTAACCAAGCGCTACCAAAATTATGTTATTCAGCTAATTTTTGTTGGTTGTTATCAGTTGAGTTCAGTGAATGCGCTCATTGATATGCTTGCAACATCACTGCATCACGCAGTTATTTCAACGCTGACGTCTATCTATGCCCACGTATGATAGTTTGTCATGTCATAGCATAATCATTTTTTTATTGTAGTCATATAAAGAAAGCAACAACTCAAATATTCGACTCTATAGATAATTTTTACTTTGTCTACAAAATATGTATCTCTCACATATTGTTTCATTTTGAAGAGGATGAATTTTTGTCTTAGTTGGATAAACGCCCATTTTATTGCCACCAGAAAATATTGAATATTTCAATTTGCAACAAAACAAAAAGCCCCCCAAAAAAACCACTTAAGTCGAGTGTTCAGCCTGACACAACAAATCAGGGATAAAGTTTCACAAATGCTTGTCCAAGTAATTTATTTTGTTCGAGAGCTTTGTATCGAATTTTCTGTAATAATATTACGTAAACTTGACAACATTTTGCGAGCGAAGAAAATCGAATTAGAATAAATTTTATTGTGTCATTTTGTCCGCTTTTCTATGAGGGGGCAAGAAGAGACTTGAAGAAAGGTCTAGAAATTTAATTATCTACTTGAGCAAATATTATGCTTACTTAGCAAGTAACAAGAACAAATTCTTTCGGCAAACTAATTACATTTATTTCATCTAATTTTTTATTAAATTTGCGCTCATCAGTCGACATAATTTATGAGACTGATAATTGTATTTTGCTCATGTCTTAAGATTTAATGAGAAGGAGAATGTTAATGAACAAACACATGCACACAAGCTTAAACGGGCATTTATGTTTTATGTGAGTAGAACGTCAAAAGATAGCTAATTAATTACGTGTGTCATACAGGACGAATTTGCTAACTTAGAGTAGACTCAAGTGTGTTTGTGTGTGTTGGTGGCTGTATGTTGGTTGGTGGAGTTAAGTGGCATTAGATGAGTTTTTGTGTAAGTGTATGTTGTGTGAGTCTTTCCAGCAATAGCATCGGTGTTATAATTGACAAATGTTGACATTGCTAAAGTAGAATTGTCAACTCGAGTGCTCTTCTCGGAATCTTCAGCATATCTGAAAGTTTGTCATGCACTGAGAGAAAATTCGTGTTTTTTATATAATTTTTTTTTTTGCAACTTTTTCTTTCTTGCAACTTTTATACACAACCCGACAGTTATAATTGATATTTAATCAACTTTGATAACTGTTCCAAAATATTGAACATATATTGCATACTCAAAAGTTTTGATAAACTTCTTTTACTCGTAGCTTGAAACATGAAATTCCAATACATTTCAGATGAATTATTTGAGAAGAAATAAAAAATAAGACTTTATAAGAGAGAGTTATGTTTATAGAATAGAAATATCTTTTGCAGATTTTAAGAATAAATTCAAAAATATTAAAAATTATTTGATTGAATTTAAGAATTTGATATATAGCACGCGGCTTTCCCAAAATTTATTTATTTTGTTCGAATATGAACTCATTGATGAATCATTAGCGAAGTTTTTTTGCAAACAAAATTATTGGCGAATCATTAGCGAAGTTCTTTTGAAAACAACATTATAATCTTATCGAAGTCTTTTCGTTTTCGTTTCAAAATAAGTACAGTTAAGTGCAAGGAAAGCCTTTTTTTCTGAATTCATAACTTTTTATCAAACAAAGTTGAAATATTACAGAATTTCAAAAAAATAAGTTGCATTTCTATGAAAAACCGAATTTTAAAAGTGATCTTGTGATGATCAATATTAAAAATTACGTCGTTGCAAGACGGTATTATAAAAAACTTGATGTTGACAATTACATAAGACGTTATTAAAAAAACTGAAATGTTGAAAAGTTTGAAAAATTACATAATTTCTTTTGAAACATACTTAGAATTTCAAATTTCAACAAAAATAAAATTATCATATAGTTTTATTTTCAGTATTCTAAATTGCGTAATTGCATAACATCAACATACAGCAGGATTTTAATTTAACGCAATATTGACAAGTAGCTTTACACGGTTTTATCTAAAAAAAAAAAAACTCGAAACACAAAATTATTCTTTAAAAAAGTAGATATTTAAAATTCCGACAAAAATATATTTAATTTTTTTTTTTTTTAACTTTTTCCACTTATTAGAGTTGTATCAACGAGAGGTGTAAGGTTGCAAGGGCTTTTTTAACAGCTGGTCGCTGGGCAGTTGTACAATTTAAATATTTGTCATTTATAAATCCGAAAAATTTCCGATGGAATGCTGCATAGAAAAAGAAAGAACAGAATTTCTTGAATTTTATAATAATTTTATTTTAAATCATGTACCTTCTGAGACGTGTGGTGTGAGTGCAACAGAATCAAAAAATTCCAAGAGACTGGCTCAATGCAAGATGTGAAGACACCGAAACGACTTCGGCTCGAACTTTCGACCGAAAATCGACGCAGTGAACGGAAAGTGTTGAAAACGAACCAAACATCGCCAGTTGTCACCTCATGTCAAGAACTTGACCTCTCCACGTCCGCACTGAAGCAAACATTGACGAATGATTGGGCTCTGCATGCGTACAAGTTCCAATTGACTCCCATATCTGCATGTGGTGGATAACCAGCAGCGACGGACGTCCTCTGATTGGAAAACATGAATGGCAACGGTGATTTTTGCAAAAAAAAATAATTTTTTGAAGAATTTCGCTTTTACACATTGGCAGCACTGTTAATAAGTGGGGTTGAATTACCTCATTCGGATGGGAATCCGAAGACCAGCGATTGATTCAGGAGGTACCAAAGCACTAACATCAAGTGACTGTTTGGTGCGTATCATGGAACAGAGGCATTACAGAGCCGTATTTTTTCGAAAATGACGATGGAAAAGCCGTTACAGTCTATGGAGTGACTGTAACTACAAAGACATGATAAGTAATTTTGTTATCGAAGATGGAGTATATGGACACAGAAAAAACTGTACTTTCAACAAGATGGTACTACGATCTATACAAGTTACGAAACAATCGAATTATTGCGCACGAAGTTACCCGATCAAGTAACTTCGCGTTTTGAAGACACCAATCGAACACCAAGAACTTGGAATTTAACACTGTTGTAGTTCTTCCTTTGGAATAAGGTCTACGATGACCATCCGAAATATATTCCAATTTCAAAGCGAACATTAAACCGTGGCATAAAACCCCAATTATGCGAAAAAGTAGTCGAAAACTTTGGAAAAAAAAAACAACAAAATATATATACAAGGTGGCGCAAAAGTAATCCTCCTATCAGAAAATGCTATAAATTTTGCGATTGGCCCCTAATGTCAGTTCTGTTTTGACATTTGTGTAGTAAACACAAGCGAAATACACGTTAATAAACAATGTTACGCTACACTGCTCCAGAACGCGGAATAAATCACCACCAAGAGGAAGATGATTTTTCATCAAAAATAATCATGAGTGATGAGGCCCATTTCCATCTTAGCGGGTACGTAAATAAGCAAAATTTACGCTTCTGGGGCACTGAAAATCCTCGTGTAACCCACGAAGAGCCATTACACCCGCTCAAAGTCACTGTATGGTGTGCTGTTTTCGCTGGAGGAGTCATCGGACCTTTTTTCTTCGAAGACGGTTACTGTGAATGGTGAGCGCTACAGAGCAATGATCAACGAGTTCTTTTTGCCGCAACTTGATGAATTGGGATTGGAAAACATGTGGTTCCAACAGGACGGTGCAACGGCACACACTGCACGTGCCACAACCGATATGCTGAAGGATGCATTTCCCGGGCGCCTAATCTCCCGATTTGGCGATTTGCACTGGCCAGCAAGATCGCCTGATTTGACCGCTCCAGACTTCTTTTTGTGGGGCCTTTTGAAGTCGCGGGTTTATGTCAACAAGCCTCAGACTCTTGCAGCTCTTAAAGACAATATCCGTCAAGAATGTGAGGACCTATCGCCGGAAGTTTTGGCCGAAGTGATGGAAAATGCCATAAAAAGGACTCAAATGACAATCAACTGTAGCGGCGGCCATTTAAATGACATCATATTCTCGACTTGATGTAAAAAAAATTAAAAGACCAAATAAAAATAATCCACAAGAAGAATCAAAGTTTTTAATTTTTTGTTTTAATTACAGCCAAAAAACATCGGAAGGTTATTTTTGCGCCACCTTGTATATACTAGCGATACCCGGCGCGCGTTGCTGCACCCAGCAAGTATATTGGAAAGTAAATTCAAAACTTTTATTAGTCCCTTAGTCTGACACCACGCTCATGTTCCACTGCCCGTTACAGTTTCCCAGTAGCAGAACATCACTCCCATGTGACAATTCCATTATGAGTTTCAATGTCCTGTGATTTAAGCTTCCATAGAAATTCTGTACAGAGAATCGGGAAGCACAAAGCCCTTTTCCAATGCAAAAACCAGTTTTCCAGTAGAAAGACTTTGGCAATTAGTAACTCCATACTGAGTCTTATTGTCATGCGACGTTTAGTTCCAAAACTATTCAATATCAAAAATTTGACTTGTGTGGTCGAAGCCATAACCCCTTTTCCTATGCCCGTCCCAGTTCTCTTGATTATTTATAAAAAAACTTAATGAATCACACAATGTCAATTCTATTAAGTAAAAACTCAGCCGTTTGTTCCTTTTGTTCATTGATAAATTACAGGAAAACCACCGTCAAAACTTGTGTAGAAAAGTTGCATGCAGCGAAACAAATAAACATACGTACATACATACATACATACATATATCAAGTCGGATTGAATCTTATTCTCATCAAAAAAATCCTCAACATGCTAAAGGTGGTCAGTGAATCCCCTTTTAACAAAACTGTGTTAGATTAATTCTCCACATCAAAACTACTTTGAACATGTTAGAATGTACTTCTTTTCAATTAGCTTTAAGCGCAGCAAAGTATGTATGTATATGTATTTGTTTGTTTGTTTTGTTGTTTTGTGCTTGCTGAGCACAAAAAGAGTATAGTAGAGAGCAACATACAGTTTATTGAGGCTCTCGCAGCACAAACGCATGAAAAGCTAACGATCAAGCAATGCATGGCATTGTGGATGATTTTTTAAAAAACTTAACACTTTAATTAAAGATACTTATTATTGAAATTTCGTAAAGAAAATAACCAATGAACCTTTTGTAGCACAAATGTGATATTTTAAAACTTATTTCAAAAAAATCAGACCAGTACTTTTGGAGTTTTGCGGACACAAAAAATTTTCACTTTCATTTTATATAATAGTATAGATATATATATATGACAAAATAAAGTTTGTAAGTGTGGCCATTTGAAAGATATTGTGTTCCAAACATAATTTTCATGTGTCTACTTTATAATCCACTAAAAATTAAAGAGGCATCTAAACAATTGTTCGTTTTATTCAAAAAACAAATTCTACACATCTTATTGATACACCCCTTAAGAAACCTCAGAGCAGAAGTGAAAGTTTGGCGAAAGGTGGGAACGTTTTGTGAGCTTTTATGGGTTAAAAAGTTAAAAAAAAAAATTTTTTTTTCATGGATTGTTGTAAATTGATGTTCTTGTTACTAAATTCATTGAATCAAAAGGCAAACTAACATACCACCTTGATCTAAAAGTTTTCGGAATTCATTCAGGAAATTCGAAATACAAGATTATACATCAAAATCGATATTGTCCCTTTCAAAGTCCTCCCCATCGACTGCAACGCACTTATGCCAGCGTTTGAACCAATCCTCGAAACATTTTTTATATACGGTTTGCGGTATGGCCATCAGAGCCATCTTCGATTTTTCAAGATCTCAGCTTGGGTCAAGATCTCAGCTCAAACGCGTTCCGCGGAGCGCTTTCTTGAGTTGACCGAATAGCAAAAAGTCGCAGGGAGCCAAATCAGGTGAATTCGGCGGTTGTTGAATGGTATTCGTTTCGTTACTAGCCAAATGTTCACGAATAACGATGGCATTGTGCGACGGTGCGTTATCGTGGTGCAAGATGCACGAGTTGTTTGCCCACAAATCCGGTCTTTTTTGGCGAATTGCTTCACGTAAACGTTTCGTAACGCACAAATAATACTCCTTGTTGACTGTTTGGCCTTGTGAAAGCACTTCATGATACAAAACGCCCTGCTAATCCATGAAAACTGTGAGCACCGCCTTCTTTGTCGACTGAAAACGACGTGGTTTTTTCGGTCGCGGCTCATTCGATGCAAGCTATCCACTCGCTTGATGTCTGGATTGCGTGTCATACTCATAAAACCACGTCTCGCCTCCAGTAATGATCCGTTTGATAAATGTTGGGTCGGATTTGGCCTTGGAAATCATATCTTTTGCGACGTCAACTCAGTCTCTTTTTTGCATGAAATTCAGGTCTTTCGGCACCAGCATTGCAGCGACACGTCTGAGGCCCAAATCATTAACCAAAATGTCTCGAACGGATCCAAAAGCAATGCCCAACTCCTGTACCATCTCTCTAATGGTCATTTTGCGGTCTACGGTCATCCATTCTTAGATTTTGCTAATGTTTTCGTCGGTTTTCGATGTCGCTGGCCTGCCACTGCGTTCATCATCATTCACGGACTCACGGCCAATTTTGAAACGTTCGCGCCCCTGATAAACGACTGTTTTCTTCAGAGTATCGTTGCCGAAACATTTTTGTAACATTTGCAATGTAGTCGCATCATTGAAGCCGTTTTTATATAAGCCGTTTAATACAAACTCGTTGTTCCGAATTCAATTCCATTTTTAAAGTTGTAGAAAATCGAAAACACGCACTACCGCAGATGTACTCAATACGGCTTTACTTTTACAAATGTCATGCTATCGAGTTGAAAGTTTCGTAGAATGTCAATGACAGATGTGGCCACCTAAAAACAAAAGAGAACTCAAATCAGGTGACTGAGAGTTCAAAACGGTGGTGATTTCGGGAACTTTTTGATTAGGGTGGTATATTCGTCGAATTTTTTGACACTTTTAACACTTACTTTAACAAAATGATTCAATACAAAAAAAAAATTTTTTATAATAAACTTTTTTTATCTTTTATTAAACAATAGCTCAGAGGTAGATCGTAGAAGTTAAGGGGACATATAGGTTACAAATTTAAAAAAAAAAATTTTTTCGGGAATTTTTTTTCATAGAAGGAAAAAAGATATCATTTTCAAATTTTGCACATATATTTATCAACATTTAAAAAATACAAAAATATTTTTTCAGAATTTTTAAAGCGGGTTTTGACGTTATTTGCAAAAATGCCATTTTGTTTTTCTTCGGCGGATAAAAATTATCCTAGTTCAGGCGGTGGCCACTTAAACAAGGATTAATTTGTTTTTTTTTTATTTTTTCCTCAGATGTTCCAGACTGGTGATATCCTGCACACCGTCAATTTTTTGGCATTTTTAAAAAAAAAATCAAATAACATCAAAAACCGCTCCAAAAATTCTGAAAAAAATGTTTTGTATTCTTTAAATGTTAATAAATATATGCGCAAAATTTGAAAAAGATATCTTTTTTCCTCCTATGAAAAAATTTTTTTTTAAATTTGTAACCTATATGTCCCCTTAATCATGTAAAGTTACATAAATGACCATAAAATGAACACGGCCCACAACTGACGACTTTTTAGATTGAGAAAAATTACTTTTTTATGAGGTATTCTGAGAAAACTTGCAAAAAATAAAAAAATTGGCAGTAGCAGTAATCAATGAAATAAACTGGTTGAACAATGCTATCGGTTCTCATACGATGATAATTCTGGTGACTAGAGTGATTGTTATTTTAGTCGTGCTTAAACAAAATTTAGTTCACTTCGAAAAATGTTTAACATTTTCAAAAAACAGACACAAAAATTTAAAAAATAAAAAAAAAATTTTTTATGTCAGTTTAAGTATCACTGTGACGTCAATGAAAAATAACAGCCGTTAACGAAAGTTTACATAAAGAGATTTTAATAAATATTTCAGGCTTTCCGCGAATATATTCTGTTTTTTTTTTCTCTGACATGTGATTTTTAACGATTACAACGATTAAATTTTAATGACGCCGACGAGTTGTGAAAACATGACATTGCAAATGTGTTTTTTTTTCTCCTCATCTTTTGCCGTAAACTGCTCAGCATGTAAGATCGATAGTTTAGAGCTTTACTAGAACTGAATGTTCATTAATTTGAACAAATTAAAACTTCACAGGGCGTGACAAAATCTGTTGAGCTTTAAAAATCTCGAGAATCAAAAAAAAACATGCATTTTCGAACAGCTGACAGCGCTGCAGCAGATCTATTGTGACACGCAGCTAGTGACACGACATCGATGTTAACGCCGTCGCCATGGTTGCCAACACCCACAAGCTCATTACTATCCGACACGAATTGTGACGAATACGTATACGACGAGCACAGCAGCGACAATTTACAGTGCTTCCCAGGCGTTGTTGGTGATGAGCTGATGAGCAAGCGGCGTTGTTTGTTACAGAAATATTTGCCGACTTAATGATGTGTCAAAGCATGAATGACTACTGTCAGCATGACATTTTAAATTTGCTGCGCCAAAATGGCGGTCAGAGTGAATATTTGTCGCATACAAATGTTGAATTTCTTTTATTGTGTTGCTGTATTTAGAGTTAAGATGATGATGATGATGATGATTTGGCGTTATATTTTTTATTGGTTGGTGATGTGCAGCTGTCAAAAATATGGAAAAAAGTTAATGGATGACGACAGAAATGAAGGATTTCTAAGTGAATCTAACAGGGTGGTAATAAATTAGAAGAAACTTAGGCTATCGTTTATGAACAGTTTGTTTGGTGCATTTGAAATGATGGGAGCTACGAATATTCCACAAAACATTAGGAGATAGTTTTCATTTAGCTTAAAACAACAAATTCACTTTTGATGAGTTTAATTAAGGCGTTGCCAGAGCAATCATTTCAATCGTTTGTCATGTTTCGCAGCTTGTCGCTTAATAATACAACTAATTTTATAGCCTGTTAATTGCTAGCATGCTATACACACACACACACACACACACAATCTAGACATCGCCCAGCCAATTCTGACAAACAAGACTTCATGTGTTGGGTCAGAACCTGACTAACCAGACCGACCGAACACAACCCACCCAAACACAGCCCACTTTTGACAACATTTATGGAATAGAAAAAAAACAAAAAAAAACGCAGCCAACAATTCAACACTTGTGCTGCCGCTAATACCGATAGAAATACAAATATACAAAAACACAACAACAATAGCAGCAACAACAATAATTATAATTATGGCACAAATTAAAGGCATGCCCAACACGTACAGCATAAAATGACATTTCTATTTTTTTTTTTTTTTATGCCAACTGCGCCAACAACATCAACAACATCGTCAGCAACTAAGCATGTCCGACATGTTGTTGGTTGCCGATGCTTGTTGTCGCTATGTGGCTGTTGCCACTTTTATTGTGGGTATTTTGAGCGTCGAGTTTTAATATTTTTTGCACGTGACTTTGTCAATTTGACATTTAATGAATTTATTCGCTTTGAGCCCAAAAAAAAACTAAAAAAAAAAGAATACGAAATAATTTTTCATGCTTCTAATTTTATTTTTATATCTATTTTATTGTGAGTGTTCACATGTAATGGTCCCGCTCACACACAAGCACACACACCCAATCACACACTTCATGCTGTCCCTTTCGCATAACAACAGTTATTATTGTTATCATTTTTATAGTTATTACAAGTATTATTATTATTATTATCATTATTAATATAACTGTTGTATTGTTGCTGTTATTGTTATCTTTTTAGCTGCATATAAGTTGTGCATATGTATGTGTGGGTAGATCGTTTAACTGTTAATTTATTGTAGCTAGGAGCTCAAATTAATGCGAATTATATGAGCACAAGTTTTGCACCAAATCAAGGGATAATTGGATTTTAATGTGTTGGCAACAAACTGACGAATGCATCCCATTTAGTTGGCCACAATTTTAAGTGCCGACTCATTCCGGAGCAACATTTATTAGCGAGCTCCAATTAAAACTAGCTTAAAATATGTTTAACACATGGATGTAGTTAAATTGGCTTTTAATTGGAATCTATAAACACGGTGGTTTCGAACAAAGCGTTGCCATATTCAAATCATTGTATTGCTTACCAAAAACAGCTGAGCAACTTAGCTGTGGGTGTAGCTTAAAACAACATACCTGCAAAATAGAAGAGAGAGAGAGAGAGAGAGATTTTATGAATTTGATCACAATTAATAGAAAAAGTACTTAAGTATAACTTATTTCGATTATTTAGGTCCTAGATTAAAGTTATTGATATTCAGCTATACACTAAGAGAAATAACGCATATTAGCATTATCCACGCCTGAGTATAAATTTTATTTAAATATTTATGTGGATAAGTCAAATGTTTTCCTTACAACTCGTTTTTTTCCAGTATTTGAATTTTATTTATACCACACACGTACACACATATTCCATACAAGCAAGCAGCAACAGCATCGCACACGTACACACATATTCCGACAAGCAGCAACAGCATCGCACGCTGTTCCTGCAGTATATTTCTTGCAGTTGCAGGTTTCTTATAGTTCTCATTTAGTTAATGTTGCAAGGGTAATATAGCCTGGATTTTTGGCAAATATGATTTGTGAGTGCGATGGTGATTGCAATGCATGATGAAATTATGTAGGGTGGAGTGACAACTCGGTATTTTCTCAAGAACATCCTGGACCGGTTATCATTTACCTGCATAATTTACTTCTTATTCTCTATCTTAATTTTTCTTTTTATAGTTTATACTATTTTTGACATTTAGTGCCCTAACATTGCACCAACTGTCAAAAATAGTATAAATTAGACAACGAAAAAAGTAAAAAAGAAAATAAAATATGCCACCAAATGTTATTTGATGGACGCAACTGGTGGGAAGTATTCAAATAAATTGGTTTTCAATTTCAATATTTTTATATAAATTTTCCTTGAATGCAATGGTTTTATTTTCAAACAGTAAATATTTGAAAGTTATTTAAATATATTCGTGCATAATTTTTATATATTTTTTATTAATTCTGTTTAAATATTTTAATATTTTATTTAATTAAAAAAGTATTTAAATAAATTTTAAATATTTACGTAGTCGATTTAAGTAAATGCGTTATTGGTGCAAAAATGACTCGCTTTTTGGATAAATTAAAAAAGTTTTTGGATAAATTTAATATTTTTTTCCCTTAGTGTACTAATAGTTGAAGATATTTTATAGCCCAAGTTAATAAGAATAAAAAAATATAAACACAAGGCTATGGAAAATTGGATGGAACTCTGTTTGTCTTTTAAAATTTAATTTAAGACATATACAGTTGCGCAAGCCCGTATCCAGGAGTTTATTGCGAGAAATTTACACTAAATTGAACACATTAAAAAAAAATGTTTAACCTTTGACTCGTGAATTGGGTCAAATCGACCCAACACAAATTTCACACTCAATTACACACATTTCAAAATAGTGAATGTATGAGTGTATACATTGGACTTTTAGCTTTATAATGAGTCTCGATATGTAATACATGTAGAATATATTCAGGGCTCTATACGTGAATCCGGCTCAGATCGACCCAACTCTTTTCTCCATATATTTCATATGGAATACTTGTTTGTACATCAATACTCAGCACATCAAGTTCGTAAGAGTCTCCGTACAAGAATCGTTTGAATCATTTTACTGAGTCGAGTACTTATGGGTATGATAAATATTTTTATGAGAATGAGCACAACGAAATCATGGGTATACCATAAGTATACTCATAATATGAATCACTCACTGCATGAAAACGGCTGCATAGAAATCTGGTGAGTATCTATGAATTGAGCCACCCTGCACGAAATATAGGTAAGCAGAACAAGCAAAAGTAATTTTTGAAAGAGTTGGCTATGGAATTAGCGGCAAAGCATTGGAAAAACGCTGCAATGCTCCTATCATATCATCCATAAAGTTGGTGGGTTTGATGGGATATAAGCCCAGAATATTACCATAAAGTACAAGGGTATCTATGGCATCTTCACCAATCCAAATACTGAAAAAAAATAAATAACTGGCCATTTCAGCCCTTGAAAGGACTTTGACCTAGCTTCTTATGATCAATTGTGTTGTGCGTGTTATTAAGTGTGTACACAATTGACCGAGAAATGGACCTACAGGCTTAACGCCGACTCCGAACGGCGATGAACGGAATGTTCTTATTCTCAAGAACCTTTACATGGCATTTTGATTACTCTCTGAGGTTTGCCATTGTCTGCAGAGAGGTGGCGGCCGTACAGAAAAATTATTTTAATTCAAATAATTTTCTGTCGCTGCTGGGGTTCGAACCTGGGTCTCCAAAGTTCGTTGACATAGCGGCCACGCACTTTAACCAACTACGCCACGGTCGCCACATCATCCAAATACTGAGAATTGAAAGAAAACAGAAAAAGTTCACAAGATACATGATATCCAAACTCAACTGGAACCTTCATCAGTCATCAACTGGCCTCAACTGGAACCCTACACCACGAGATGTGCCTTAATAGATATCTGCTCACTTGAATCAAGACGTAAGATGCAGTCAGTCATTTTTATTCGTGACCTTATCCATCATCACATCCATTGTCCTTCTTTACTTGGTATGTTGGATTTTGTCACTCCGCCTCGCTTTCTTCGTAGTCACTTTGCCTTCAGCGTTCCTTTCCACAGATCGAAATTTGCTCGCAATGAGCCAATTACGCGAGGTGTCATTGAAACTAACAGGATTTTACTAATGATAGATACATATATTCGACTCTATTCCAAGAAATCGGTTCAAAATAAATCTTAATCTTCTTCAAGTCTTCCTAGTGCTACTAATCTGTTGGTCGTATTTGATATGTTACGTATCCGTGATTTCTCTTATCTTTTATTTTTACTTTTTACTTTGATGATTAATTTTAGGTCCAATTCCTTCTAAATAGTTTCGATCCGATATTCATTAAGCATTCGTAATTTATTTGTTATCTCAAATATAATTTATTTTGTATCTCGCATCATCTTTATCTTTATTCAGTCTAATTTATGTTATGCTTGTGTTGTTATAGTTTTTAATAATTACTTTGTGATTTTGTTAGCTAGTCTTAAGGGGGGAAATATACCCAGAGGCCGAAAAAAAATGTAATTATTGTGCATTTTTTTAAGGAAACCTACCTGATATTTTTAAAAGAGGGTTTTTATACCTTAAAACATACGCATTCAAGAGTATGTTAAGTAGTTTTTTTATTAAAAAAAATTTAATATTATGGTAGATAGAGCATTTTTTGTAGAACGCTCTGAAAATGCGGTGACCAAAATTACTCCTCCTAAATTCAACTCAAACAGAAAAATGAAAACTATTATTAAACAAGATACTTTTTATAGTCGATTTTGAAAATATTGATTTATCACAAAATGGCGGACTTCCGAACGTAAATTAAAGATTTTCGACCCAAAATTCGTCATTATTTTGTTTATAAAAAATGAACGAAGCTACGAAAAAAAATCCTATGACAAGAACGAGATTATTATGTGTAAAATAAGCCTGCAAAAAAAATCAAAACGATCGGTTCACTGAGTTTCGAGATATCTTGGTCACCGACTTTGAAAATATGGTTTCGAGAAAAACGCGTTTGAAAATAAGGGCCAGCACTGCGGGCTCTAGAAGGCGGTTCACTGACTAGGCTATAACTTTGTTATTTTTTGAGATATCGACTTGAAATTTTCACCACAAATTCTTGAGACTTAAAGCTTTAAAAAATAAAACAATTTTTTTAAAAAAAAAAAAAGTTCTGGGTATATAACCCCCCTTAAGTAATCTATAAGAACTATTTGTCTCTGTTTGATGAAACTAAATAAATAAATAAATAAATAAATATACAAATAAATAAATAAAAAAGTTAAGAAAAAAACAGTCGCTTTTGGCAAAACAGAAACCAAATAGAGGTGGAGGCTACTAAATTGATGGCTACGTTGAGAAGTTCGATGGTTCTCACTTGATACAGGGTATGGAAGGGTATCACTATTGAAAAACCCTGATCCCTGGGATAAGTGTACGATTATCACGTACGATAAAGATATTTTTTCAAAAATATAATTTTTTTTTCTTTTTTGTTTGGTCTGAGACTACCTTCTGAGACTACCCTCGTATATTGCCACAAAAATATAAAGTTTTGAAACCAGTTTAAAATTAATTTTTAAGTAACTGCAGAAAACTTCGTTGATGCATTTAATATAGATCTAACTTAGATCTGTTTCCACAGCAAGGTTAAACCAAGTAAATTTAAATAAAATAAATATTTCTTTTAACTAATATGCTTTCAGTTAAAATACCATTACATTCCGATAATCAAGATTTCTCTGAAGTTTCATTTCTAATAAAATCAATACGAAATTTTTTTTTTTTTTTTACCATATGATCATTTGGTCACTGGCAATGGAGACTATCAACAAAGATTGGAAGGAACAGGTTTTTTTTAATAATTTTGAAACTCGAATCCTTTTTTTCGTTAATTAAAGCTTGTTGCTCGGTTATCTCGTATGCTACCGACCTTTTATTCAAATTTTTTATAATCCAGGTTTCCTTGAGGTTTCCTCGCTTTCTCCTTTTCGGGGCTGGTATGACACACACACAACATGACAGCATAAATTTACATAATGTGTAATACGATGCCGCGCTACTACGTCATGCTCGACTCAAAGACAGCCACTTTACTGCCATGACCTCCCCGAAGCTCATTTTCCACACTTGTTCACATGACGCCGCTGCGCTGTTGCATGTAAGACCAAAGAAGAAGGAATCAAAACTGAAGCGAAATTTAAACCAAAACAAAAACTTTTCCATGTCATAGCAATAAAATGCAAAAGAAACTAGGTCGAGCATATAAACAAGATGGCGGCAGCGCGCTGTTGGGCTACTTCCGCTGGAGCTGTACACAGTAAAGAGACGAAAACAAAACGAGTGTAGAAGAAAAACCATCAAATTACGGGGGGAAAAAATCTTATGAAATAAGCAAAACAAACAAACAAAAAAATGCATGGCACTGCAGCTCAACGATGGGATTTCCTCACAGCGGATGTGACAGCAATTGTCATCATTGGAATGAAATTTCATTTTTTGTACATTTGCGATTGTTTTTGTTTTTATTTTTTTTTTCTACTTTTTGTCCATCTGAAGTGCAGCCAAAAGTGTCGTGAAGCTAATTTTCTGGGTAATGAAAAATTTTAAGCAGCTTAGAACTTGGAGAGTCGTTAGGATGTGGACTTCAATTCTGCGCTATTACTGGCTTAAAATGCAGCTTAGAGCAAATGTGTTGTTAGTGTCCTTTCTTTGTTTTTTGTGCAGCTCTTTGTTAGTTTAATTTTATTTTCAAAATAAAAAAAAGAGAATTGTTGACAACTCGGATTTGGTTTAAGCGGTTCTTTAACTAAGGCGCCAACAGCTGAAACATCACAGAACAGCGGCATGCTTTCATTTTTGGCGCCAAAGTGGTTTGTTTTTGTTTTTTGATTTTTTTTCTTTTTACTTTTGTTTTTGTTTTTTTTTTTATTGCATTACCAACAATATGAATCCAATTAATTAATATCAAGTTTATGTTTCGTGTCAATTTTTGTTTATTTACCCTCCCATATGTGTGACAGCTCGTTATTGCAGCCAAAATGATGAATGACATGCGATGTTATCATTTGTACGGAACAAACAAAAACAACAAAGCACAACAACAACATGGAAATTTAAATTGCTTTTGTCATCTATTCGTTACACTGTCGTATTCCATTTGATTAAGTAATAAAGACAAAAAAAGAAATCATTTTCATTTGTAGACCAAATGATTACAGTTAACGCTGATTGTTGTTGTTATTTGTTTTATTGCATTATGTTTAACCGTTTTTTTTTTCTTGTTGTTGTTGTGTGTTATTTGTTTTTCTGTCAAAAAGTGTTGGCATTTTAAGAATTTTTTTTCTTTTTATTAAAAGCAATCGTGTGTGACGGTCATTGATCTACAATTTCTTCGACAATAACAACTACAGCAACAGCAACAACAACAACAACAACGACAACAAACACGACAACAACAACAACAGCTTACTAAACGTTACCTTTACATTGTCATAGAACGACTTTACACAGTCTTTTTAATGAATAGAGCTGTACAAATTGACCTGGCTTTAACATATGTTTTGCGTCATCGTAATTAACGGTTTATATGCAGCTATAAAATGTTTTTGAATTTTATTGCCTACATTAAATTTGTAAATTTAACAAGCTAAGAAGTAAAATTTAACAAAAAAATATATGCACAAAATTTATTTCAAGCTAGTAATAAAGGAAGGAATTCAGGGTGTTCTGCATATCTTTTGGTGCAGGAAAATATTTATGATGGAGACAACAGCTATTGAAAGCATAAATTTATCATAAAATTTTGAAATGGCTCTTTATGCGTTTAAGTAAAAGTGGATGTAACAAGTGAGAAATATTTGTATACCACGTGGCTACTTCACCAATTGAAATATTAACAGTTGTTACACCTTTGCAGTCAACATTGTCTTGGTTCGTTATTAGATGTAATTAGATAATATTAGATGTAAGATAATGTAAAAAATATAAAAAATAATAAAAATTATACTGAAAATAAATTAAAAATAAAAATGAAAATGAAAATAAAACGAATTAAAAATGAAAATGAAAATAAAAATGAAAATTCAAAGGAAAACGAAAATGAAAATGTAAATGAAAATGAAAATGAGAATGAAAATAAAAATGAAAATAAAAATAATAAAAGGAAAATGAAAAGGATAATGGAAATGAAAACGAAAATGAAAATGAAAATGAATATGAAAATGAAAATGAAAATCAAATGAAAATGAAAATGAAAATGAAAATGAAAATGAAAATGAAAATCAAAATGAAAATGGAAATGAAAATGGAAATGACAATGAAAATAAAAATGAAAATGAAAATGAAAATGAAAATCAAAATGAAAATGAAAATGAAAATGAAAACGAAAATGAAAATGAAAATAAAAATAAAAATTAAAATAAAAATGAAAATGAAAATGAAAATTAAATCGAAAATTATAATGAAAATGAAAATGAAAATGAAAGTGAAAATGAAAATAAAAATGAAAATGAAAATCAAATCGAAAACGAAAATGAAAATTAAAAAGAAAATGAAAATTAAAATGAAAATGAAAATTAAAATGAAAATGAAAATGAAAATGAAAATGAAAATAAAAATGAAAACGAAAATGAAAATGAAAATGAAATCAAATCGAAAATGAAAATGAAAATGAAAATGAAAATGAAAATGAAAATGAAAATGGAAATGAAAATGAAAATGAAAACTAAAATGAAAATGAGAATGAAAATGAAAATGAAAATGAAAATGAAAATGAAAATGAAAATTAAAATGAAAATGAAAATGAAAATGAAAATCAAATCGAAAATGAAAATGGAAATGAAAATGAAAATAAAAATGAAAATGAAAATGAAAATAAAAATGAAAACGAAAATGAAAATAAAAATAAAAATTAAAATAAAAATGAAAATGAAAATTAAATCGAAAATTATAATGAAAATGAAAATGAAAATGAAAATTAAAATTAAAATGAAAGTGAAAATGAAAATAAAAATGAAAATCAAATCGAAAACGAAAATGAAAATTAAAAAGAAAATGAAAATTAAAATGAAAATGAAAATTAAAATGAAAATGAAAATGAAAATCAAAATGAAAATGGAAATGAAAATGGAAATGAAAATGAAAATGACAATGAAAATAAAAATGAAAATGAAAATAAAAATTAAAACGAAAATGAAAATAAAAATAAAAATTAAAATAAAAATGAAAATGAAAATGAAAATTAAATCGAAAATTATAATGAAAATGAAAATGAAAATGAAAATGAAAATGAAAATGAAAATTAAAATGAAAATGAAAATAAAAATTAAAACGAAAATTAAAATGAAAATGAAAATAAAATCGAAAATGAAAATGAAAATGAAAGTGAAAATGAAAATGTAAATGAAAACGAAAACGAAAATGAAAATGAAAATGAGAATGAAAAGAAAATGAAAATGAAAACGAAAATTAATATAAACTTAAAATGAAAATGAAGAGGAAAAGGAAAATGAAAATGAAATGAAAATGAAAATGAAAGTGAAAATAACTATAAAACTAAAAAAAATGTTTAAAATAAAAATAAAAATAGATAAAACAAACAAAAAGAAATTTTCATAATATATTAAAATTTTAAAGTTAGTATTTTTTCATTAAAAATAAAATAACATAAAAAGCCCTACAAAAAAGAAAGAAAATAAAAAATAAATGAAGTAAAAATAAAAATAAAAACAATAATAAAAATAATAATAAAAATAAAAACAAAAATAAAAATTAAAATAAAAATAAAAATCACAATAAAAATAAAAATAAAAATAAAAATAAAAATAAAAATAAAAACAAAAAAAAACAAAAATAAAAATATAAATATAAACGTTGGTGAATTCGGGCTCAAGGTCCAATGAAAAAAATAAACGTTTTTGTTTAAATTTATAAATAAATGAAAAAAATAATAATAAAAACAAAAATAAAACTAAAGATATAGAAAAACTAAATAAAAAAACTTAATGAAAATTAAAATAATACAAATACAAAGGCAAATGCAAATACAAATACAAATAAAAATACAAATTTTTTAATTAATAACTGGCCATTTCAGCCCTTGAAAGGACTTTGACCTAGCTTCTTATGATCAATTGTGTTGTGCGTGTTATTAAGTGTGTACACAATTGACCGAGAAATGGACCTACAGGCTTAACGCCGACTCCGAACGGCGATGAACGGAATGTTCTTATTCTCAAGAACCTTTACATGGCATTTTGATTACTCTCTGAGGTTTGCCATTGTCTGCAGAGAGGTGGCGGCCGTATAGAAAAATTATTTTAATTCAAATAATTTTCTGTCGCTGCTGGGGTTCGAACCTGGGTCTCCAAAGTTCGTTGACATAGCGGCCACGCACTTTAACCAACTACGCCACGGACGCCCTTCACAAAAATACAAATACATTTAGAAAAAGAAATAAAGAAAGAAATTAAAATAAACAAAAATAAATCAAAATAACAATATAAATAAAAATAAAACTGAAAATTAAAAATAAAAACAAAAATTTAAAAAGTAGGGTAAAAATAAAAATAAAATTAGAAAAATAAATCATTAAGAAAAAAAATTAAATAAAAATATTAATAAAAAATATTAAAAAAACTGAAAATAAAATTTACATGAACAAAACTTAAGATAAAACAAAATAACAACAATAAAAATAATAAAATATGAACAAGTATTACCATAAGGATAAGGTCAAAGAAAAAAAAAAAGGGTAGGGCAGAAATGTTAACAAGGATTAGGACACGGATAAGAACAAGGAATAGTACAAGGACTAGGTCAGGTAATTCCACGGGGATAAGGACAAAGTTAAGAACAAGAAATCAGTCAAGGATTGGAGAGGAATTAGAACAAAGATTGGAGCATGAATTGCGACAAGAAGTGGGACAAGGGTTAGGAAAGGTATTTAGACAACAAATAGAACAAGAATTTGGACATGAATTAAAACAAGTATTCGTACAAGGAGTAAGACAAGTTCTAGCTCAAATATAAGAATAAAGAGAAGGATGATAACAAATTTAGGGAAAAGGGTAAGGATGCGAATTACAACTTTTTCTTTTTAACTACTTTTCCTTATGAAAATAGTTCTTAATTATATTGTATTTTTTTACCACTGGAAAGTCAACTAATATTACATTGAAATCTAAAACTATGAAGTGCTCTTCGCAAAATTTCATATCTCCTAAGCTAAGGTAGATGTCACTCTTGTACTGCAATTTTTCTCAGATAATAAAAAAAAATACCGATCTTTAATATGATTCCATTTTTAGTTTTAAATAATTTCTTATGAAATTTCAAATTTGATATCACAACTGCAAAAGTCGGAAACTTTCACAAAAGAATCATTTTAGAAATTTTTATTTAAATTATTATTTTTTCTTTTTTTTTCTAAACCGACAAAAACAACTTCTATGAAAAGGCTTTTTTATCTTCAACCAACTTTTCATATTTTCTCATAAATGTCATTCAGTTTTTGGCTGACATTTTAAAAATCCTTTTAGTTTTGAGATTTGTTGTACAGACAAACCATGTTCAAAAACCCATATATAACAGGAGAAGAGGGTGAACTGTCATGCAGCCTTTTTTATTAACATTAGAAAATGTTTTATTAATATTAGAACAAAACGGAACAGCAGTGACCGAAATGTTTAAATAAAAAAAAAATACTGCGGTAGAAATGAGCACATGTTAAAAGGAAAACAAGCTACGGCCATGAGAGACAAGTTAAAAAAAAAGATGAAAAGGATGAACATGAATAAAAAAACACATTACCGACTAAGCTAAATACAAGCTCACACAATCCAACACAATTCTTTTCGAGCGCATTTCGTTGTGCTGTGGATGTTGAGGAAATTCTCAAGAAAGCCGCAGAGAAACACTAAAAATAGGTTCAAGTTTCCTGCGTGTAGCGAGCGCGAACAAGGTTTAAAGGATGTTGGCTGTTGAAATGTTGGCCGCAAAAGACGAGGATGAACATGAGTATGTGACAAATTGAGATAAAAAAAAGAGGAGGAGGGAAAAAAACAACAAAAAGGGTTTCAAGACATTAGACGTTAGATGACTCTGCCGCCATTCCTCAAAAGTTGACTGGGTGCGGTTAACCCAAATTCAATTGCGCACAATTCACGTTAGTGGCAGCAGCTGCAGAGGCGCCATGTTGTTAGTGTGCGTCATTCAATTTAAAGGATATGTTTATGACACAGCAGGCGCCTGCCATAAGGATAAAAATTCATGTTGTTGAGTGAGCTGCTGCTTGTAGTCGGTGGGCTGCTGTCAAAATAGTGTCGTATAAAAACTTCTCTTTATTCATAATAATAAATTGTTGAGCCGCTCTAAGCTTGTCTAATTTTCATTTACATGGTTGTGTAATTTTTTTATTTTTTTTTTTTTTTGTGGTTTTTGTTTCCCAACCCCAGTCAGGCTGTGAGTTAAGCTCAACCTCAGTTCAGTTATAATTAGGTTGTTGTGGTTGCTTAATGTTTGTTTTAACTGCCTGACAAAATCCTCTCAATTGCTGCTCTAGAACGCTATTATATCTTACTCGGTTATCATGAGTTTTTTCTTCTTTATTTCTATTTTTTATTTTTATTTTTTATCTTTGGTATCTGCTGCTGGTTTAACTTTAAGTTGAGTTTTTTTAAGTTGACTTTGGTTTCATTATATTTGAGTATAGCTAAAGAACTTTTGTGGTCACTGTGGTTTTGCGCAATTGTAAGGATAATAAATGTCTTTGGTTTGGCTTAGATTTTCATGAGGGTCTGTTGTACAGGCAGCACGTACATACAAATTTTTAGCTCGTCCTTTTTTTTAAGGAGTTTAAAGTAAAATTAAAATTAAGCTGAACACTTGAAGGATTTAAGGCTATTCACATACATAGCAGTTATGAAATTATGGGCCAATTTATATAAACAATTATTTTAAGGCTTCATTTGGCAGAAAAAATATTTAAAAAAGGAACTGTTGACACTAACGAGTAGCATGCGTTCAAGGAAAATTATGAATGAAATCTGAATTTTTTAATTATTTTTAAATGAAAAACTTCTGCATGTAAACACAGTACAACATTTTTTCAACAGGATACAAATCATGATATATTTCTGAAAAAGGACAACGTTATACTGACCATTTTTGCCGAACAAAATGAAAGTCCAGCACATTCTGGTTTTATTTTATTTGCTTTAAAAGTTTCTATAGGACTTGTAGTCACTAAGTCAACAGTCAGAAAAAAATTGCTTTCCCCTCTTCTTATCACCAACAAGTTAAATAAAGAACAAATATTTTTAGTTTAAAATCAGTTTTTGAGACATATGGATTGAAAGGAGGTCACATAAAAAAAAAAATTGGAAAAATGCGTACAAATTTTTGAAAAATTTTACTTTCTTAGAGTAACTTATATAAGTAAAAAATAATTCATTTATAAGTCATTTTTCATTTTCCATTTAATTATTGTTTAAGTGAGATTTTGTTGTTATACTTTAAAGGCATCTAACATTTCTTTTGAGTTGAACTTTTCTTTCCTTTTTTTTTTTTTCTTAAAAAAAAAATATAAAATGTGACTTTCAGTACTTCCTAGTGAACCAAAAGTATTCTGTTCACATTCATAATTGAACATTTTTGAGCACAAAAGTATATTTCAGCACTCACAAATGAGACATTTTTAAATTATTACCCGGTTTAAAATCCCAACAAAAATTAACGAACTCATACACTTTATGAGTTTTTCAAAAGAGCGATAATGCTGATCCTCAAGATCATGCGTCATCGGCGAAAACAAAAAAATGTAGTCGGAAGGGACAATGTCTGGGCTATACGGCGGGTGGGGTAGGAGGTAGGTCCATTTAAGCGTTTCAAGCGTATGTTTGGACCGTCTGCGCAACATGAGACCGAGCGTTGTCATGTTGCAAAAATAACTTGTCGTTCCTTTGCTCGTATTCTTGCCGTTTTTGCTTCAATGCTGGGCTCAAACGCATCAATTTAGTTCGGTAGAGTTGCCCTGTGACGGTTTAACCTGGCTGTAGCATCTCAATATACTCCACGCCCAATTGGTCCCACCAAGTACAGAGCATGATCTTGCCACTATGAATATTCGGCTTTGGCGTCGATTTTGGCGTATGACCGGGCGGCTCGTATGGTTTTCTGCGCTTGGGGTCATCGCAATGAAACCGATTTTTATCACCAGTCACAAAACGATGCCTTCAGCTACATTTTTCTTTAAATAAAAGCAGAAAAGTAAACTTTCCCGCAAATTGTATTTTATTGACACAAAAGTTGACATATTCGGAGCACAAAAAAACTATGTTGTTTACACTTCAGCGAAACGACCCATACTTAAAAAGAAAGCCTAATGATGAGGCTTCAAAATGAAGTGGGTTTCAACATTATCCGATTCGATTTAATACTAGTGATGCGAACTCAAAAAAAAAATCCTTTAAAACTTTTTTTTTACACCTGATATATTTTTTTGTTACTATTGTATCTAACGTTTATGCACAGAACAATATTGCTGAAAAAAAAGAACAACCAATATGGATTGAACTTGTCTCCATTGTGATATAAAACCGACGTCATACCATACGACATGCTTACTAGTGAAATTAACACTAAACCTACCACGACGGGTCAAATGACTCGTGTATTATGTGATTTAACCCTTAAATGCACAAGGCGCCCGATTTTGACCGAAAAAAATATATTTTATGTAAAATTGAGTAAAAATAAAAACTGCGTTTTTAGTTTTGAAAATTTTTTTTTTTTAAAAAAATTTTTTTTAAAAAAAGTGGTTGTTTCTATAAAGATTCAATGTGAATTTACCCACATCTTAAATCGCTGTTAAAATATATCAAAATAAAAGAAATATGCTATGAAATTTTTATTAATTCATTGATTTTAAAAAGTTAAAATTATCAAAAACTGCAGGGAGTGCACACTGTATCTTTAAAGATACAACCAACTAAAGTGACCCAGTGAGGTGCCAAATGATCGAAATTTTTTCGAACCACTTAAAATCACTAAAGGACATGTTTTGAAAGCAGTCGGTATTTTTTCCTAATCAAAATTATTTGTCTGTTCCTAGAAGTTAAACTGTTAAAATAAGTGTTTATTTAATTTAAAAAAAAATTTTTTTTTGACTTTGTGTATAATTTTTTTAAAAAGTATGACAAATAGAAGTAAAAACTATTTTTTATTTAAGACTTATAATATTCTAAATAATATAGAACCGATTTGAAAAAAATCAAACCAAAAATATAGCCTTAGAAATTTCTTGAATGGTTGTATCTTTAAAGATACACGGTGCATTTAAGGGTTAAGTTCAATAAATAAACAATTTCAAATCGTTGTTTGAAAAAAAAAATGTCTTATTCAGATACCAAATTGTGGTAAATGATATATTTTTCGCTATATATGTATAATAGTACTCGTATACATAACATTTTAAAGACTGGTCACTTGACCCGCTGTGGGAAATAGGTACACATGAAACATCGGTAGGTTTAGTGTTGTAAAAATTTGATTTATGCTTAATTTTTTAACTCATTTAAGAACAAAAAATTATCATTTAACCATCCGATCCATCGAACTCAAATTTTAATAAGAAAAAAATAAATTCAGTTCGAGAATAAAGAATATTTCAGTTACACACTAATTTATGGACAAAAAAAAAATGTATAATTTATGATTTATTTATTTATTTGTCAATTTATTTATGATAGAAAAAAGATTATATTTTATTAAAAAAAAATATTTAATTTGTAAAATTTTATTAGCGATTCTTTTTAATTGTAACTCCAAATAAAACGAAGACCAAAACAAGAAATATTAATGATTAAACTTAAGCTCAACTAATGCTCAAGGAAATAAATTCTCAATAAAGCCGATAAATGACTGTCTTCTGATGCCAAATTAACCAACAATAACAACGACAGCGACAACAACAGGAGCAGCGCCAACAAGTTGCACTTAAAAAGCTTCTTCCTTTCTACTTCGCGTTGCCGAAGCCATTGCGCCACAATATTTACACAACCCAAATAAGCAGAACTGGTTAACTGAACTTATGTAAATGCACAACGTACACAAACACACACACACATTTACTTTTTATCAAATCGAACGAATTAATTTGGTAACCGCAAATGTGTGAGTGCGTGCCTATTTGTGTATATTTGTGTGTGTGCATTTGTGTGTGTGCATTTGTGTGTGTGCATTTGTGTGTGTGCATTTGATTGTGTGTATGTGTTTGTTTGTATGCCAATGTGCATGCAACCGCATAACAATACCATTGTTATTGAAAGATAGTTACTCCAAGCTACTCAGCTTAGCCACTTTCTTATCACTTAAATGAAAAAACAACAAGAGCAACAACAACAAGAACAACAACAGCAACAACTTACTTATTGCGAAACACTTCCGTATCCAATCGTTGTGTTCCTTTACAAGTTCCTCTATTTTCGTTTTTTTTTCCCCTTCTATTTTGACTGCCACGCTTTTCAAGCTTTTGGTGCAAATGCAAATTTAACTTCGATTCCATTTGTTGCAAGTGCAAAGGACTGCCGAAGCACATTATCCGCTTTTACTTCTGCACTCTTGCTAAATCAAGCTACTCTTTGTGGTGGAAGCAAACGTCAAACTATAAATTTCCAAATCAACACATTTACAATACAATCGAAGGATTTGTTTTATGTTATTCTAAGGATAATATTTTCTGTTCTGTGATATTTTAGAAGTTGTTGTTGATTTTAAATTTATTTAAGGGGGCATATAGGTTACAAATTTAAAAAAAAAAAATTTCGGGAATTTTTCTTCTATGAAAAAATTTTTTTCAGAATTTTTATTTTTTTTTTTTTTTTTTTTTTTGTATTCTTTAAATATTAATAAATATATGTGCAAAATTTGAAAACGATATCTTCTTTCCTGCTATGAAAAAAAAATCCCGAAAAAAAAAATTTTTTTAAAAATTTGTAACCTATATGCCCCCTTAACTGAAGTCTTTTTAATTTTGCAAATATTTATGAATTTGTTAATTTTTTTAATTTATTGAATTTTTCATGTTTATCCTAAAAATTTTTAATTTTTGTATTCTATTATAGTTTTTTTTTTTTTTTTTTTGTGGCCGTGGCCGAGATTGTTAAGATGTGTGTGAACCACTTGATGGCAATTCGATACCAGGTTCGAACTCCATGTGACAGAAAATTTTTTTAATTGAAATTAGTTTTTTGATCGGCCGTCACCTCTCTGCAGACAATGGTAAACCTCAGAGAGTAAATAATGTCATGTTAAGACTTTTTGAAAACATGCACATTATCCGTTCGGTGTCGGCAAAAAGCTTGTAGGACCCGTTCTTGCTCATTTGTGTACAAACATTTAATAAAACACACAACACAATTAGATTATAAGAACCTAGGTCACCTAGAACCTAGTTTAGTTTTATTTAATTATATTTTATACATTTTTTTTTTTTTTTTTTATTTAAGTTTTTTTAATTTTTATTTTTCTTTAATTCTAATAAATGAAATTTAATTTGTTTATTTTTATTCCTTTTAAATTTTACATTTTTCAATTTTTCAAAATTCATTTATTGAAAACTAATATCTATTAATTATATTTTTTACTTTTTAAAATTTTATTCTTCAATTTTTAAAATTTTTTTGAAATTTTTTATGTCTGTCTATTTATTTTTTTTATTTTAGTTTACTTAGAATTTTTTTTAATTCTTTTATTTATTTTTTTGTTTTTGCCTTGAATTTAAATTAATTATTTTTTATTTTTTTTTTATGTGTGTTTTTATTTCTTTTCCACATTTAATAATTTTTGTATTTTATTGCCTACTATTTCAATCTGTTTTTATTATTATTTTATTTTTAAATTATCTTTTTAATTTTTTCTTCGATTTGATTTAAATTTTATCATGCAATTTTTTATCGTTTTAGTGGTTATTTTTTTATTTTTGTTTTTAATTGTGTTTTAGTATTGTTATTTTTTACTTTGTTTAAATTTATTTGCTAATTCTTTTAGTTTTTTTTTTAATTTTATTTTTAAGATCTTTTTCATCTCCGGATTCAAATCTTCCCCCCAAAAATCTCTGATTATTTTGTTTTTTTTTTTTGTTTCATTTTAAAATTTTTTATGGTCATTTAAAGTGAAAACTGCTATTTTGCACGAAAAATTCCGTCATTTTGTAAGTGGAAAAAATTATTAACCATTAATATAAAAAAAATTTAAAACTCATCGTTGGAAGGAGGTATTTTATATGTAGAAATTGTGTACCAAGTTTGAAATGAATCGGTAATGTAGTTTTTAAATGGCAGTGAACACGGACTTTTTAAAAGTAGTTTTGATAAAAGCCTTGTCACCGGCTTCTTTCTCGATAATCTCGCATAAAAAAATTACAGAATGTTATTGAAATGATTTTAATAATGTACAAAAGGTTTAAGTAAAATTATATATATAAAAAATACATAAAAAAAAATTCACAAAAAAATGTTTTTTTAAGGCTGAAACCCTTACCACTCCTTAATAGTCAAATCTTTAGCAAGCTATAAGATTTTAGTATTTTTCAAATTAAGTCTATAGGTTGAGTTTCTTGGTATTTATGAAGGTTGTTGCATTTTGATGACATCACATTGTGTTTAAACTATGGGTAGTCTTCATCAGATTTTCTACAATTACACACCAAAGATGCTTAAATAGCTAGGAAATTTTCAATTTAGCTTGAGTTATAGGGATTTTTGCTTTATGATGGAGTCATTTTGTAAGGGAGGTGGGTGTTTTTCTATAAGTGTAATTTTTTGTTTTTTATAAAAAAGCTGATTGTTTTGCTAAAAACGGAAATACATTTTAATGGAAAATATGTGTTTCGTCTTTGCCTTTTTTATTATTTTTTTTTTTTTTTTTTTTTTAATTTTTTAAATAAATTCATAAAATATTTATAGGATTAAAACTTATTTTCAGTTGTTTGTTTTTAAATATCTTTATTAAATACCTCTAAAAAAACACCACCAACTCAATTTAATACACAATTTTTTTCCATTGCCTCTCAAAATTTATTGATTTTTTTTTCATTTTTTTTGAAAATATTCTTTCTTTTTTAGTAACTGAAAAGCTGAAGGAACTCTTATTGTTTTGCAAAATTTTATAAATTTTTTCGTTTAATTAACTCAAAGAAGCACTTAATCTAATAAAAATTTAATTTCAGGAAACGGTGTTTATAATGCAAATAATAGTGAAGATAATTAAGTGAATTGTGGTAAGTGAAACAAAAAAGGAAATTTATTCAAATTCGAATTTTTTGTGCATTGTTTCCGTATGTTCCCGGGAAATAAAACATTATAAATAAAACTTTGAGGGAAAGAATGAGTATTTTATTGTTAAAGGTTGATTTCAGCGTAAAAAAGTCAATTCATTAAAATAACAGAAAACCGTCAGAATACGGAGAAAAAGCTTTTATGGAATTCCAGAAATCTGAAAGGCGAAACTTTGGCCATATGTTATCAATTATCATAAAAAATTAACAAATTGAAATTTTAACATTGGTCACAATGAAACAACAAAAAATGAAAAAATTTAAATAATTTCGTAATTTATGAAGACTCAGACATAAAAACCAAACAAAACAAAAAAAATAAAATTCAAATCTGAAAACAAAGATCGCAAGCATAAGCACAGGACAAGCCTCATAACAAGAACAACAACAATAAATATAAAAACAATTGACACTTAAATAATATATGAGAGTAATTTATAATGGCGCCGATGAGCGCCGCATAAATCGCCACAATGACAGACCAAGACCAACAGACAGGCACAACAGAAAGCAAATGGCACAAAATAAGAACAAAAGCGAGAACAAAGAGAAAGAGAACAAAATAACAGTAGCGCCAAAGTCCAGCAACTAAATAATCCACCATTCGAATCTTTTAAGCTTAAATGTTCAATTAAGCCGAAAACTTACAACAAAAAAGAACGATAGAAAAAAAACAATTCTAAGACTGCCAGAACTAATGAATGGCTAGCAACAAGCTCCACAAAGAAGCAGAAGGCAGAGTCCAGCAACTAAGTTTGGGCGACACATGCAAAGTGCTTCGTCTCTTCTGCTTTGATGGAAATGAAATTGATATGCTACGTTCTGCAAATTATGATTTATCGATCTGACAGATACTGACGCAGCGGATACTCGATCATTTAAAAAACAAAAAAAAAACAAAAAAAAAGGATTGACTAAAAACTTGTTGGTTAGATGCTCACAAATATAGGCACAATTTAAGCTTTTATTTAAGCAAAAAAAATTGAGATGAACAAGAAAATATAAATAATTAATCTATTCAAGTGAATAACCACAAGTGCTAGGGTGGTCCAGCAGCTTGTGCGGCGATTAAGCCTTTATTAAAACTTATTGACACAAGTCAATGATCAGCAACAACAACAAGAAGACAACAGGAGTTAAATAAGCAAACACAAAACGCTTGAACAATGCCTTTAAAGCTGTTGTTGTTGTGATTAACTTTTATTGGCCTCAGTGACAATAAATTCTAACACATGCTTGGAATTTATTTTTATTGCATTTTACATCAAGTGCAGCCGGCAGGCCGGTTAGCCGAGCAATTGAATAGAAGTAGAAGTTGTAATTTTCATTGTTGCTGTTACTTTAATTGTGTTGCTGTTGTTGGAAAATTATTGCTGTGTATGTCAGCCTATTTGAACTGGGCCACACAGCGTGTGACCGCGGTAAACTTTGCACAAATGGCGACAATTATGGACGCCACGCACGCACAACCGGAAAACCAATGAAGAAGATTGACACATTTGAACTGTGTGTGCAATGCAGTGACTTACAGCGCATTGTTGTTGTTTTTTTTATGGTTTTCGCTCTCATTGAAGTTGTCACTTTAAGTGTGACGTTTTTGAGCAGGGATTGAAGAAGCTTGCCTTTGGCTAAGTGACAAAATTGATTGAGTGTTGTTGGCAATCTCTGGTGGTAGCAAAAGAATTTTATTTTTTTCTTTATTTTAACCTTAGAAATTCAACTGTTAAATCTCAAGTAGCAACAAGTTGTTCAAATTCAAAAATATTAATACTCTTGTTTTCGTGAACACAAATGCTTATAATTCGCATGTAGTTTATAGAAAAATAACAAGTTGCTCAAGTTCAAAACTAATAATACTCTTGTTTTTGTGAACACTTATGAATGCTTATAATTCGCATGTAGTTCACAGAAAGTTAACAAGTTCTTTTCTATGGGTACACAAAAATAGCTTTCGTTTTGTTTTAAGCTTTTACTTATAGTTAAATTATATTATAAATAAAACCAAAATATTTATACTCTTGTTTTCGCGAACAGTTATGCTTACATTTCGCATGTAGTTCACACAAAGTTGAAAAGTTGTTTTTTAAGGTTACACAAAAATAGTTTTTGTTTCATGTTTAATGCTGATTCCCATAGTGTTTTAAAGAAAATTAAAGGTATGAAAATTCAAGTGTTTTATGAAAAAGGTCCTTGACGAAAAAAATCGAAGTGAAGAATACATTCTGAAAACGCAGAAAGTCATCGTATGGATGGGAAAAATGTAAAATATCGGTGGTAGCTCTTGTGAATTAAAAAACAAAATTTTATTGTAGTAAAACAACAACAGCAAACAGTGTATTGAACAGTGAATATTATTGAAACATATTCTTATTAAAAACAGTTGGAGAGGCATGTTTTTGTAATTTTTTTATTATTTTTTTTTTTAAATTATTTTTAATTTTTTTTATTTTTTTTTTAATTTTTTTTATTTTTTTTTAATTTTTTTTTAATTTTTTTTTTAATTTTTTTTTTAATTTTTTTTTTTTAATTTTTTTTTAATTTTTTTTTTTAATTTTTTTTAAAAAATTTTTTTTTTAATTTTTTTTTTTAATTTTTTTTTTAATTTTTTTTTTTAATTTTTTTTTTAATTTTTTTTTTTTTAATTTTTTTTTTTAAATTTTTTTTTAATTTTTTTTTTAATTTTTTTTTTCTACCCAATTCAAATAAACACAGCACTCGATGTGATAAATGCGTGAAGTACGTTTGTTCGGATCATCACTTCACAGCTTGTGAAAGTTGCTCCACATCAATTCAATTTTCGCACTAAATAAATCCAAAAACACATTTTTTATTAAATTGGTTCCTCAGCTTTCCTGTGCAATTTTCACTTGGGAAGTGGAAAAAATAAAAACATACGTTTTTTATGCAATTTCAAGTTTGGTCAATATGACCCAAAAATTCTTTTGTATTTCTAATTCCAAAGTTTACTTGAAGGTTAACCAAGGTTTTCAGGTATAACACCTATTCAGTCAATCTACCTTGATTCAAAATAGAATGATAGTCTAGTGGGAAAATAGGGGTCAATTAATTAAACATCTGTAGGTTGCTCTCAGTGTGACAGGAGGACCTAGAAGAATGTGAATTAGAATCTGAGGCAAGTGTATTGGCTTTACCTCAGTCAATTTTAGTTAAAAGACAATTCCACTCAAAAACTTTTCTAACATCAACTTCAACTTGCAAGTTATAAATATTGATGAATTTTCAATTGCAGTTTATATGAAATGAGGAAAGCAATGCAAAAAGATTTAAGCGTAGGACCATGGTATGACAGAGATATCGGGACACCGGGACCCCCAGGGGTAGCAGTAAAGCAAGCTTTCACTCGACCACTAGACTTTATTTCAATTAAGCACAAGGAACTTTATATAATGCAAAGTTATAATGCAAAATAATATTATAATGAAATATAGTTTCTTAATGAAAACATGGGCTTAAAAGGAGTTTTGAGATTAGCTTTGAAATAAATTTAATGCATTTACTACTTTTGAATTCTTTTTGTAGTCAAACAGGTGATATTTCCATGCTTACCCATAGAGTTAAATAAGAGTTAGTGGCTTTACACTTAAGTTAAACATTTGAATAAAAAAATTGAGTTACCAAACTAAAAATTAATGATGCATTAATTATTAACTTAACATTTCAACTTTTCACTAATTTAAGCTTTTTTAACTACAAATAAGCTCTTGAGTTATCAGTACAAAAGGTATTGAATTAAACTGAGTTTAGGCGGAAAAAATCTAAAATTTTATAAGAACACTAGATGATTTGAAAATTTTGTATTTCATCAAAATCGGTCCGGAGGAGTTCAGTGACAAAGCCATGTACAGAAGAATTTTATAAGAGATATTTAAAATATTTAAAAATTATTGCGACATTTTTAAGAAAATAAAATTTATAGTTACTCTTGATTTTATATTGGAAGTGTTTTTGAAGCTTACACAGAGAGGTCAAGTTAAAAAATTAAAAAATCAAGGTCAAGTTAACTTTGAGTAAAAAAAAATGGTGTGGCCATTTCAGACCTTAACTTTTATAAATTTTTTATTTTTTTTTTTTTGTTTTATAATTTCAACACCATTCCATTCCATTCAACACCATACCAGTCTGACATGTGCTGTCACATTTTCGAATTTTCCTTGTTTCAATTAATTTCTCTCTTCTATTCTCTACAGAATAAAAAAGGAAAAAAATAACACCCACATTATCCCTAAACATCAAACAGATGCGCTCTTTAATCTTCCTTTGCACTTCTTGTCATGTCATCAATATTTAATGGTTAAATTGAACTTTGTCTCTGTGGCAAGGTCTTCTGTGTGGCAAGTGCAAATAATTAGATCAGGCAACATTGATAGCCATTCCATTTTTTCTTAGCCTCTCTCTGCCAATACATCTGGTATGGATGTACATATTTTGTATCCAATGTTTTACATCAGCAAAAAGTCTTTCCTTGTGTCTATTTATGTCTCAAAGGCTTTTATGTCGTTCCATCATAATTGAACAAATTCAACTTGTTTATCAATCTATAGAAAATAAATTCAATTTCAGTCGCAAAGTGAAGCAGTTTCTGTGAAATTACTTCATATTAAATTCAAATTTATGCAATTTTCTGCCGGCTGTTGTACCAACGTGGACGTAAATATTGTATAAATGAAGACGGATTGTCTCGTCATTATTAATTATTTGTTGTTTCAATTGTTGCATAGATGTAACTAAGGCGATAAACAGAACAGAAAACAAGTGTAAAATTAAAGCCACCATTCAAACTTGTTAGGTGTTAACAAAATAACTTTAAATGCTATGGAGTGAGCTAAGGATTTCATATTTTGTTGCCCAATAGAAGAAGATAATATTTTTGTGCTTAACATTGTGCTTATTGAATTATTGTGCATTTAGTGGTCTAACCCAGAAAAGGTTGTTCGATTAGGGACACCTCTAGAGGAGCCTTAAAACAAGGGTCATTAAGTTGTTTTTGTGTCCGAAAATATTTGCGTTATTTTGCAGGAGCACCTTAATAACAGTTATACTGAAGAGAGGTTAAGTAAATGCTGTAGACATTTATTATATAAGTAAATAATTCAAGGTTGAGCATGTTGGGAATTAGTTAAAAGCCCATGAGGAAATTTAGAAAATTATTAAAAGGAAACAAGGAAAGGATATGTTTTTTATCTCCTTTTAATTAAGTTGGCCTGAAGTGTTCTTTTTTTGGTAACGAGTTCAATGTTTTTTTTAAGTTCTTTCATTCTGCAACTTAATTGAAAACCTTTAGTCTGAACCTTATATTTGAATAATTTTAAGAAAAATTATACGAGGGTTACTACACTTATTTCGGAAATAAATAAAAAGAGTGAAATTTTTACTCCTCTAGCGTCGTAGTCGACGTAGTTTGTCCTTGATGTGCGGGAACAAAAAGAAGTCATTGGGTGCCAAATCAGAACTGTACGGCGGATGATCAATGTTTTGAGTGGTCAAAAATGCCATTGTTTGAGCTGATGTTGAAGCTGGAGATTATTAGCTGGAGATCGCATTTTCTTCATTAAGAATAATTATTCGGCGCTTGTTTGTTGTCCTGATTACACGGAATATGTCTTATTTTTTTTTTTTTTTTTTGTCTTAAAATTGAAGAAATGTTTGTCTTTTTTTTCCAAATAAAAATATATCCTCATATTCCCTAAATAAAAGTGGTGACTATCCTACGTTCCGTGGCGTAGGTGGCGTCAGTGGCGTAGTTGGTTAAAGTGCGTGGCCTCTATGTCAACGAACTTGGAGACCCGGGTTCGAACCCCAACAGCGACAGAAAATTATTTGAATTAAAATAATTACTCTGTACGGCCGCCACCTCTCTGCAGACAATGGCAAGCCTCAGAGAGTATTCAAAATGCCATGTAAAGCTTCTTGAGAACGAGAACATTCCGTTCATCGCCGTTCGGAGTCGGCGTTAAACATGTAGGTCCGGTTCTCGGACAATTGTGTACAAACTTAATAACACGCACAACACAATTGATCATAAGAAGCTAGGTCAAAGTCCTTTCAAGGGCTGAAATGGCCAGTTATTTATTTTTTTTTATGACTATCCTACGTACCAGAGAACAACTTGAGTGCATTCAAATTTCGTTTTGAAATTCTTGTTAATATACGAGCTACGAATGTTCCTACTGCATTTAAAATTAATGCGCGAATACACGCACCAATCGCTGTGGAACGAATGGCATAGAGTACGAGCGCTTGCGATAACGAATCAAGAATGCCCAACGAAGCAAGACATGAGCAACATTCGCCAAAATCAATGAAAATCCATGCTTTTCAGTCCATTCGCACCAAGGAAAGATTGTTAAATTCAACAATTGTTCAAAACAAAAAAAAATCTCGAGGGGTTTGACGACTTGGTTTAATATTTTCGAAATCGCTTTAGCCAAATATGAAGTCACTACTTCGTACTACGGGGGAGGGTCGGAGAGGGTTTATATATATGATCAATCCCCATTACTTTTGTCAAAAGAACATTTTTCTCTTAGGGAGAGACCTACCCCTCCGACTCCTCCTTAGGGGGCTCTCATACAAATTTAATGATTTTTGTATATTTATTCTCTACTCTTGAACAAGGGGCTTTAAGGGTGGGTCGGAGAGGGTTAATATGAATGATCGACCCCCATTATTTTTGCAAAACGAACATTTTTCCCTTTGAGACCTATCCCCTCCGACCATTCCTTACGGGGGGTCTCATACAAATTTTATGATTTTATCAAAAATTCATGCAGCAGCAGACACTCGAGTTTTAAGCGAAGCATTCGAATGAGTGCATTGTCTGGATGCAGCCTTTGTATCTATTCGCATTGTGATAATCTGTGTTCAATAAAGTTTGTAAAATATGCTAGAAGGCTTTTAAATTGCTTCAGAGAACAACTTGAGTGCAATCAAATAGCGTTTTGAATGTCTCGTCAATATACGAGCTTGTTTACGAACTCGAGTGGTATGCATGTATACGAATGGCAAAATATGACGAATGGTCTCATGCAGATCTCTGCTACGTACTATCATTCATTGAATTATGATCAAAGCACTTTTCTGCAGTTTATAATTTTTAAGAAATTTTTAAAAAAATACATTTACGTGATTTTCTTTTTTTGGTTTTTGTTTATTTTTTTCTTTTTGTTTTCGAGAATTTCTGGTTAAGGGGGGAAATATACCCAGAGGCCGAAAAAATAGGTCATGTTTGCGCATTTTATTAAAGAAACCTACCGGATATTTTTTAAAAAAGAGAGTTTTTATACCTTAAAATACACACATTCAAAAGTATCTTAAGTATTTTGTTATTAAAAAAAATTTAATATTATGGTAGATACAGCATTTTTTGTAGAACGCTCTGAAAATGCGGTGACCAAGATTGCTCCTCCTAAATTCATCTGAAACAAAAAAATGAAAAATATTATTAAACTAGATACTTAAAACTCGTACTTGTCATAGTCGATTTTGAAAATATTGATTTTTCACAAAATGGCGGACTTCCGAACGTAAATTAACGATTTTCGACAAAAAATTCGTCATTATTTTGCCTATAAAAAATGAACGAAGTTGCAAAAAAAAAATCCTATGACAAGTACGAGATTATTATAAATAGAAGGCGCTCTAGAAGGCGGTTCACTGACTAGGCTATAACTTTGTTATTTTTTGAGATATCGACTTGAAATTTTCACCACATATTCTTGAGATTTAAAACTTTAAGAAAATTAAAATTAAAAAATATTTTGAAAAAAAAAGTTCTCGGTATATTTCCCCCCTTAAGAAAAGATTTAACTGGTAAATGCCTCGCTCGCGAGTTCGAGCCATTTTTTTAATCGCAGCTGCCTCTTGCGACTCGGAACCTTACATTTTTAAAGCACTCTTGCTCGTAAACCGGAGTCAAAATACATTTTTTGAAGCCATCGCCGCTCGCGAGTCTGCACTCGCTACCTGCTTAGACGGCTCTAGAAGCCGAAATTACATAAATTGATGTTAGAAATATCAACTTACTTTCGAAATATCAAAAAACAAAAAAAAAACACAAAAAAAAATTATTTTTTAACATAATAAAAAAATTTTTTTCGTAAAATAAAAAAAATATTTTGATAGGGAATATATGGATGATCTGATAGGAATATGATACGAAAAACCGTTGGCATTTAAAATTGCACAATTTTCATGGGTTTCTTACTTCTTTAATTGAAATGATTATAGTTTTGTTTTATTATTATGTCTAGAATGTGTTCTTTTTATAAAAAACTTATAAGTAGCTCATCTAACAACTCCCCAATGAATGCAGAACAACTCAAATTCGTTAAAAACTTCTGATATTTGAGATATTAACTGGGTTTCTGGTAAAGATCAGATGAAATCAGGACAATTCAGAGTCGTTTTTTTTTACCCAAAACAAGGATTTTATAGTTTTTAGTTTCTAGACAATCATATTCTAAGAGAAAAAATCGTTGAAATTCGAAAATTTTCCAAAAGGACTCTATTTTTCAGCTGAAATGGAGATTTTTAGAAAATACTTAATCTCTAAAAACTTTCGGAAGTGTAGTCTTACTTTCTTAGTCTTACTTTGTAAGCATGTGAATAATGTTCTGTAATTTCTACATCTCGTGAAAATAAATTTTATGGATATCTGTAGGGTTTCGATCCGAAGTTAAGAGGTAAATACAATGAATATAGAGTCAATATAACTTTTAGAGGAAATATTTTTGCAATATTATGGCACCAAATGTCAAAAGTAGTATAAATTAGAGAAGGAAAAACTAGAAAAGAAAATAAAAGCCAAATATGAAGGCAAATTACAATCGGTGCAAGACATTCGTGAGAAAATGTCCGGTTGTCACTATAACCTTACATGATTGCATCATGCGATCGCCAATCGCACCCACAAAGAATTTTCGCCAAACATCCAGGCTATATTATATTCATAAAAAAAACCAAATGAGAACTACAAGAAACCGAAAGCAAGAATCTTAATTCTAAAATTCTTTATTCTAACTTCCATGATAAATGCAGGAACGCAGTGCGATTTTGTTGATGCTTGTCGACTATTTCAGCTGTATAGGTGTGTGGTATAAATAAAATTTAAATACGGGAAAAAATCGAGTTGTAAGGAAAATATTTAATTTATTCACATAAATATTTAAATAAACTTTATACTCAGGTGTGGATAATATTAATATGCGTTATTTCCCTTAGTGTATTCAAAACCTGAGTTTGTTTCCGATAATTTTTTTTTTTTTTTTTGTTTTTTTACTCTTAAGGACCTCAATTTTTGTAGACTCTTTGATCATGGATCATTAAGGACGAGCTTGAAAACTTGTTCAGTGATAATTCTTTGAAAGAAGAAACCTCTTAAAAAACTTGGCTAAAATTCTGAAAAGTTTTATTTTCTAGGACGTGAAAGGATTTTACGCCTTCAATGACTTAATGAAATAAAGCATTACTCTAGATGTGCTGAGAGTTAAAGTTAGACACCATTTTGTGAAAAAGAAATTTAATAAATTTCTAATTCTAAATTGTGAGAAATTTAATAATTTCTCAGAATAAGTTATTAATTCTGTTTAAAAGTGGAAATTGATAAAAATCTAATCATTTAGACTAAACAAATTTTTTTTTTTTTAGTTATTATCTGCATCTCAAAACTTTGTGTAACTCGATTTCTTCGCTTTGCAACGACAATCATTTTATGCCAATGCTTTCAATTCCTGCAACTTTTTAATTACTTTTAAAAGTATTGAGCTGGCTTCCTAAATAATTTTGAGAAACTTTAGTCGTCGTAGTCGTTGCCAGTTGGAGCCAACTTTTATTGGCCTTTTCTAGTGCTAAAGTAGTTTATAAGCAGTTATAATTGAATTGCTGCACCGAAATTAAAACTCAGAGTTGATAAACACTTAGGCACCCTCACACACATCACACACACACACACACACACCAGTGTCCGCTTCCGCTCACAGCAACTGCCTTCTAACTAGACATAACGAACTCGTGTTCCCTCTATTGACATCCGTCGACATGCTTAGTTTTCTAAGCGTTCTACCATCAATATTCATTACTTTATACAAATACTTCCTTCGATAATTCCATCAAAAATACCCGCACAAAGCAAAAAATGACAACCAAACATAAAAATTTCCCAAAAGATTAATTTGGGTAGCTTTGATTGGTCTGACAAACTGACAGGCTTAAGCAACGTGCTTAAATAATTTTGTTTTTCTTTATCTTTGCATTTTTGTTTTGTTTTATGGTTTTGCATAAATTTTCTCGAAAATGACAGCCATTTGCCGCCAGCTGTAGCTGGTGTAAAATAGTTTCCATTCAACCAAAGCTAGGCGTTAAATTATTAATAAGCATTTTAAAGGTAGAATAATGAATTGTACTCGTAACCAGCTATCGTGCCGCATCCTTGCCATCCTTTTGTTGTTGTTGTTTAACTTCTCGTTTTTTCTGCCAAGTGCTGTGTTAACGTTTTTATGTCGTTCCGTTCATTCGTCGCCAGCTGCTAAGCAGAACAACATCCACAAACTAACAGCCGCAACGACATAGATTCTCGCTGAAGCAAAACATTAAATCAGCATAAATTGCTCATTTTAAAGCGCGAATTTCGGGCTCCCGAAAATGGTCGTTTGCAATTTTGCGATAGGTCGCCATGGTTGGTCTTATCTTAAACCATCTTTATTTCCATTGCCCTGGCAGCAAAAGATGCACTTAAATATTGAGCTGGATTTAGATCTATTGATAAAATTTTCGAAATTTCTAAGCATTGCCATTGTGTGCAAAGTTAATATTCTTAGCCCCCCCCCCATACCTCGGTCAGCCATATTTACGATTATTAATTGGTTTTGCTAGCTACCATGGCACGAATTTGATCTGTTGCGGGTGTACGGAAGAACTCAATTTTCCGCAATGTCTATCATGAATTTTAATACTCCTATTTTGTGTTTTCATACGTTGTGGATGAGTGCATTGTTGAGCTCGGCTAAGTATTACCTTTTCGGGTACACTTCATAAATTTTGCAGTCTATAAACAAAGCATGAATAAGTTAATGAGCTGGTTGTTTCAGGTGGAAAATTTGAACAGAGTCACTTTGTTATGCTGACGTAGTTTTGACAGCTTCCGTCATAAATTTTTTGATTCTCGGAAGTATTAAGTTATAGTTCTAGTTGTATAGTTGTAAACTTTCGAGAATAATTGGTTTGAAACAGCTTTTAACAACATTAATTCTTTTATTTTTATTAAACCTTTGAAACACAAGCGAGACTTCAAAAGTGGTTTTGAAAAAAAATAGTTAATGCTAAGAACAATCGAGTTTTTTACACATTTTTTGATGACTAAAAATAAATGTTTTATTCTAATATATTTTACTCCTGTTTGTAAACAACACTCCGTTGTATCAGGCTACCGTTAAACTTCAGATTTATTTATCTAGATTTGTTCAGCTTGTGCGCAGACATGCGAAAAATTAAAAAAAAAATAAGATACAAATGTTGATAAAGCATAAAAAGTTGACGTTGTGGCAGCAGCAGGTGTTGACAAAAAAACTTTTAGTTAGAATTCCTACAGAAATTTGCATCTAAACAGAAATATGAGATACAAACTAACAAACTAAATTATGAAAAATGTTCCAAAACACGAAACATAAAACTTTATTTTAATTAAATTTTTGTTTTTTTTCATCTAGAGCGCATTCACATAGGAGAATAAGATCACTAATAAGAGTTGGGGAATTTTAATCCATTTTAAAGGGAAGGCAATGGATTAAATAAAGTAATGAATAAAAGTTCATCCAGACTAAAATCAACATCAAAATAAAGATCAAAACTAAGGCTAAGTAAGACCAAGACCAAAACCAGGACCAAGACCAAAACCAAGACCAAGACCAAGACCAAGACCAAGACCAAGACCAAAACCAAGACCAAGACCAAGACCAAGACCAAGACCAAAACCAAAACCAAAACCAACACCAAGACGAAGACCAAAGCCAAGACCAAGACCAAGACCAAGCAAGACCAAGACCAAGACCAAGATCAAGACCAAGACCAAGACCAAGACCAAGACCAAGACCAAGACCAATACCAAGACCAAGACCAAGACCAAGACCAAGACCAAGACCAAGACCACGACCAAGACCAAGACCAAGACCAAGACCAAGACCAAGACCAAGACCAAGACCAAGACCAAGACCAAGACCAAGACCAAGACCAAGACCAAGACCAAGACCAAGACCAAGACCAAGATTAAGACCAAGACCAAGACCAAGACCAAGACCAAGACCAATACCAAGACCAAGACCAAGACCAAGACCAAGACCAAGACCAAGACCAAGACCAAGACCAAGACCAAGACCAAGACCAAGACCAATACCAAGACCAAGAACAAGACCAAGACCAAAGACCAAGACCAAGACCAAGATCAAGACCAAGACCAAGATCAAGACCAAGACCAAGACCAAGACCAAGACCAACACCAAGAACAAGACCTAGAGCAAAACCAAAACCAAAACCAAAATCAAACCAAGATCTAGACCAAGAATAAGACCAACACCAAGACCAAGACCAAAACCTAGACCAAGATCAAGACCAAGACCAAGACCAGGACCAGGACCAGGACCAAGACCAAGATCAAGATAAAGACCAAGACCAAGTTCAAGACCAAGACCAAGACCAAGACCAAGACGAAGACAAGGACTTAGACCAAGACAAAGAAAATTAAATCAATCACAATTATAAAAATACTAATTTTGTCAGAAAATCTAAATTGTTAAGTAATAACCCACTGAACCATATGCGAAGGTTTTTCGTATGGTTAGAGTTTTGCGAACGTTTTTGGGTAGAATTATTTTTTTAATTTTTACTTTTTATTTCGTTACTTAAAAATACTTTCTATAGAAGATTAAATTCGAGAAAACTTTTCCCATATATAAAAACTGTACTTCTTTTGCGAAATTCATAAAAAAATTATATTGATCAAAAAATTAATAATTTTTTATCATTTTAGTAGGTTATTTAGTATTTAATCATAAATGAACCATTTTTGTTCATAAATAAGTTCAGAAATTAATAAATTTTTCTTTTTCTTGTTAAATGATTAATTCTTAAATGAGTTAAAAAAATAATAGTTTTTTTATCATATCAGTAAAAGTAATTTTTCATATACAAACTATTTTTTGTTCATTTTATCGATATGTTATAATAAATATTATGCAATAATAAAATTTATTATTCAAAAAGATTAATTTTTTTGACTCATTTCTGAAAAAAAGGTTCGTTTTTCGAAAGGCAATTCAGTCCGGCGATTGATACTAAATTTGATTGATTTAGAAGGGTTCCATTCCCAGTGCAGAAAAATAATTTTTCTATGGTTCATTTCTTGGCGTCCGTGGCGTAGTTGGTTAAAGTGCGTGGCCGCTATGTCAACGAACCTGGAAGCCCAGGTTCGAACCCCAGCAGCGACAGAAAATTATTTGAATTAAAATAATTTTTCTGTACGGCCGCCATCTCTCTGCAGACAATGGCAAACCTCAGAGAGTAATCAAAATGCCATGTAAAGCTTCTTGAGAATAAGAACATTCCGTTCATCGCCGTTCGGAGTCGGCGTTAAGCCTGTAGGTCCGTTTCTCGGTCAATTGTGTACAAACTTAAAAACACGCACAACACAATTGATCATAAGAAGCTAGGTCAAAGTCCTTTCAAGGGCTGAAATGGCCAGTTATTTATTATTTTTTTATGGTTCATTTCTTAACTCGTTTCCGAAGAAAAACATGTTCGTTTCTGAGAGGCATTTTCGATTGATTTCCGAGTGCAGAAATATAACTTTTCTATGGTTCTTTTTTTAACTCATTTCCGAACAAAAAAGGACATTTTATGTTCTTTTTTTGAGTCATTTCCTGTTAAAATAAGGTTCATTTTTGAGAGGCATTTTAGTCCGACGAATGATACAAAAAAGGTTTATTTATGAGTGCCGAAAATGAAAGTTTCTACCCGAAAAGGTTCATAAATGAATTCAAAAGCGGTAGTTTTGGTTCACTGGGAAGATCTTAATTTAACAAAACTATTGATTTGAGCAATACTTTAATGACCAAACCAAGAAACTTATGTTCTTAAAAATCTTCACTTTAAACGCTTTTTAAGGTGTGGGCTATGTTCGAGATTTTGTTGGGTCCGATGATTCTGTCGTCATGACCAATTGAGAGTTGCCATCTTATGTTGCTCAAACCCGGCCATATTTGGTTTGGTTATTATTTCTGATAATATTTACTCATGTTTCTAATTTCAAGATTTTGGCTTCAAGTGCAAAAACAACGTTTTTTGGGAGGGTTTGCTGTATCCCAGATTTCACAATCCTGTTTCTAATAGGACTCATTTTTGTAGGCAGTAATAATTTCTAGTAATATTTATTTTTCTTTCAATTTACAAACGAGAACTATCGCAAGATCACAAAAAATCGCATTAAAAGTTTGGAAATGCAGTGGGAGCAAAACAGCCACATTTTTCCATATTGTTCATTTTTGATATGAGTCCACTCCTGAACAAATGTTATCAATAATGAAATAGATTTAATAAACTTTTAAATTTTTTGTTTATTTTTACTAGAATATATCAATTATTTTCTTCTGTAACAATTTCCTAAACCTAGCATAGCATGACTTTGCTTTGATTATTTTGTGATGAATTTGTGTGATGTCATAAATTTGCACGGGTATCTTGTTTTTTTTTCATTGGATTTGAAGTAACCTTTGAAGATGCAGGACAGTTTTCTCAAGACACCCTCTGTGGGTGGTAGTGGGCAAATTGTATAAATTTTCTTAACGTTTCTCTAATAACACTATTTAAAAAAATAAAACTTTTTCAAAAGGAAGAAAAACATCCTAATCAAATAAATATAACCTATAAAGATTAACAAGATCTACATTTTTTCTCAAATTTCGAAACTTCGAAAGGGTGCCGTTTTTGATATCAGAGGTCAAAAATAAAAGATATTTTCTTCAATTTCATTTAAGTTCTGCAATTTTTTACAACTTCTTATAATTTCTTTTGAAATACAATATTATAATCTAATTTTTCACAAATAAGTCAAAATACCAGAAATTTCCAAAATAATCTCGAAATTTTATCAGTGAAACCATGAAATCTGCTAGACTGGGCCAGATTACTTCGGTATATAATGAAGATCAAAAATTTCTAAGCTTGGGAAATTTCTCTAAAAAGGATACTCACTCATTAAAAATGTATAAAGACCGTAGTTAAATTTCTGGACCGACTTAATCAAATAGTGTTTACTCTTTAAGAAAAAATTATTTTTCCGATTATTTATTCATTTTATTTTTTTTTTTTCTCACTGTATCCCTTTCATGTTCCTAGAGTGTTGTGAATAGTACTTTGTAAAAGAAATAAAAAGAAATAAATAAAAAAAATATTCTGCTAAATTAAATTTCTAAATAAGCTTTGAAGCAAACATGGGAGAATTAAAAAGAAAAAATTGTTGGTTTACTTTTTTTTCTAAATAGTTCATTCACAGTTTAATTAATTTGAAAATGCAAGAACAATTTAAATAATAGCAAAATAAACATAAAAAAACCGCTGCTTTGACAGCACCAAACAAAATAGCAGCAGCATTTCCGCCAAAGTGCAATGACACAAAAATTTTGCATTTCATTCTATTCTAAACAATTCTACATGGCACACCCCGCTCCACCATTACCCCCCTAATAGTCGCACCGTCAAACCATTGTGCCAAATCAACACTTGGAACGCTTTCGCTTTCATTTGCTTAGCGAATTCAGAGTGAAAACTTAATGAATCATTTATATTGCTAGTTGGTTTTCCGAGTTGTTATTGTTGTTTGTTGCTGTACTGATTGTCGTTGTTGTTGTTGTTGTTGCTGCAATAGCAGTAGTTGTGTTATTTTTGCACAGAACAGTTCAAGTAGCGCCGGGGTTGCTCTTCATTTCTTGCATTAATCCGACTAAATGAAAGCAAAAACAGAAAAAATATAACAGTTGGTCGTTGTTGTTGTTGTTGCTGCAACAAACATCAAAATGGTTCACATGCAATAACGAATCCGACGAACTAAACATCCCAACAAACAGCTCAACTAAAACAAACATAAATCGTTCAGCAATGCAGCAGTTTACTTCCCCCTATACCCTCTAAATCGTTTTTTTTTTTTTTTGCATTTTAATTGCGCACAAATTGCATCATAACCAGACTCAGTTTATTCTATGTTTTTCTGTTTTTCTATGTTTTGTTTTGCCACTTTAGAAAAATGCGTTTTAATTGAGACATTTTTACGATGCTGCTGCTGCTGCTGCTGCTACTGCGCTGTCTCAGGGATGCAGTGCCTCGAACAAATGGTTTAATTAAACGAAACGAAACGCTGTTTTAATGTTGGCGTGAAGATGAACCCAAGTGGTGGTGATATTTATAGAGTGAGATAGTTGAAATGTCGAAAGAGAGCGCGAAATGACTAAGACTGCACGCGCATATCAATGGGTAAATTCCAAGACATGGGAATAAATTATGCATCAACTCTTATCGTTTGCAGTTGTTTTAATGGCAGAATAAATAACTTCTATGAATACTATACCAAAAAATATGAAGTGGCAGAATAATGTGAAATATTTCGTTGTATTCACAATTTTTAATTTGTTGCAAACTACTCTATGGGTACGATGCTAAAATGAGAAATGTGACGAGAGTTCAGTGTAGGCTAAGCTTAATTTTTTTGGGGAAATAGTTAAATATTTTTCAATTGATTTTGTTCTATTTCAAAACTGGCAGGGAGTTTTAAGCTTAGGAAACTTTTCTGTATCATTAAGAAGCGGACCAAAAATTTTCGAAATGCTTCCAAAAATTCTCCGTTTTCGATCCGGAAAAATTTTAATTTAGTTTGGCAGTTAACCTTAAAAAAACTACCATATCTTTGTAAAGTTTAAAAGAACGCCACACAAAATGATAAATTAGTTACCGTTTTCGAAAAATATTCTTAAGAATCCAATACTGTATGTTTTGGTTACTGTGAAATGGATATAATACTCAGAACTTTACCATACCTCATCATGATGGGTATGGTATGATGAGTATTATATGATGGGTATGAAAAACTGAGTTTGGCATGATAGATATGGAATGATGAGTATAGTATGACGGATATGTTATCATAGGTAAGATGTAATGGGTATGGCATGATGGATATGGTATATTGAATATGGTAAGATAAATATGGTATGATGATGAATATGGTATGATTATAATGGTACGATGTATATAGTAAAATGAGTATAGAAAGATGAGTGCTGAGTTGGATATGATGGTTATTACGGGTGAGTGTAGTACAATGGGTGTGATATTACGGTGGTATGGATATGGTATGATCAGTGTAGTGGGATGTATGATATGAAGAGCATTAAATGATCGGTACGGAAAGCTGAGTTTGGTATGATAGGTAGCGAATGATGAATGTAGTATGATGGATATGTTATGATCAGCTGTGGGCACGGGGCCAGCTGAGAGCAATTGAGAGCAATGGCTTATGTAACAACACAAAATGCAACAACATAGCACAGACAAAAAACAAACACATGTGTCTGCAGAAACAACACAGAAGCTTTAAATGTAGTAGTACCCATACCCAGTTATGAAAGGTAAGGTGTAATGGGTATGGAATGATGGATATGGTATATTGAATATGGTAGGATGATGATGAATATGGTATGTGATAAAATGAGTATAGAAAGATGAGTGATGAGTTGGATATGATGGGTTCGGCATTATGGGTTTAATATGATAGTTATTACGGGTGAGTGTGATATAATGGGTATGGTATTACGGTGGTATGGGTATGGTATGATGAGTGTAGTGGGATGTATGATATGAAGAGTATTAAATGATCGGTACGGAAAGCAGAGTTTGGTATGATAGGTAGCGAATGATGAGTATAGTATAATGGATATGTTATCATAGGAAAGGTGTAATGGGTATGGAATAATGGATATCGTATATTGAATATGGTAGGATAGATATGGTAGGATGATGAATATGGTATGATAATAATGGTACGATGTATATGGTAAAATTAGTATAGAAAGATGAGTGATGAGTTGAATATGATGGGTTTGGTATTATAGGTTTGTTATGATGGTTATTACGGGTGAGTGTGGTATAATAGTGGTAAAATAGTATTACCGTGGTATGGGTATGGTATGATGAGTGTAGTGGGATGGCTATGATGGGTTTGATGGAATTGATGGGAGTTTGATGGGTTACTATGATATATGGTATGATAGGTTTGGTAAGATGGGTATCGAATGATAATTATGGTATAATGACTATGGTATGATGAGTATTATATGATAGGCGAGATATGATGTGTTATAATGGTGGATGTGGTAGACATTTTGGACTGCTTGGCATATTATTTAGTTATAGAAATGGTGTATTTTTAACTTTCGATGGATATTGAAACTTTTGATGTATTTAGAATATATACTGGGCTGGTATGCATATCGTTTAGTTGTAACAACTGTTTTGATTTGCAACATTTTTTTTGGTTTCAGAGAATGTATTGCTTTAACATTTTAATGGGTTTTTAGTTTTTCTTATGAAATAAAATCACATTGTTTCAAACACTTAAACACTTTCAAATTTTTCGAAATTCTTTTAAAACAGTTTTTATCTGACTTAATCAATACATGAAATTATAATTTTTTAAGAGTCAAACCCTATTAAATAGTGAATTATTTAACCACTTTCTCGGGTATAAGTTTCATTATCACCTGGGATATCTGGTATTCCCTTTGTGGAAATTCACCACTCTTCAAAAATTTAAGTTCTGATGGTATCAAAACTGTTCACTTTTCCACTTTGAATATTTACACTTAGATTATCTGGACTTAATGCCTTTTGGTAGCATAAAATGACGGGAAAATTTTGACGAAATTTTTCCTGCTCATAACATATGTTCAAAAGTAGAATATCTCCAATATTAATTTCAAAAATAAGTTACGTTTTCGTATAAAAGGAAATGTGGGTGTTACGTAATCAAATCCCACTTCGGATGGCATTGATTGCTAAGCTCCATTTTAACTATTCACCTGAAGGCAATAAAGAAACTTTGGCATGCTCCACTCCTACTAACCCCACTCCACCATCATAATCGTAATCATCAACAATAACTGCCAATAAAATATTTCTATCATAATAGCGCAAACAATTTAGCCGTTATTATTGGCATCCATCTTCGCGAGAATTGTTTAAATAAGTAGGAAATAAGAAATTCGGCGTCATTCGCCATTTGTAACCAGCTTGCATTGGCTCCTTAGTGTAGGCAATAAATTTCTGGCTGATTTATTTTCGTTGAGGCTGTAGCCGAGGAACATTAGAAACATAAGAATTTCTCTTGTACTTAACAGAATAAATAACGAAAATGAAGAAGGAATGAAAATCAAAAAACAACATTATAACAAAGAATAACAATAACAACGTCAACATCGTTGATATTGCGTTACCTAATTCAAATTTCAATCGCATCGTAAATAATTAGATTCATTTTTTGTTTTTTTTTTTTTTTTATTTGGCAGCTATTTGGGAATTCGGCTTTTTATGTTGAACATATTGCTTAGCATTATCCCACTTCCGTAACTATAGCTACAGTCTATGTTTCCTCCGACTGACTATACTCCTACAATGGATTTGAAGGGGTTCGAGATTTTGTGAGTGTGGAATAATAATTTTTTTTTTTTCGAATTCGAAGCAAGATGAACCAACATTGTAATACTATCCCTTCCGTAAGTTGTTTTCTATACATAATAGACCATTATTACTTTTTACGCGTTTATAATATTTTGCAGATTCTTTTTTTTTTAATGCTTTGAAATTGCTTTCAGCTGTTTATCAAAAAAGTTCTTTTACGATAATTGTTACTCTTTTGTAGTTATTTTTAATTTTCGTTGACTTTTCTGGTTGCTGATATTATTTCTTTTGAAACTTCTTTTGAGAAATGTACTAAGAAAGTTTTACTGTCTGGTTTTTTTGTTTGTGGTGCTCACTCTACAAACTTTAATTTTTGTCTTTATGTTTCCATATTTTTTTTATTATTAATTTTGTTGCTAACGAGCTCCAAAAGGATTTCCGCTCGGATGCATAAAATATGAGCAATTTTTTGACAGTTTCCTTACAATTTATGTCCAATCTTATCTTTGTTCAGCACAGCCTTGACTTGTATTGTTTGTCTGAGAATGAAAAACAGAAAAGCAAGAAAAACAGAAAGAGGCGTGTTTGGATTTATTAATTGAGCTACAGGCCGCCGCAAAAGTTTTTGTTGTATTTGACAGGCATCTAAATAGCAGGCTCGCTCTGGCTTGGTTTGTATAAATTAAGAAAATCATCGGTATTTTTAGTTTTTGTTTGTTTCGTTTTTCATTCTTCTTGTTACATGTATTCTTTTTTTCTGAAATTTTATTTTTATTTTCATTTCTGTTATCTATCATTATCCTTATACTTCTTTTTTTTTTTATTTCTAACTTTTTTTGATGTCGTCTCGTACATTGTCATACATCACTTGAATTTATTATTTTTCTTCTTAGTTTCTCTTCACGGTTCTTTTTATATAAATTACATTTTCCTATTTAATGCTGCCATCAAAAAGTCCTTCCACGTAAACTTGGGAAAATATAAATAAAATCAGCAAAGGTTCCCGAAGAAGTACGAAAAAAGAAAAAATGGATAGAAGAGCGCAAAAACTCAAATAAAGAACAGACAACAGACAAGAACTAAAAACACAAAAATACCAATTTAATTGGAATCGCAATTCAATAAAAAGTAAACATTAAGAGAACGAACGCTTTGAGTGTCGTTGGTATATAAAAAATAACAAAGTTATTAGGTAGGAGGTCAAAGAGATCCATTTTAGGAGAGTTTGGTTGTTAAGCTTTAACGTAAGCTCACTTTAACAATGATATCGAAAAGTAATGTGGATGTTTTCATATCAAAATATTTTTATTAATTTTTTAAAAATAAAATTATTACATATTTTATACTAAATGACATTACATTTTACGGACAACACTTAAAAACTCTTGAAAATTTTCAACTATATATGGTTCCGTGTAGTTCCGTAGTCACTGATTAGAGATTACATCTGAATTATTTTTTATATGATTTTTTTAAGAAATTTTACTTCTTTATGGGAAAAATGGAGGTAAATCATTTTTTTTTTTAAATTCGATAAATTTGCTTGAGAAAGAGATCTAAAAATTATCTTTTTCAAAACTTTATTCTTTTATAAAACAAAAAAAAAAGAAATAAATACTTTTGAGTAAAATTACAATCATTTAGATACAACGCCCATCTAGAAAAACCTAGAAATAGTGGAAATAGGAAATTTCTAATTTATAAAAAACAAAATGGCGTGCACAAGAGAATTCCTGTTTTTATAAGCATAAACCATCCTATTTTTATAAGCATCAACATAAGAGGTTCCGGGTTCGGTCAGGCCTTAGTCCTACGCTTTAACCTTTCTTAATTCCATTTTGCCACCTGAAATTATTGGTTCAAATCAGAAAAAAAATATATGGGGGATATAATGCCAATAAAGCAGCGAAAAAATCTTTTAGCAGGTATATCTCTTAGCAAAATCTATTTATCCAACTAAATTTTATATCTTTGTGCGTTTTTTTTTTCACAGCGCTTGGTATATGAGATGATAAGGCCTTAATAAACGAAAGTAGCCTGTTTTGATCAGGTCAGGATATCTCGAAAGTGTGATGTGATTGACTTTTCTGGAGTTGGACTGTGATATTTTTTTTTTTCATCAAAATTAAATAAAAAATAAAAACATATTGTCTATACATCAAAACACTGAAATATTTATAGTGAGTGACGGATTACTTACTTATTATATCGCAAAAAGTAACAATTTGCAGACCCAACACATCTATATGTCACCGAATTCGTTCTCGTTATCAATTCATTCTTACCTGAAAATAGAAAAAAAAACAAATACTGTCAATACAACCTATGTAAAGTTGGAAGGTGATAATACTATATGACTTAAATGAACTCTGTACATACAGTTTAAACTTAAACTGTCTTAAGTTTATCGTAAACATATCGAAAACCTGCTTCTTAAAAAGTAAAATCGAAGTTTTTAAGTATAAGAAAAAAGCAAACTGTCTTTATCATTATTTCCGTTGTTTTGGTCATATTTCGTTTGCAAAAATATAAACATTTCATCATAAGTGCCATTCAGTAGTATTTTATTGATTGACTGACATCAAATCAAAAAGTTTTTATGCAATTTATTAGCCCTGCTTAAAGGATGCAGGATTCCTATATTAGATTTATTAATTTAAAAACTCTAAATCTCCATTCTTCACAACCAGTAATAACTGTATGTACGTTGAATCGAACTCAATTTTAATTATAAACTGAAACATTTGCATAATGTTGACTGATTGAAATTTTGATTGATTGAGTGATTGTTTGATTGATTGAATTGATTTGATGCTTGCGCCACTGACTTCTGATGGAATTTGAAAATAATAAAAAATGCAAATTCATTCTGATTATGTCGGATGAAATGAAAGCAGGATAATATTGAAATGATTTTGCAAGCACTTCCGGTTCATAAATTTTAAACAGCTTACGGAATAAATAACTGATTAACACAGATTGAGCAGAAAGCTTGTATTGAAAGGTAATAGAGGTAGATGAGTTCAAAGTGATAGGGCGCTGTGTCAAACAGCGTACTTGCTGGTAAGTAAGAGAGAAAGAGAGAGAGTGCAGAGTAGAAGAGTTTTCCTTTTTATTTTTTTTTTTTTTTTCTTTCTGATACTTTTTATTTCAAGACAAATTGAGATACATTATTTTCTGAAGAAAACAGGATGTAAAAGGAAGTGTGCAAATTGATATTGCAAGAAGGTAATTCGATGTGTTTGTCAAGGATGAACATTCACTGATAAAAGTAATTTCATAAAAATCGATGAATAGAATGTTTTACCAAAAAAAAAATGGGTATGTAGCCAACACGTTAAATATAAGAAAAGCCTTTTAAGGATTTTTATTTTTCTTATTAACTCAAAGGTATTTCTGATAAAGATCTGAAAAAACGGCACAAAGAAGAAATATTTTTAAGATAAAAAAATTGCTAGAAAAAATGCTTCAAATATCTTCCAAAACAAGATGAAAAGAAAAGACTGGCTATTTTTATAACCCACGAATACTGGGTCCTGTCCAAAGTCACGATTACAGCCGTAATTTTTAAACCATATTTTAAATCATATTTAAATTTAATGTATACGCCAAGTTTTAAAAAAGAAAAATCATGATTGAAAATGAGTGAAATCGGATAATACCACGCCTACCTCCTATATAAAGTGACTTCATGAAAATGGTAAAATCTCTTCAAAATTAAAAAAAATTAATCTAAGCCCTTGAAATTTTGCATTTAAGTTTTAGATTTGAAATTTATTCGAATCAGGTGGGAAGCACGACTACCTCCGATACAAAGTGACGTCATCAAAATGTTAAAATCTTCCACAAAAAATGACACAAAAATTAATCTAATCCCTTAAAATTTTGCATTTAAGCTTAAGGTTTGAATTTTGTCCAAATCAGATGAGAGGCACGCCTACCTCCAATACAAAGTGACGTCATCAATATGTTAAAATCTTTACAAGTTCCACAAAAATTAATCTAAGCAATTGAAATTTTGCACTTGAGCTTTGATTTCAATTGCGCATGCTACGTTTTAAATTCGACAAAATCAGATAAAAACCACGCCTACTTCGCATACGAGGTATCATCATCAAAATGGTGTCATTATCAAATTGAAATTCTGTGCATACGACCAATATTTGATGGCAAATACCCAATCTAAGTTTGAAATTTATCAAAATAGAATCACTTTGGAATCCTACTTTCCATCACAATAGCAACACTTTCCTAAATTCCATATAAAACAATGTTTTGGCCTGATATTTTACACATAAGCTTTGACATTTGGTATTTTACAATGCGGCTTACTGGATTACAGAATAAACTTCCGCAATTCACCCATAAAAGCTCACGTCATCAAAGTAATAAAACCTTCATAACTTCGGATATTATATAGTAAGTCGTTAAGGTCATACCAAAGGTCATACATACCGTACTTATAATTTTTTTAACCCTTCGAGCCACACCCTCACTCCAGTAACATAGAGCCACATGGGGGTATGTCATCGCCCCACGTCAAAAAATCGTTGTAAAATGCCGAATTTTGGATATATAAGCTTTAAACTTTACATGGTTACTATTTTTAGTCTTGTTCAACATTTTGCATAGTTATTTTTTAATATTTTAAAAATGGCTGTCTTAAGGAGCGCAGCCAAGTTAAAAAAACGTGAAAAATTAGCTCTTTTACTAAAAAATTCAAAACTTTTACAGTTTTTAATTTAAGACCTAAAAAATGTTATTTTGAAGACATCAAATACGTTGCTACAAAAACAAAATATTAGTCACAGCGTTAGTTACAAAAAACATATTTATTCTACCAAAAAACTGCACCCACTTTTTCAAAAAACGAAAAAAAAAATGTTTTGCCAATAACATTCAAATGAACTCGTTCAGTGTTGATTTAAAGACCTGAAAATATTTTTTTTAAGTAATTTAATAATATATTTAGAGAAAAAAGTAGTAAAATAGTCAAATTCAAATTCAATAGTTCAGACACTTAACTTATAAATTTTTACACAAAAATACATTTTTTTATTTTAATTTATGAATTTATATTCATACATACCTTAAAACAATAAAAAAATAATTAAATTCAATAAAATTAAATATTTCAGTTATCTCTAAAAATATACACTAAGCCACACGTGAGGTATATGAGAGCGGGGTATAAACGAATGCCAACGACACACTAACGCATCCCTGACCTTCTTAATGGCTTGAGAGTAAAGCTAGTTAAGTTGTGAACACCCAGGTGGCGTAAGGAGTATGCATAAAAAGTTTTTGATTTAAAAAAATAGGTTTTTTTAAGGCATGGGGCGATGAAAAGCACCAGTGTGGCTCGAAGGGTTAATTAAGAACTTTATCAGAAAAATCCATGATAATTCATTCCATACTATTTTTTTTTTTTTTTTTACTAATTTTGTATATATCCAAAATATAATTAATTTGGTTTTAAAGGGACTATTTTACTATAATTTTTACGAAAATGTTGAAAGCTACACTCATTTAGAAAAAAAAGAACTATACTGACCCCTGGTCCCTATACTGGACCATGATGGAGTAAAAATTTTACTTATAAATAATGATTTAATGATAAAAAAAATTTCTGAACTACAACTAAATAGTTCTTTCAACATTTTAGACCATATCATCTTGTTAAAAAATAAAAATAGTGTCAATCGCAATAATTCTCAGAAGAGTTTGAAATAATATCATCTTCATTATGCGCTGTTACCTTACGTTTGTGATGGCAAAATATGTTATGTCTTCCCAAATGATTTTGAGAGAGCAAAAAAGTTTAGCATAACCAATAACTTTTGAAATAAAACCATTCAAAAAATATTAAATTTTTTCATTTTTGCTGTCTAGTCCACAAACAAGTCCACATTTAATGGCATAGCACAACCTTGTAATTTTACAAAATCGCTTCATATAAAATAAGCTAACGAGTCTCAAGTAACAAACAAACAAGTAAAATTATGTTCCTCCTTCACATAACAAAAAAAAACAAACAAAATGTTCTAAAACATTTGAATGTCTAAACAATACGAAGGGAACTTCAAATTCTTGAAAAGCGTTTCAATTCAATTTGACGCTGGTGAATCCGACCCTTTTTTGTGTTGTCTGTAAATCGCTGAGTCGCAGCATCTTAAGAACACGCGAAATTTTTTTTTAGAATTATACAGCAGCATAGAAGACAGACACAATGCTTCAACATATGCTGTCACATGAGACAAGAACAAGCTGGAATGCCCAAAACCAAAAAAAAAAAAAAACACACACACATGCCACAACATAAACATAAACTTCACAAGAAATGTATCGGAAAAGTGTGAAAAAAATCCAAGTAAATTGGGCAGGGCAGAGCAGGGAGTTTATTTTTATATAGATACAAGAATATTTGATGAAATGATTAATGAAATGATTTCAAGCAAGAAGAGGAACGTATCAATCTAAGATACTGTAGAAGAGGAGACCTTTTGAGAATTGTTTTTTGAAGGGTAGAGCTATTTATGAACCGTCTAAACTTAATGAGACATTTTAGTGTCAGGCAGCGGAAATTTCAATTTATTTATTTTGACATTATTTTTTTTTTTAAATATAAAATGTGATGCGATTTCAAGATTTTAAGATATTCTTTGATTTGTTGTCAATTTAAAAGCAATTGGAGCTCTTTAAGATCTGTGAAACGTGCTACTAAAAGACTTCCCTAATGACAAATCGATCAATAAAGATTTTTTTTTTCAATTCAATATAAAAGCCAAAAATAGATGAGTTTAATTTGAAAAATTTGTAGTTTTAATTTATTTGACGGAAAAATTAAGAATTTTAGATAAAGAAATGGGAAGAATTTCTAACTGAGGTGGTAGTCATTTTATTCAAATCAAGCTTCTTTAAGCTTTTCTGAAAATGTAACCAAAGGTCCATGACGCAAACAGCATTTAAGCCTAGGACCTCAGTGTTGGCAGTCTTCTTCCTCAAGCCTGTGCTATTTATCCCATCTTAAATCTTTGTCAAGATCCAAAACTCAAGATTTTCTGAAGCTCTTTACATCTTATTTTGTGTTGTTGCAAAAAAATTTAGAACATGGAAGAAAACAAGAGTCGATCTGTTCAACTTGTTTAAAAATTTCTCTCGCATTATCATTTTAAAATTTTTTTCCTTAATTTTTGGGTGTAAAATAACATTAAGTTTCCGTTTTTAATTTTACTTCAGAAACATTTCTTTTTTTTATTTGCTTTACTTTATTTTTTATTTTATTTTTTATTTTATTTATTTACTTTAACATCTTCATATTATTTTATTTTTTAAATTTTGGTGTTAATTTTTTGGGTTTGGTTTTTTTATTTTTACTAGTTTTTTTTAATTTTTTTTTTTGCACTTTTTTCATTTTATTTACCAGTATTACTTTATTTTTTTATTATTAATTCTTCATTGTTTAATTAGGATATACTTTTTATTTTTATTTCCATTTTTATTTATGTTTTTTTTTCTTTTTTTATCTATTTCTATCTATATTTCTATATTAATTCTAATTTTATTAATTTTTGATTATTTTTTATTATTAATTTTAATAATTTTATTAAAATTAATTTATTTTTTTTAAATTTTTTTAATTATTCTTATTTTTTTATTTTTTATATATTTATTGTTTTTTTTTTAATAATTTTCTTTAATTTTCTTTAATTGCTTTTATGCACTAATTTTTTTATGTTTGCTTAGTTTATATTTTTGTTCAATTTTTTTTATATTTTTTCCCAATTTTAATTTTTATTTCCCCTAATTTTTATAAATGTATTTTTACTTGTAATTTTTTTATTTTTTTTTTACGAAGTTTTATTTTTTGTAATAAATAAAAAATAAATAAATGGCCATTTCAGCCCTTGAAAGGACTTTGACCTAGCTTCTTATGATCAATTGTGTTGTGCGTGTTATTAAGTTTGTACACAATTGACCGAGAAATTTATTTTTTGTAGTTTTACATATATTTTCTTGCTTTTTTAGATTTACCTTGTTTTATTTTTTTTTTAATTTAATTCTATATCACTCTGTTCGCTCCATGCTATTTTCTTTGAGAGAGAAAGCAACTTCCAAAATTTTAAGCAAAAAATATAGGTACTTTAAAAAATTTGACCTTTTCAGTCTAAACTTAAAACAAAAGAACAAAAAAGCAAATTGTTAGAAATTATTTGCATTCTGGAGACTTCTTTTATCACATCATACATATTCCAATGTAGATACGAAGTAAGACCCACCATTAAATTATTGCAATTTGATGTTCACTTCCATAAAAATTGTGAAATTTGAAATTTATGCAACCATCCTGCCCCATCATGAAAAATTTTCTCCCGAGAATTGTAAAAGGGAGTTTCCGTTTTTGAGATAAAACTCGAAAACTTTTTGCAAACTCAAATCAATATTCATGAGTGTAAAATTGAAAATATAATTTCTTTATCTGCTCTCTTAAAAGCGATTTCATGATAAAGCGATTATATTTTGTTTTTTTAATGTATTTTATTTATTTCAATTTATTTTTTGTAATTTTTCAATTTAATACTTTTTTTATTTTCTTATTTATAAATTTTATTTCATATTTTTCATATATTTTTTAATACTTTTATTAATTTAAATTTTTATTTACGTTTAGTTCTATATTTATTTGTTGCCGTTTTTGTTAATTGCTTAAATATTTATAATTGATTAGTTTGTTTGTATCATACAATTTTTTGTTTTTTGTCATTTATTCAGTTTTTACTTTTTTTTTTTTTTGTTAATTATTTCAATTTTTTAAATTTTTGTGTAAGTTACTTTAATTTTTTTAATTTTAATTTTTTCATTTGATTTTGGGATTTTACATTTTCAGTTTGAAAATTCCTTAATCTGAAATTAATATTTTTTTTTTTATTTTTTTACTATTTCAGTTTTTATTTATTTTTTTAGTTATTTGTTTACTTTTTTCTTTTTATTATTTTTTTGTATTGTTACATTTTATTTTTTTAATTTCGGTGTTAGTTTTTTGGGTAAAGTTAATTTATTTTTTATTAGTTTATTAGTTTCTTTTTAATTATTTTTTTTTGGAATTTTTTTCATTTCCATTTTCTTACTTGAATTTGTATTTACTTTTATTTTTTAACATTAAAAGATTTTTTAAATTTTTTTAATTGTAAAAGTTTTGGAGTACGTTTCAATTTTTTTAATTTTTAAGATTTTTTTTTTTTTTAATGTCTTAATTTCTTTTTTATTTTCTTTAAGATTTATCATTTATTGGTTTTCATTCAATTTTTTCCAATATTCTAATTAATTTAATAAAATGTTTTTAATTTTTTTCACATTTTTTGTGATTTATTTTAACCATTTTTTTTTATCACTTTCAGTGTTATTTCAATAAATGTATTCATAAAAGCATTCCTGTTTTGCCTGTTTATTATGACAAAGCTTACAGCGCTTTTCCGTAAACTATTGTAATCAAATTTCTTTAGATGTGAAATTAACGTTAAGTCTTACGATTCCGTTTAAAACGAGCGAGCGTTATATGCATTTTAAAACTTCAACTACATGGGAACCCGCACAGGTTTTCACATTAAAATGTTAATATTTTCAATTTCACGGAATCATGAATTAAGCATTTCCGTTAAGGTTTTTACTGAAGGCGAAAAGGGATGAAATAATAGATATCTACCTATTTTTTTTTTCGAAAATCTTATCTGTCAAATGCATAGAGACAGAAACTGACAGACACGTAGCTAGCTACACGTGAGTTCGGTTACAGTCAGACAGAGAATTAAATAGTAGTTCACACATTGACACTACTCGAAGCAGGCAGGAAAGGTTGTATAGAGCGTCATGGTACAACCTTACCGGAAAAAACAAATACAACAACAAAAACAAAATAGCTAGAACTCAATAAAAGCAGCCGACGCAATAATACAACAAAAGACCGCAATGCTAACAACGGTTACAACAACAATAGCAACAACAACAACAGTAATAATGGAGAAACAATAAAAAGTGTGCCTAAAATTCCGTTTAATCCGAGGTAAGATTTTCGCGCTATTATCGCATTTAAAGCCATTGTAGATTAATTCAAAAACAACAAAAGTACGACAAAAGCAGCAACAACAACAACAATAACAACACCTTACAACAGCAAAACAGGCATATTTGAAATAACTGACACGCTTCTTAAATTAAGATCTAATCGGATTTGTGACGGAGGCAAACAATGTTAGTTAAGTAGATTGGCTTGAGGTATAAATAAGTAAGGTAATAAAGGGTTAAAAAGCGGGAATGGGAAAAATACGAAAGTTTCTAGGGTATAAATTGGATATAATACCAGATAGGGAAGTGTGGCAAAATTTGTAAAAACTTTGCTTTCACTTAAGAAGCAAGTTAACATTTGTCTGTCTACAGTGCGATGAGCAAGTTTTACTAATTGCATTTGGGGTATTCACACCTTGGCTTATTACAGCGTTAAATTGTTAATTGTTCATTGTTACAACAAAATATTTCTCTTGCACACATTTAAGCATTTCAACACTCTGGCATTGGCTATTTAACATGCCTTGATGTAGATAAATCAACAGTGCCTAACTAGTAACTCAATTAGCTCAATGGCTCAATTTTTTTTTTTTTGTTTGTGATTTATTTCATATACAATAAAATTTTTAAAACTGAAAAAGATAGAGTTTAAAGAGTTGGTGATGTTTTTTTTTTTTTGCAAGTCATTTACAATACTTCCCTGTTTAGTACTGATCCAAAATTGTCTGTCTTTTAAATTTAAAAAGAGAGATAAATTTAAAAAATTTCATCCTCACATCGCAAGTCAAGAAATTAAATAATATATGGAATAAACTTGGTAGCTCTACGTTCGTCTCACACTGTTTAAGAGCTCGCATTCCCCTGCACCTTGAAAACCTTCTAAATTTTAAAAAATTATGGTTTTATATGGTTTATGGTTTATGGTTTTATATTAAAATCATTATAGTGACAAAGAAATTAACTTGTTCATTTAAAATTGTTTGTTAACTTTTCACCTTGCAAGAAAATAAATAAATTTTTTTGTTTTTTATTTTAACTTATAGTTACGTATGTGATTAAATGGACTAGTGCTGAAAACTATGGCGCGGCCTTGTCTACTTCAGCGATGCCCACAAAAATTATTCAAGAATTCAACAACATTTTCATCAAAAACCCAACATATGCAACAAAGCCTTGGGATGCGTATCACAATGAAAAGTTACCAAGAACGAAAAACACATGGAACAAACAGCAAAATGTGCGTCTTCGCTGTATTTACCAGGAACGAAGAGAACCTACGAACAAGAACAATGGCGGTTGCGCCCGCGATTGCACACAAGTTGAAATTGTACGATAGATTAAATGCAACAACATGCCACATATGTTAGCATAGTGCGTGCATAGAACAGCAAAACAGATAGAAACAAGGATGCAATTCGGCGTATTACAAGAATTAATAAAATATTAAAGTTCTTGTAAAGAATTTAATGAATTAGGCAGTGGGCATCGCTGGTTCAGATCAAACATCAGATCTTTACAAAAAAATTATCCAATATGCAAAAATCAAAGAGAATCTTGTGAAATAATGTTGTAGCAATAATAGTCTGACGAAATTAATTATTTTTTCAGAAATATATTTTTTTTTTTAATATATATTTGAAAGATGGCCACGTTATACACCGTGAGGCAATCTTTACTTAATATGATTTATATCGTTTGAATGTCCTTCCAGACTTTTTTTATATTTGATTGTATAAAATTAAATACATTTTTAGTTTCTAATAGAACGAAACACATATGTGGTTTATTTTACAATTTTTATAAACGTCTAAAAACATTTCTTTTAGAAAAATAAATAAAAATACGAGGTAGGAGTAGGTATAGCCCTGTCATTCATAAATGGATCGCTGAAAAACCTTATCCCTTTATATATTTTGAAAGTTAAATATATAGCCTGTTGTTCCATTAACAAATATATGTAGTTTTGATTTTAAAATTCTGCCCTTTGTATACATTGTTTCGGATTTACCAAAATAAATAAATTATAAAATTATAGTCTTTTTTAAACTTTAGTATGCAATTTCAAAAAAAAATTAGTGTAATAATTTATATTATAAAAAATATCGAGCCAATTAATATATGCAGGATATCAGAAATAATTATCAAGATCCCGGACTTGGGAGGATGTCTCTTTTTTTTCTATGGAATACCACGATCTCTTAACTCTTGGCCGGAACGACGCACAATGGTTCAAAATCGAAAAAATACGGCCAAAACCTCAAGGCGTTGTCTAATCTTCATGAAAATTATGAGTTTTAGGTTTTTGGGGTCGCTGAAGTCAAAAATTCGAAATTCAAAATGGCAGCTTAAAAATGGCGGCCTGCCAGTTTTTATAATAACTATATTGTACATTTCAAATTTGGTGCCCCTAAAGTTTTCGAGGTCGCTGAACACGAATCTGAAGTGAAAAATTCAAAATTCAAAATGGCGACTTACCAATGGCGACCACGAACATGCTTATTTTTATAACAACAATATTAATAACGAATCTGAACTAATTCAAAATGGCGGTCATGAACTAATTTTTGAGCTAAATTTTCTAAAATCGTAGATGTTATAACTTTTTTAATGTTCTTTATAATTAATCTGAGGTCCCACAATAACAAAATTATGGAAACATTAGTTTCTTTTTTTTTGTTTATTTTAAATATTTATATTCAAAAAACTATTCTTATAATAGAAGTAAAACATCTGGAGGTAAATGTTTAATTTTTTTTTATGTTCCCCGGCAAAGAGATTTTTTTATGTCTGAATTTAAGAGGAACATATTAAAAACATCCTCATTTGTAGCCAGCCGTGACATCCTGCACGCATTAATATTTCTAAATTTTTTTTTTTGCAATTATATGTGATGCTTCAAGAACCTCTTCAGACAGATGTTCCAGACTGGTGATATCCTGCACACCGTCAATTTTTTGGCATTTTAAAAAAAAAATCAAATTACGTCAAAAAGCGCTTCAAAAATTCTGAAAAAATTTTTGGTATTCATTAAATGTTAATTAATATATGTGCAAAATTTGAAAAAGATATCTTTTTTCCTTCTATAAAAAAAACTTCCGAAAAAAAATTTTTTTTTAAAATTTGTAACCTATATGCCCCCTTAATAATAATAAAAAAAACATTTTGTTCAGAGCACCATTTTAACAAAGCGTCATAAATATAATTTAATACTCTTAGGGAACATAAATAAGAAAATCGCAATGTATGAACGAACTAATAAGCTTCTTCAACAAAGTGTTTACAAATATTGAGCAACATGGAATTGATTCCCTCTATAATGCTCAAGCATATATGTAATGTTTGAGTGTAAGACTTGCATTGAAACATTGCCTTCACTTATGAGTTCCTCTTGATAACCACTCAACGCGTTTGTTTCTTGTTTGTCAGCTTATTTTGAGACATTTTTATGCCGCAGCATAAAATATAAGAATTGTTCTACATCGGTACAAATGCGTATGTATGTAAAACAGGATCGTAAACTTCATGCATCTGCGAACACATAGCCATCATATTCACAAAATTATCACAAAATAAGCAATAAAATGTGAAGGGCATAAAGAGCCAAAGGCAAATATCCAGCATACGGGGCATCACTTTCAGCTCCTCCCCCCTCTATCAAATTGCAAAAATAATAGAAATAACTTTACTTTGATCTTAAGCGCGGTGTATTGCTTATAGGGCTGTTGATCTTGTGTATCAGGAATAATCATTCTTTTCTTTCTCAAACCTTTTTTTATTTTTTCAACTCTTCTTTCTAAAGGATCTGAGTCTGTTTTTTTTTTATGTAGAGCTAATTTTGCTTTCAGTCTTTCTACCCTACCCTAGTTTCCTCAGTTCTGAAACTAATTAGGATTCATTATGATCTGTTGCTTGAACAGTTGCTAGAGACACGCGTCGCTTTTGCGGTTTTGTGGTTCGCTTTAATTTTTTTTATGAGTTCTCTGTAAATAGCTGCTTTTATGAAGCATGATTGATAGTTTTTGGCTACTGGTCGTTTTGCTACTTTTTTATCACGTGCCTCCTTTTCTTTTATTTTATTTTTTTTTTTTTTTTTTTAATTAGCACTCGTTCTCATTCTCAGTCTTGTTGTGAGCTTCAATGCTTTGCATTGTTATTGTATTTTGTTGTTGCTTTTAGACGCACAAACACAGAAGTTTATTTAACAGCTGATAAGATTTCATTGCATGGGCTCTTCCACTCCCGGTTTGAATTGTAATTTTTTTCTGAAACTTTTTCTACATTTTGCTTTTTATTTCCTTCCATTCTTCGGTTCAAAAAACTTTTGTATGTATATTTCTAAGATTTGTTTATGACTACCTACAATTAAAATGACGCTACATTTTTTTGATATTGTGTAGGTCCAGAGTTCACAATATTTTTGTTCACTTTGAAATAGAAACTATTGTTTATTTTTTGATTAAATTCTCGAATTTTGTGACTTTTGTGTTTGGGCAAATAAAGCAAACTGATTGTAGCATTGCAAAAATAAAAAAGAAAATAAATAGTTTCATTCAAAAATTCCTCATTTGAAATTGGCCTTGACTGAGTTCTTTGAGCACGAATCTCAATCTTTAAACAGCTGATTGTCAAAGTGACAAAATTAAATTATTGTAATGTGTAGAAAAGAAGTTTATGAAATTGGTTAGCAAATTAATAAAAATAAAGTAAAAATAAGCAAAATGAACGCAAATGGAAGCCACAAGGGGTCGTTCATAAATTACTTGACCGATTTTCAACTTTTTTTACCCCCACACCCCCTTCCCCTCCGTTACTTTTCGTAGTGCATTTCAAAACCCCTCCCCTGCTTTAAAGTAACGTAGTATATGAAATGAAAAAATTAATTGATTAAAAAATATTTGAAAATAGAAAAAAAACAAGCAAGCAAAGAAAAATAATGCCCTTACTACACTTGTCAATAGTTAAGAGTCAATTTAGACGGTCAAACAAAAAGATGTAAAGATGAAAATGTTTTGAAAGGATGGGGTGTATAGTTTCAATTTATTCAATTTTTTCAATTTTTTTTTTATTTTTGGTCACGTTGCTATATCTGAGACCCCCTCCCCCTATCGTTCCTTATCGTAGTACCTTTTAAACCTACCCACCCCCAAATTGGTAACGTAATTTATGAACGACCCCTTATAAATGAGGGATTGAAAAAAGTAAATTTTATTCGGTACATGGTAGAATAAAGGTAGTCTCTCGGTTGAAAATCCTCTCTTTTTAACCGACTTCAAAAAGGACGAGGATCTCAAGTTCGTTGGTTTTTCCGCTTTTTTTTTTTTTTTTTTTTTAAATGTATGTACATCGATAACTCCTAAATCACTTGTCCGATTGCCGTAATTTTTTTCAAAAGATAGATACCATGAACGCGGAGGTCCTTTTTTAAAAATGTGGGCGATATTCGACAAAGGGGCGTGTCAATATAAAAAAAACACTGTATTTCAGTTGATATTGACACTAGGGTACTGAAATGTACAGTAAAAATACTGGGGTAGACACAGATATTACAAATTACGATCAATAAAGTGGGCGTTCTTTGACAAAGGGGTGTGGTCATATTAAAAAAACACTGTACCTCAAATAGTATTGACACTAGGGTGCTGAAATATAGTACAGGGGTAGACACAATTTTTAAAAATTACTGTAAAGAAAGTGGGCGTTATTCGACAAAGGGGTGTGGCAATATTAGAAACACACTATATATCGAATAATATTGACACTAGGGTGCTGAAATTTAGTATATGGGTAGGAACAGTTACTACATATTACGGCCAAAAAAGTGGGCGTTATTCAATAAAGGGGCGTGTCAATATTATAAAAATACTATATCTTAGTTAATATTGACAATATTTGGTACTAATATTTGGTATGCAGGTAGGTGGGTAGGTAGAATCATTAAAAAAGTGAGCGGGATTGGAAACAGGGTGTGGCACTTTAAGGAAAGTACTATATTACGGTTAATATTGATACTTGGAAACTGAAATTTGGCACAGGGCTAGGTAGAATCATTATAAGGTACGGTAAATAAAGTGGGCGGGATTAGAGAAAGGGCGTGGCACTAAAAATTTTAAAGAAACAGAAATGGAAAATACCCAACAAACTTTCAGGAATTAATAAAACAAATTTTTTAAGAACAAAGTTTCATGTTTGAAATTTTCCTCAAGAATACATTTATATAAAATATTTCATATTCTCTAAAAAGGAAGAAATAAAAACTTTTTAACAAAAACAAAAACCGACTTCAAAATCACTACAAAGTAAAAAATAATTTTAAATAACTTTTCCCATTCATTTCTTGGTCATATTTTGAAAGCTATTTATATGTATTATAATATTGGAATTCTTATCATTTTCTATTTTTTTTTATTATCATCAATATATTAATTGCTTTATGAACATAAAAGCTTTGAAGTCGGCGCTCATCTTTGAAACACAATCATGATATTTTACCATCCGTGCACTATTTGGTGCCTTGGTGACACCGTAGTAATTTTAAAAGCTTTGTACACATTAAATTTCTCACTAAACTCATATGTCATATTGAATATGACATAGTGTGTAACAGCTGCACAAATAATGCATGCAACACATTGGCTACATTCAGCGTACTCAAAAATTGCCAACTGAAAGAAAAAAATCGCTAAGAAGCTTTTATATTCATAAAGTTAATAATATCTTTATGATAAAACAAATTAGAAAAAATTAAAATAAAACTAGTAAGAAATGATATTCGACTGGGCCGAAGTTAAAATACCCCCACGGCCGAACCAAAGTATATTCAAAGTCTGAAACAATCAATAAAATGTTTATCTGTAAAAACGTTTTCGTTATATTTTCAACAGAAAATATTCGCTTTTGTTTTTTGATAAAGTCGCTTTGAATGGGAGGTGGGCGTGGTTTTCACTCAATTTGGTTGAATTCCATACACATAGTACACGTTATATAAAGTGTATTTGCAAAATTTCAAGTCCATACATTAATTTTTGTGGATTTTAGAGGAATTTTACCTTTTTGATAAAGTCACTTTGTATGGGAGGTAGGCGTGGTTTTCATCCGATTTGGTTGAATTTCATACTAAGTGTATTTTGAACATCAAAACTCATATGCAAAATTACAAGTCCATACATTTATTTTTGTTGAATTCTAAGAGATTTTACCGTTTTGATAAAGTCACTTTGTATGGGAGGTGTGGTTTTCATCCGATTTGGCTCAATTACGAACTTGACCTTCATTTTTTAGATAAAAGCTTAAATATTGAATTTCGTGATGATAGCTTTCAAATTACGGCTGTAATCGTGATCACAGACAGACGGATAGACGGACAGACAGACGGACATGGCTAAATCAACTCGGGTGGTGATGCTGATCAAGAATATATATACTTGTCTATAGCTACCACGCCTCCTTATGGGCGTTACAAAGGGAGTGACAAAATTAATATACCCCCATTTACGTTTTTTAAACGTGGGGGTATAAAGATTTCGACATAGTAAGATAAGCGCCGACTTCAAAGCTGTTATGTACATAAAGCAATTAATATATTGATGATAATAAAACAAACTAGAAAAAATGAAAATGATAAGATTGCCAATATTATAATACATATAAATAGCTTTTAAAATATGACCAAGAAATGAATGGGAAAAGTTATTTAAAATTATTTTTTACTTTGTAGTGATTTTGAAGTCGGTTTTTTTTTTTTTGTTAAAAAGTTTTTTTCTGAGTCGAAACTGTTAAAAACAGTAGGAATAATTTTCCGCATCGTTTTGTCCATCGGGTGTTGGTGTTCTTCGACTTTTGATCAGTAAGAAGTGGCAAATGTCTATTCTGCAGTGTTCAATGCAGTCGTGAAAAAGACTTTCTAGTGTAAATTTTGATCTGTGGCCTTTGTACAACCATATTTTTTTGATAAATGAAGAAGAAGCGGCTGCTGTCAATTCTTAGCGCTAGGGCTGTATGATAACCAATTTAGGTTTTTTTATATTGAATATATGGATCGGAGTATTATAGGGTTTAAACAAGATGATAATAAAACCCACACAAAACGACTCATTTTAAATATATTACAAGAGAAGTTACAAAATTGCAAGAGAGAATTACAAGAGTGAACTGGCGAACAAGATCATGCTATTAAACATCGTTGGATTTTTTCTTTTTAAGGTTATGCAAAAGATTGTAGTGACGCGGACAAACCGCTCACTTTTGAACATTTAAAGCAGTGGTTCTCACAACATGGTTGCCCATCAGTGATGTTAACATAATTTGTTGAAATTACTGTGTTAGGCACGAAAAATTACTGTTTTTGATGCAAAATTACTGTGAATTGGAACAAAAATTACTGTGGAATTACTGTACACCTATCCCTCGTTTTACAGGGTAGATAGGTTCCTGAGAAATCCGTGTAAAGCGAAAATTACATTTTTTAAAAAATCAGAGAAAGATGATTATCAGTAAGAATCAAATATTTCTTCTATTTCTGAATGGTAAAAAGTCACCTTCATCACAACCTAAAAACCGTATAAGATCGAAAATGTGCTAAACGAGAACCTTGTAAAACGCGGGACAGGCGTAAAACTAAAACCCTAAAAAATCAATTAAAATGAAAATTTTTATATAATTATGTGCATATAACTGAAAAAATCCGAAGACATTTTTCAATTTCATGAATTGCACCTAGTGAATTTATCTTATCTTTATAATTTTATACACTTATTAGTTCTTAGAACGTAAATATAACAAAAATAATAATACTAAAATGTATTTCTGAGTCTTCAGTTGATATAAATATAATATTCAACCGTAACAAATATGTTTGAATAATTAATACATTTAAAAAAATAAAGAATATAAGATCTTATTCATCTAAATATATCTACATAAATCTACAAATAGCCATGTGTACACTATAATTTGCAAAGTTAGCAACACGTCTTTTTATGTTGCACTAAATTCCAGGGATGATGAAATTATGAGAAGAACAGAGATGTTACAAATGTGATTTTAACAAATTTTTCCTCAAAAAAATTTATATTTTTTGTCGGCCATTGAAATTACTTGATATTTCGAAAAATTACTGTGGTACTGTATGCGCAGTCAAATTACTGTAGAAAACAGTAATTACTGTGCCGTTAACATTAGTGTTTCCCATAGCCCGCGGGCATCGTGGGTTGTTGAGCTTTTGCACACGAAGGTAGGAATCGGCTCACTGTGTTTGTACACTGCGTAAAAGTTTGTTTTTTCTACCGTGCTTTAAATTTCAAGTCAGTATGCTTTGAGCCTTCATGTGGTATGGAAGTCGCTCGCTGTTTTATTTATGAATATACGTAAATATTTTGCAATGTTTCAGGAAAAGCATTAATACATTCTTTTCTTCACCATTTTTTTATATTTTGTATATTAAAATATCGGAAAACAAACACAAAAATAAAAACGTTATGATAATATTGAAAATCCAACACTCGATAAGATTTCCTTGCACCAAATTTTGTGAGAGCTTTTAACAACTTCTTGTTTCAGTGTAAAGGTGTGCACTCGGAAAGATCTCTTTGTTGTTGTTGTTTGAAGCGTGCGTTGATCACCACTGATTTAAAGACACTCTTGAAAAATTCGTAAAGTCAAGGACAAAATTCCATCCCAAATAAAATTCAATTCGATCAAAAAATGGATTGTATCCTTAACAGCGCAATCAATGGGAAATTTAACCTAACCTCAATGGGGTGAACTTTTTTTTATTTTTCTAAATTTTTTAAGAAAGGATATTGATATTGTTTCCAATTTTCCGATCCATAATTGGCGCAGTTCGGACGACATCTTGAATTTAAGGTGCAAATAACTGGTTTTTACAGAACTATTTTGATATTTGGAATAAATGTCGTAATCACGGTTGTTAAGGATAAAATTTCGAAACCTTTTGTAATTTTGTTTTTTAGGTAACCTTTTGTAGCTCTTTTTGTAACAGAGACTGAAATACTATCGGCGAAACTTTATTCAAATGAAATTTTTACAAACGCAGCTATATTTTTTTCATTGTGTTATATAACCGGGTCTTACTGGTGTGTATAACCAAAGAATTTTTTAATATTTGCCACTAACTTCAACACAATGTTTCCGAGAATAAATTGTTTCAAAAATAATAGAACGTTAAATTTAACTTGATTTTTGCAACTACAAGCCCTATACCGACAATTGCCTACGGTTGAGCTGTGTGTGTTAAATATATTTTGTTGATCTAAAGTTTGCAAATTGCTATAATTTTCAAAAGGATTTAAAGATTTCTTAAAAATCATAAATATTTTGTTTTTAATTTCGGGCAATTTCAAAGAATTATTAAAATTTTTATAAAGTTTTCTTAAGCTTCGATATTAATACTTTTGAAACTACTCGAACGGAGCAGTATCTTCACTTTGCAGGATAATACAAAATTATTTAGCCTTGTGTTTATGATATTCGAAATTCTTCCTTTGAGCGTCTTAAATTATCCTGCCGTTGTAACTGCTTTGTATTTACTTACATGACTGAACTTGTTTTCTTCTTTTTTCATTATGTTTTCATACAACTTGCTTCCGGCTCAAACTTTGTCTGATTTGTCAACTTGTTAGCTTTTGTTGTTGTTGATGTTGTTGTTTTTTTTTTTTTGCGTTTTTAATTTGTTGTTTATTTCGAACGCTTGTGTTGATGATGACTTGACATCTTTATAAGCTACCCCCTGGTACGAAAGAGATGGAGCACTGCATAGAGGGATTGTGCGAGATAGCTTTTATCCTTCAAAAGGATTCTTTCGCACTGACAATTTTAAGCGGCTTTCAAGCCAAATATAACAGCAACAAAGCATGTTTAAACCTAAAGGCAACAATTATTCAGCAGCAAAGACTCTGTTTGCACAATTATGCCAACACTGAAAGCAGAGAAGCTGAAACACACATACAAACAAACACTTAGCTACAGTTCGTATAGAAGCGCACTTTGACGTATTTACAAGCGTGTTTCGCATACAATTGTGCCGCGCCTGTTTTAACTGGCTTAAACTTGACGGTTTTATTTTGTGATTTATTTGAACAGGATATTTTAGGCACATAACGTCAGTTTTTAGCATTATGATGTGTTTTTTCTTTTTTTTTTTTTTTTTTTTTGTTATTGTGTTGGTTGGTTCGTTATGCAAGTTAACAACCAACTAGGAACAATAACAATTTAGGCATTATTCTGCAGAAACTCGGGTTCACACTCACGTCCATTTTAATCCAATAACTCCATCACGTAGACGACAGGAAGTAGCACACACACATACACACTCACACAAACATCTAGATACACATCCAGTTAACAATTGCTCTTTCATTTGCTGTTCATTGGCGTGATTGTTATGCTAGAGTTCGCAGCATGTTGCATATCCTTGTTTGTGCAACGTACACATAAAAAAATTCAACAAATATAAATTTACCCAGCAGTAACGGCATTTCAGGCTGCGCCTTTTCAAATCCTTTTTTTAATTCCCATCATGTACGCGCTAAAAAAACTTCGTTGCAGGACTTCAACTTTTGAAGTTTGCAGGAAATTTTTAACTCGTCAACATGATTTTGCTCTTTCGAAAAGCCCGATTTAGAAGGATTGCTTTTTTTTTTAACTCTATTGCTTTGGCAAACAACATTTGGGAGGCGAACAAACTGTTTTTGGCAGCCATCAAGCTGACCAGAGTTTAAATGAAATGTTTGAAGTGTTGCCACCGAGCGCTAAAAGCATCGGCCTAAATTAGGGAGAGAAAATCTCACAACTTGAATTTAAAATTCACCTAAACTTTTAAATTTCTTGCTGCAATTTATGAAAGCAAGAAATTTTGAGTTGTTTCTTAAGAAAATTGATAAATTTAAATACTTTAAAAAGGATAAGAAGCAACAGTTCCTTTTTCACTTTCTTCGCATAGAACGAAAGATCAACTTAGATGTGTCCTCATTTTCACTCAACTTTGACATTTTGAAAGACTCAAATAGTAAAACACACAAACACGTTGAGAGCCACTCGTGCGACACCTTTTAATCGAATCAAGAAAATGTGAACAACAACAGTCAATAACAATAAGTAAAGAAGGACACAAATTGAGATAAAGTGAAACACACAATTACTCTTCGCCTTCACAGTGGGATGAGCTGCAGATGGTGCAAAATGGTGGGTACTTAAAATTGCATGAATCAGCTTTTATAACAATGGAAACATGTTTCTATTTTATATTTCTGTTTTGTCTTTGCCAACCAACGCCGATTGTAGAATTTTCAATGCTGATTGTTAAAAATGTTCCCTTTTAAAACAAAATGGGGAGCTTAGGCCAGTTAATGTAGGGTTTTGCTGGGAAATTATTGGCGAAAAGCCAATCCTTTCCTTTTAATCGCATCATTAGAACTAAGACCAAGGGACTTAAATTAAGATATTTGAAGTTTGGGTGTTTGTCCCATTCTACCTAGTGAACTTTTGTACCATGCCCACTTTAAATTCTCGGTTTTTGCTTTATCACTTATATCTCCAGTAGCTTTCATTCAAAAGAAAAAATATTGGAAAGATAAATTCAAGAGCATAAAATTGTTTATCAGTCGAAAAACCTAAACTTAAGAACAACTCAAGTAATAAGTAAGGGATTATAATTAGAAAGATACCCCAAATACATCGAAATTTTCAAATAACAACCAAAGTACGGAATCGTGCGCTCGCGGGTCTTTTTGAGTGTGCGATTCGATGAGTGTACTATCGTACACTCGTACTCTACTAAATATTTTATCACTCTCATTCACGACAGTGTTCCATATACCTACCCATGATAAAATTATACAAGGTAGGAGTGACAGTTTTTTTTTTTCTTTCACGAACTGTCAAAAAAAGTATAAATTACAGAACGAAGAAAGTAGAAAAGAAAATAGAAAGTCAAATATACAGGCAAATGACAGTCGTTGCAAGACACTCGTGAGAAAATAGCCAGTTGTCACTCCTACCTTGTATAATTGTATCATGTACCTACCAAAATGTACGCGCTTATGGACGAGAGCGCAGATGAGACTTTTAATGCTCTTGACACAGTTCGTAAGAAAACTGGCCAATGCAAAAAAAAAAACAAAATAGCGCTCAGCTAGTCATTGCAACATTTATGAATTGTGTAGACTTCTTGGACAGTATTATATGATTTTATTTATAAAAAGTTTATAAAAAAAGTTCTACTTGAATAATAAATGGAATAAGGCCATCCAATGGACCTTTTTGTGCTTTTATTAAAAAGTTTTGCACACAATTTTTAATCAAGGAGTCCTCAAAATACAGAGGAGTGTCAATGATCCAACTAGTTCCATATATAATCCCAGTGTAACCTATTTATTTGCACAAAATCAAACAGTTTTAATGACTTAAGTAACAAAGTAATATCATCAAAAATAGAAATCATCATAATTTCCTAATGTGAACCGAGCTATGACTTGACAATTGTTTATTTGAAAGCTTTTAGATTCCACACTAGTTTTATTTTAATTTTTTTATTAGAAACTGATATACACATCTGGACACAAAAATAGGTACATCCCCTAAAAAATGGTTTTTGATCAATATGTCATAGTTTAATTGAACGTTAAAAATTTACCGTTACACAAGTGGTCCCGTTATTGACAGGCAATCTATTTGCAGTGCAGTTTCTAATCTAAAATTAAGTTACCAAGAGATATATCACGAAGTAACAACGCGCTGACAAAAAAATAGGTAGGTACACTTTCAGAAAAAAATATTTTAAGTGCATTTAAAAAAGTTTTTTTTCGTGCTTTTTTATTCAAAAGTGTAGTTTTGGAATTTTTCTTGAAAGGTTTGTACAATAATTTCAAATTTTGAAGCCTTCATAAAAGATTTTGTATCTAGATGGGTCGCGGTCAATGATCAGTCAATGATAGATGGTTCAATGATCAACACCCGAATAAAAGCGGATTGCTATTGAGATGCGTGCTGGAGGAAATGGATATGGAACGATTGCCAAAATTCTTGGACGTTCTCGAAATTTTGTTGTGAATGCTTTAAAGAAAAAAAAAATGTGGAGAAAAACGTAAAAGAAAACGGAAAACCACACTAAACGATGACCATCGCATTAATATAATGGCGAAAAAGGACCCTTTATAGGTTCAAGAACAATAGCAGCAGAATTAGGCAACAAAGTATCTTCACGGACTATTCGACAAAGGTAAGTGGATTCATGGCTCTATGGCAGAATAGCCCGAAAGGTTCCACTCCTTCGTAAGAAAAACATACACGCGAGGAAAGAATTTGTCAAAATTCATGCCTCATGGTCAGGAGATGAAGGAGTCAAAAAGTCGAACATCCTATGGAGCGACGGGACCAAAATAAATTTGTTTTCTAATGATGCCGCAAGGAATTTTCGTCGCCCAAAAGGTAAAGATTTCGATCCGCGGTACACAAGGAAAACGGTCAAACATGGTGGTGTAAACATAATGGTCTGGGGATGCTTTTCCCACTATGGCGTAGGCTCTATATTTCATATTCAGGACATTATGATCCAATTCGAATATGTGGAAATATTAGAAGGAATAATGTTGCCTTACGCAAGTGAAGAAATGCCCTTAATTTGGTGGTTCCAACAAGATAATGACCCCAAGCACTCATCAAAGTTGGTTAAGGATTTTTTTTTAAGGACAACAAAATCGACTGTATGTCCTGGCCCAGTCAATCACCCGACCTCAACCCGATTGAGAATCTTTGAGGTGAATTGATGAAAAGAATATCTAACCAAACTTTTAAAAATAAGGACGATTTGTAGGAAAAAGTTCAGCAAGCATGGTACCATTGGAGACGTGCCAGCATTTGGTTTCGTCCATGCCTAGAAGAATTCAGGCTGTTTTGAAGACTAATGGCGGATATTCAGGATACTTGCTTGTACTAAGCTGAGGTATTCTCAAAACAGTAAATAAAATTAAATTATCTAATTTTTTTTCTTTAGAAACTGTCGGTTTTCCTATTTTTATGGCCACATGAACATCATTGTCATTACCTTTTGTTATGAATTACTTATTTTTCTTTAATTTTGTTTGGAATTCAAACTGCGTGAAGTTAAATTCGTCCATTGGTATGCATTATTTAAGAATTGTGCGTGTCAGTTTTGAGAATTTCTTCATTGAAAAGTAGTACCATGAACCTAACATTTACTACTTTTCAAAAATTTCCAATCGTCAAAATCCTTACATGAAATAACTTATTTGCAGTTGTTTAAGTTTAAAAAATTTTTTAGAATTTGTCATAAATTTTTCAGCTTTCCTGTATTACCAAGTCGATGTCAAAGTGATTTCAGTACAAATAAAGTTCAATTCGTTCCCAAAGTAAAATTCGTACTTTCAATAGAAGTACGAATTAAACTTGCAAAAAGTACGAATTTAACTTTGTACAGAGAAGAAATATTGGTTTGTGTCTTTGCTAAGTTATCTTCGGGTTTACGAATTTAACTTCACGCAGTTTGGAATTGAAATTGTTTTTCTTATTTTTAGTATATTGAACTCTAAAATTATAATTACTTTTTTATAAAAAAATATTTGAATAATAAATTATTTCAAAAAAACTCGATAAAGCCCTGGTGTACCTATTTTTTTAACACAACAAAGCAAAATGTGTTGTAATAAGCTAAAATGAATAATGAATTTGAATAATGAACAATAAATTTAATTAATAAACCAAAATCAAACAATCACTCTTATAACGATTTCATTTAAAACCTTTATTGGGTCAAATGACCCATTGCGGTTGTTAGACCTATATAATTTATTATTATTAAATAAATACATAAAGAGAAGGATAAATATTGATAAATTACCACACATGTGTTGTGCAAGAAAAGTAAAGAGAAATGCGGATGTTACTAGATCGTGTTCAAAAATTTCTGACAGAAAGTTTAAAATGGGTCATTTGGCATGTTAGACTAGTTCTAGTGAGGATTTATCAAACTTTCTAAACAGAAATAAGAAAAAAAATATAAAAATCATTTTTTATTTGTCTTTGTAAAAAGCGCCGTCAGTTACCCGATTATGTTAGACGAAGGTGTCACAAACGGACAAAGAGTTTTATGAACGAAAGATTCTTTTTGGAGGTAAGGTAGGAAAGTGAGCAATCCTAACTGGCAAAGGCTGCCAATTCTATGAAAGATTCTTTAAGTGTGATAATAGGAAGTAGCTGGGCGAAAAGGGAAATACGTAATGATTATATTTTGCGATAAGTTGTATTTTTAATTTCCGTTGATTTTTTCAAACAATTTTGCTCATATTTATTAAAATATTTTTAGTATGCCTTAACAATTCGAGTTTAGTTATCATTTTGAATATCTATGGAATGTTTTACTTTGGATAAATTACAAACAAAAAAAAAACCTAAAATAGAGTGAGCAAGAACAAAGCTAAGCGGATGTTTGTGGATGTTTTTTGAGGCGGTGAGATGTAACCGACAAATTTTATTAAAACTCGACATATTTTGTTTCAATCTGTTCTCTTATTTTAGTTTTTTTTTTTTTTTTTGGGAGTGCAGCAGACGGGAAAATTCGACAGCTTCAACATTTTTCTTTGCTTTAGCTTGCCAAAAATTTCATTATTGGCAGGAAACCACCGCCTCTCTTTCGAGTCGCTCTTATTTGTTGTAGGCTAGATGGGAATACTTCAAATGACAACAACAACAACAACAACAATTTCCATAAAATAATCATTTTAATTTCAGTCTTGCAGGCATCACTGCCAAAATTCATTGGCACTTGTTTCATGCTGATAGTGCTGTGCTTCAGGAGCAGGCGTCAGCCAGCGTGGGTGTTCACCATACTGGCACTGGTAAGCGCCTCTAGCATTTCATCTTTATTCATCCTACTAAGAACTAGTGTGTGCGATGTACATTTATGTTTTTGGTGCATAAGTGGCAAAGTTTTTGGTGTAGTCGTTCGAAGATTGTAATAATAATAATAATAGTAATGATCATTATTTTGGGGATTATGTGCAGTCATTGAGGAGCTATGGCAACTATGGGCAACAACATCTTAGATAACGGAAGTAGGCACAGCAATTATATTAAGCCTATACAATCGGGTTGTTTTGTAAGGTTTGGAAGAACAAACATGATATAAATGTGTTAATTTACGAGTGGTTAAATTAATTGGTTAACTTATGGCATTTGAAAAAAAAACACTTTTTCAAAAATAGTGCCCACAGATGCATAGAAAAAAAACCAATGTTCCCCTAATAACTAAAGCTCTTTAGCTGATTGGTAACTACAACCGCTTTGGCACACTTCTTCAAACAATTATATTATTTAAGCCTAAGCTTACATTTCCAAAAAATAAATAATTATAATTGCTGCTGAGCATGGTGATTCATCCTGACAGTCAGTGTAAAAGTTTGCTTTTACGCTTTGTTCGCATTTGTTCTGTATAATCCTTTATAGGTTGTTTTACTTTGCAAGGACAAAACTTCAAAAATAATTTAGGGATGCAAAACTGCGGTCACAAAATTATTGTGTGTGTTTGTGGAGTGTGGAAAGGGTGGAAAGGGTGGAAAATTCTCAATCAACTTTCGTTTATGTAGTTCAAAAAGTTTTTAATACCTTTGTTCACTTTAATGACCTTGTCATTAGTCGTTAAAACCAGAAAGGTCCGTCCAACTTATTTTGAAGGGAATTAAAAAGTTTTTTCAACCTGCTGGTGCACTGTTGGCACGAACTGGCTTTTGGCAAAAACGGTCAGTATTTATTCGTGAGCATTTTGTTCCATTAAGAAGCTATATTGTCCAAAAGCGTTTTTTAATGAATTAAATTTAACAGTTAAGCTTGATTTTGGTGGTTAAAGTAAATAATTAGTAGTTCTTGTGAATTCATACGACTTCTTTAAATCACTTTTCTATTCCACTTAGTGGGCATTCTACTGTCGCGAATATAAAAACTAACGTTTTTAAAAAATTTTTTCCTTGAGAATATAATTCACAACAAGTTTTCAAGATTTTTTTATTAGGGACATATTTAAAGAATACAAAAAAAAATTTTATTTTGCTCTTATGAGAGAGTGTTATTTAATTTCTTTCAAAACATGTTTCGACAGCTGTATTCAATATCCTATCCGTAGTTGTTATCTAAAAAAATTCATACCAAAAAGAGGGTTCTTGGATTGTTTGAGATTTTGCTGCCCAATCCCATCTTTAATCCTTAAAAACACGATTTATCTTGAGCCCCTGATTTTCTGCCATCTGACCTGAAATCAGAATTTCGAAATTGGTCTGACTTTTTTAAAATTTTATTAAATTTTACTGGAATTTTTTAAAAGTTTTTTTTATTTATTACAAATTTCTTTTTAATTTTTACGTTTGTTTTAAAAATCTTTTAATATTTTTAATTTTTTACATTTTCTGAAATTTTTTAAAATTAATTATTTTTAAATGAATACTTTATTTCTTAATTTATCAATTTTTTTATATATGTATTTCATTTTTCTTATGATATATTTTTTATTATTTATAAAAAGTTTTTAATTTTTTTTTAAATATTTTCTTTCTTATAAAAAATGTAAGACTTCTAATTTTATTTTTTTTTTTTTATGCCTCACGTTTAAAAAACGTGAATGGGGTATATTAATTTTGTCACTCCGTTTGTAACGCCCATAAGGAGGGGTGGCAGGTATAGAAAAATATATATATTCTTGATCAGCATCACCACCCGAGTCGATTTAGCCATGTCTGTCTGTCTGTCCGTCTGTCCGTCTGTCCGTCTGTCTGTCTGTGATCACGATTACAGCCGTAATTTTCAAGCTATCATCTCGAAATTCGATATTTAAGCTTTTATCTAAAAAATACAGGTCAAGTTCAAAAATGAGCCAAATCGATTGAAAACCACGCCTACCTCCCATACAAAGTGACTTTATCAAAACGGTTAAATTCCACAAAAATTAATATATGGACTTGAAATTTTGCATATGAGCTTTGATATATAGTATATACTCTGTGTATAAAATTCAACCAAATCGGATCAAAGCTACCCCCACCTCCCATACAAAGTGGCAAATAAACATTTTATTGACTGCTTAAGACTTTGAATATACTTTGGTTCGGCCGTGGGGGTATTTTAACTTCGGCCCAGTCGAAGATCATTTCTTACTAGTTTTTATTTTTTATTGTTTTTTAAAATTTCTTTAATTTTTTAATCACCATCTGAGGACGATACCATGGGTTATTTCATATTAATATATTCAGGGAGTAAGATTTTAAAAAGATTAAGAAAAACCACCCACCAGCATAAAAAAAAATTTACGGAGAGTTTTGTCATCCTGCAAACGCTTGCTGAATCTCTTCACAAAGTTCGTTAATATTTCGCATTGTCTGCATTTTTTCTGAGGCATCAGATTTCGAGGTTCGAGAGATCAAATTCAGATCCCGAGACATTAGCCATTCCTTTTCTTATCTGTATTTTTTACTATTTTACTATCCAACCCAGTAAATCCTGATGAAACTATCAACATTTTTTTTTTTTAGACTAAACCAACGCTCAAGGGATGCCCCTTGATGCCCCCTATGAATGCGAAAGCATTGTGTTGATTCGGAAGACGGGTGATAGTTGGAGGGTGGAAAGATAGAGTAGTGTCGGTGAAGATTTGTTTTAAATTTACACAGCTCAAAACTGCCGGGAAACACGCTCGCATGGAGATTGTTCCACAATTTTACTGTGCGACTAAAGAACGAATTATCCCAGTAATGCGAGGTTCTATTAGGCATCAAGGCAATTGTAAAGGGGTGGGCTTGGTGAGCTGCCCGAGTGGACCTGGAAAACACACGAGTTGATGGAGTCAAGTCATGTATCTCCCTTGAACACTTCCCATAGTAGTACCTGTACATGAGGCTTAGGCAACCAGCATTGCGTCGATGCCCAAGAGAGTTGAGAGAAGATGAAATGTTTTCATCCCCTATCAGATATATCGCACGTCGTTGAATTCGGTCCAGAAGCTCCAAATAAGATCTTGAAGCCCCTGCCCAAAAGTGCGAAATTTGATTTTTGTTTTATGGGACCACAAGATCGTTCGGCATTATTCCTCATTTTCTGTACAAATACTGTTTTTTTGTTTAGAACTTCAAAAAAACAATTTTGTCTCTGTCTTAAGGTTATAGGAGCTTTTCGCGGAGATCTACGAAATTCTTTTTTTCCCCAATCGTCCAATTTTATTGTTTAACCCAACCAAGTTTGTTGTAGTTTGTTGTAGACTTAATCCAGGTCGCATATAGACAAAATATTTATAGTAATTGTACTGTTCGCTTATTTTTCGTGTATTTACTCTTTTCAGTTGTATGGCAATAATAATGTGAACACTAATTTTTAGGATTTTGGTAGAGTTTTTTTTATATCGTTAGCCTTACATGTTGCAATAATTGAATTCATTATGGTTGGTATTTAATTTAAATTTTCAATTTTCAAATTCAGATTCACTTTCTAACAAAAGCCTCATACTTTCTTTACTAATTTTTTTCAGGAAAGTGTACATATGATTCTACTTTGTTGTCTAATCAGAATTTTTTTTTCTTTTTTTTTTTTTTTTGGATTTACCCACAACAGAGTTGCGTTTAAACAACAATATTATTGGACTCTGAACATAGACGCCATACGAGTCGGTTTGCCCCAACTTAACATAAGTTATATCATTAATTTTTATGCATTCTCAGCAGTGGTAAGAAACAACAGTTAAAAGAATAAGGTAATTGAAGTGGGGTATGATTAATATTATTAATAGATGCCATAAATGACCAAAAAAAAAAATAAGTTTATAAATCGCTATAAACACACATTTACATGTTTACTTAAACAGAAACTGCCAAAAGTATGCAAGCAAAATTCCAGCACTCGAATGGATTAATGAATATTTAGTGAAATGAGAATTGTGTAACACCCAAAGAAATAATTAGTAGTCAATGCAATAGAATCTAGAATTACATTTGAAGAGTTCAACAAATGGAATTTATTGTGGAATTCCTACAACTCCCCAACAACTACAAAGAACAATTAATATTAAGATAATGTTACTAACATTTTTTTGTTTGCGTGCACAATAGCATTGTAAACAATCTCTCTAATATACAAATCCACATACAAAAATATGAAATTTGCTGCTGTGGTAGCTGATTTTCGGCATTCAAATATGAATTTGAAAATGTTTTAATTAAGAGTGAAGGAAGTGAGCCATGCCACTGAATTTTAGGTTGGCAGCGCATGTGGAGATGTGTGGGTGGATGAAGGTAGCTCGGTTTGTCGGTTAAATACGTGCTTTTGGAATTGGAGAATATAGCGTAATATTAGAAATCATGCTGAGGCATGATTTTGGTTAATTTTCTGATATGAATTGCGTGCTAAGTTGTTGTTAAGCTTGTGCTTAATTCGAACAAAGAAATATTATTTTATTTTAGTGTTTTATTTTTGGCCAAATTTATGAACACTCGAAATAAAATAGAAATTTTCGGTAGGTAAGTAGGAAGGAAGAACAAAGAAATAAAGTTGTAGTTAAATTAATTAAAGAGCTTCGCATGGAAATATACACTAGAAAGGGTTGGGAGGCTATGTGCGTGAGTATGTTAAAATCAAAATGGAGATTGGCACACCCAAAAAAAATCCGATGGTTAGTCTCACTTATACCTACTTTCTCTAGTAAAATAACTTATTAGATTGGAAAAAGCAGACGAACAGCTTTAAGAACATTAGGTTTTGTTTTTGACGTGACGAAGTTACGTTATACTCCTCTAGTTTCCAAAAAAGTTAAAAAATTAATTTTTTAAAAATTCATCTGCAATTCATTGAATTGTTACTCGCTGGGTATAAGAGCTATGATTAAAAAAATAGTATGACCATAAAGGTAAATTCTTTGACTATATTAAAAAAACAAAAAAAAAAATTCAATACGGCATAGGGACGTAGTAAGAGCTGCGTTAGCAACGCAACTGAAAATTTGTTACATGGAATTATTACTCGCTGAGTATTAGTGATAGAATTAAAAATACGATACGCCAATAAAGGCCTACTGGAAGCCCTCACAACAAAATTAGACAAAAAATTTCTGACATCATAAGGACGCTGAGAGAGCCGCTCAAAGATCGATAACGCAACATTCATGCAGCGGCGTTGCATTGAATTTTTACTCAGTGAGTATATAACCTGCGATAAAAGTTTAAAAAGTTAAATGAAGGCTTTATACATGGCTTTACGACAAAAATAAAAAAAAAATTCCGGCCTCGTCAGGTCCTGAATATAGCAGCTTATGTAACAGAAACGTAATATCGTTGCATGGAATTATTACTTACTCAGGAGGAGAGCTACGGTAAATTTTGTTTTACGACAGCATGGATGTGTTATTACGCTTCACAACTAAATTACAAAAAAAATTCTTGTTGTCATGATTTCAGGGATGCAATCACATAATGCAGAAAAAATGCTACAGCCATGAAAAACGTTGCATGGATTTTTTACTCTGTGACTACTAGTGCAACGGTAAATTTTAATGAACCAAAACGAAGGTGAGGTCTTCGGGCATATGACAAAAATAAAAAAAAAAATTGACGGCGTGTCAAAGACCCTCAGGGAACCGCCTAATGTGACGCATATGCATCACTTTTGCTGGATTAATTGAAATGAAAGCACAACCAATGGGGAAGCAAAAAAAAAGCTAAAAGAAAAGCACCCACTACAAATTAACAACAACTCCAACTCCAACACCAACACCAACACCAACACCAACACCAACACCAACACCAACACCAACACCAAAACCAACACCAACACCAACACCAACACCAACACCAACACCAACACCAACACCAACACCAACACCAACACCAGCACCAACACCAATACCAACACCAACACTAACACCAACAAAAAACACCAACACCAACCTCAACACCAACACTAACATCAACACCAACATCAACACCAACATCAACACCAACACCATTACCAACACCAAAACCAACACTAACATCATTATCAACATCATTATCAACATCAACATCAACATCAACATCAACATCAACATCAACATCAACATCAACATCAACATCAACATCAACATCAACATCAACATCAACATCAACATCAACATCAACATCAACATCAACATCAACATCAACATCAACATCAACATCAACATCAACATCAACATCAACATCAACATCAACATCAACATCAAGATCAACATCAAAATCAACATCAACATCAACATCAACATCAACATCAACATCAACATCAACATCAACATCAACATCAACATAAACATCAACATCAACATCAACATCAACATCAACATCAACATCAACATCAACATCAACAACACCAACAACATCAACATCAACGACACCAACAACAACAACAACAACAACAACAACAACAACAACAACAGCAACAGCAACAACAACAACAACAACATCAACTTCAACATCCACATCAACATTAACATCAACATTAACATCAATATCAACATCAACATCAACGTTAACACCAAGATCAACATCAACATCAACATCAACATCAACATCAACATCAACATCAACATCAACATCAACATCAACATCAACATCAACATCAACATCAACATCAACATCAACATCAACATCAACATCAACATCAACATCAACATCAACATCAACATCAACATCAACATCAGCATCAGCATCAACATCAACATCAACATCAACATCAACAACAACAACAACAACAACAACAACAACAACAACAACAACAACAACAACAACAACAACAACAACAACAACAACAACCACAAAAACAACAACAACAACAACAACACCAACAACAACAACAACCACAAAAACAACAACAAAAACAAAAACAACAACAAAAACAAAAACAACAACAACAAGAAACTTCGTCACGTCAAAACCTACGGGTGTGTCCACGCCACAGCCAACTCCTTTTTAATTTTCGAAATTTCTTAAAATATTTTTATAATATTTTTACACTGGGATTTAAAGTTGTTCAAATCTATATTATTCCTATATTATAGACAACGAACCATCTCAGTAGTCATTAAAAGCAATGGACGAAACGCAACAATATACGCCCTGAACTGCTTTCCCAACCATTGTTTTCTCTAGAAATGGAAACGCCTTCAACGACTATTATCATTTTCACACTCTCAAAAGTTGGCTCACGGAAAAAAGATTTACGTTAAAAAGATCGCTGCACTTAGTGTATCTATCTTAAAGATGAGTACAGTGATTAATAAAAAAGAAATTAGCCAAAAATAACGTTTTCCTATACGTTCAGACCAAGGATTTATTGTTAAGTCCAGTACTTACGAACTTTGTTCAATTTTTACAACTACACAGTAGATTTTTACGGAAGTCTACCAGGCCCTGAAGAAGGTCAACTCTGTGAAATCAACTAATAGGGAGATATCCACGGATTTATTGAGATACCTACAAAATTTTAAACATTAATTTTTTGTCTAGAAAAATAATCAACAATATAATAAAGAATTTAATTTTATTTTATTTTTAAAATTTTAAATTGACTTTTTCGATAGCCATTAGGATCACTTTCAAAGAAGTATAATTATATAGGTTTATAATTTTTATAGTCATATTGAATTTGCTATTTTGCATTTTCAACGACAAGCCCCCCAACTCCTTCAACCAATCAAGCTTCGTACGGTAAAGTTATATTTCCTTAATGCAAGATTGATTGCATGGGATTGTGAACAGCCCTTATATGTTTTTATGATTGCAAATGATGCAAACATATTTTGCATCACCGGATTGTGTATACAAAAATATATTTTCTAGATTGAAATCACATTCGTAGCAAATTTTTGAATTGTGATGAAAAACTATAGGTATAAAGAATAATTTTCTTCAAGTGCAACAAAATTGCCTACACTTGGTAAAGTTTTGCATTTAAAATTTAATGTATTTTGTTTTTATAATGTCCCAAATTTACTACAAATAAATTTCACAAATACATGATACACCACATTGTGAATACCCCTAATGGTTTTCATAAATAAAAAACATTAACATTTTTTTCTATTACAATAGAATCGTTTCGAACAGCTAAAAACGAAAACTAGCAATATTTTTATCTACGACTTTGTATGGGATTAAATTTTATTTATTTTTTGTCAAAATTACATCCGTTTTCTCTGAGTGTACGAATTGCCCTCCAGACGTAATCGATTTGTTTCGATGCCATTATTTTGGCCATTCAAAACAATCAATACTATTGTCAAGAATAAAGCGTTTCATGCAAATTTTATAAAATTTATTCAAATCCGAAACTTGTTAAGTTTTGAAAATAGAATTTATTAGTTGAAAAATTCTCACCAAAGTAAAACAATAAAAATTTATGGCTATTAGCCAAGCAAATTCAATAATAGCCAATTCATTAGAAGAAATTCTTTTGAGTGTTTGTCTGAACATTAACCGGATTTTAACGGCTTCTCAATAACTTATGGCATAACACGAAAAAATTAAAAATTTAAACAATTAATTATAGTTTGTTTTACCTTTTATTTGCAAAATAAAACAAGTTTACGTTACTTAAAAATCAACATGTTTGATTTAATATTTCTGCGAACTGGCGTCTAAATTCTCAGGTAATTCAACAGAAAAAAAATACTTATTTCAAAGATGTTTTCAACTTTAACGATAGCAACAAAAACTCACATGTGAAGTATAAGAAAGAAAAACAGAGAGAAAACAAAAAAAAAACATAAACAAACTCAATGATTTCCAAATAGAATTTAAGGCGCGAATTCATTCGAATGTTTAGCTATAAACTGAACATATTTAAGTATTAATACGATTTTATCACTCTGTATCTTTTGGATAATATTTTGGTTTTAACAAAACATGGGAGAAGAAACACTTTTACTTGTAAGGTTTTACAAAAGCTACGCACGAAATTATAATATAAATGATTGGGAACTCAAAGATATCTACATATTAACAAATTCCTAATCTAGAAATTTACACATAAAATTATCATAACTTCAGGCATAAACAGAGATCAAACTGCGATTCATGGGATACATTAGCTTACTTAATGTACAACAACAAAAACAACAGCACTAGCCAACGACCCATAAATAAACCCAAGCATAATTCAATATTTTTTTATTTTTTGTTTTTTCTAAATATTATTCATACAAGCATGTTTTTGTCGAATTTAAAAGCCCCAATAAAAGATGTCAAATTGACATTTGCTGAGCTTTCATGCGCGTGACGCGAAAATCAAAAATCTCAAGAAACGCCCGAAGACAAAGCGACGACTGATGAGCTGACAGACTGACAAACAGACAGACAGAGAGACAGATAGATAGAGCAGCAGCCAGCTGACAATGAGATAAATCGTCAGAGTCAGACAAATAGGCAGATAGATGTAGCTGATGGCTGCGCCAACAGAGCATCTGCCAAGCGCTCAAATGTTGCATTAAATACTCTGAACAAGACAGACACGGCACTCAATGTTTTAAAAATATTTCAACTTAAAATAAATTCGCACACGATAGAGATAAACGGAAGCTATTTTTACGCAAATTGTTGGCAGAGACGAAAATACATTTCGCATTTAAAAGATGCGTACGATTTTTTGACTGTTAGCTTTTGAATGAGGTGGATAAGTTTGAGCGTGAAAAAATATTCTACCTTGAGAATTAAGACAAAAATATCAGACGCCTAATTTAAAGGGCGTTTCCTATACCCTCTAAAATATGTCTGAATAGTCGCCGGAGAAAAATAAGAGCTCCTGCAAATTACATCTCTTGAAATCTTCAAAACGTCTCATACGTTTTTTTCATTCAAATATATTTTCTTTTGACCACGTCCCGATTTGAACCCAAATAGAGTGGGTCTTAAAATTAATGAGCGCTGAGCGCGCTCAGCTATCGGCTGTTCCCTATAACTTACGAAACCACTCAAATAATTTCACTACATTCGTGACGCAAATAGCGCAGATATGTTGTCTTAAATAACACTGCATAGTTATTAAAAAAAAAAAAAAACGAAGAAAAAATATTAAATAAATAAATAAATTGTGAACACACAGAAAAGTAGTTATTTGAAACTCACCTGATCTTGACAGAAGTAACCGAAACCAATGATACCGGCAATGGCCAAAAAGAGGCAGAATAATATGATGGTTCGTATCTTGGAGCGAGGTTCCATTTTTTTGATTTCGTAAACACCGCTGGGCAGAAGTAAAGCAAAGTCACTATCAACTTGTACCGAAACGTTCTTTTGCATATCCACTGGCATGTTATGTAGGCACAACAATAGCAACGCTTGATGTGATTTAAATAGGTAGGATGTAGAATAGGGTGGGTTAATTTTGGGTGATGGTAAGAGTGCAAAATTAATAAGAAACAAAAGATTGAGATAAGAAAAGGAAAAGGGAAAAGGTTGCAGGCAATAAAGCAAGTAGTAGGTGAAGTTGCGAGGATAATGAGCGCTATTCTTTTTTTCTGCTTTTGTTCACTCTTGACTAGGATTAAAAAATTACACTTTTTTTGCTAGCCTTAGGCTAGCAACGGCGTATACCGTTGCAGAGAGATGCGATGCTACGCTATAATCACGCTGTATAAGGTTTTTTTTTTAAATTAGTCAAAGAGGTTCCAAGTCGATGTAAAATTCTCGCACACGCACCGAAAACATTGAAATAAAACACAACGTGCGTTCGGCGTTAAATGGTGAAATGAGTACCCTTTAACTGCAGCTACGATGACTTGTTGTTTTTGTGGATTATAACTTTCTGTTTAGTTGCTTAAAACTTTGTAGGAAAACATGTTTCAATCTGTAAGAAAAAATTAAAAAAATACAATTAACTCTTGTTTTTTGAAAGCTTGTTAGCTACAACATAATCTTAAACAAATATTTTTTTTCAAAAAAAAAATTACGTATTCACTTTTTAAAGAGCTAACCATAGAAAAAGAGTAAAAACAATGTGATGAAATTAATGATTAGTTCTTAGGAGAGGTGAATTAAAATTTAAGCAAGGATTAAAATTAAGCAACATGGTATAAATCTTAATAAATATAATTCAATCAATTCTTTAAAAGAAAGAGAAAAGACACCAAAATGTTATGAAAACCGTATGAAATAATATAAAAATCATAAAATGCTTCAAAAACGTATAAAAAATAGATTTTACTATGATATTTCGAGCACTCACTTCATTATGAAAAAAATTTCGTTTTTTTAAAAAGAAATATAGCTTCCAGAATTAAAATCGAAGCCCTACTATTCGGCTTTGTTATTTTATATAGAAATAATAAGGGTTTTATTTCGATTAATTTTGACGCCTAATGTCTAAGGGACGTTAAATTCGTTAGACTGAACTTGAATTATCAGAGACACAAACCGTTCTTTTTTTTTATACGTACAAATTTGATATTCTCATTATTTCATTGCAATATTCTACTCACTAGAGTAGACAGACAATATCAGAGGGTCAACTGAAATTCCTGTTTATACGTTTAGTTCTCTGGGTCTCGAGTTGGATTTAAGAAACGAAAGTGTACTTAACTCTTTTATTAAGTGGCTATTTCGTACGTCATCATGTAGAGGAGGCTCAAGTAGACTGCCTTTTAGACCCTTTGAAAAGTGCATAAAATGCATCCAAGTTATTAATACGACCCATTTAAGCAATTTTACTAAAAAGCACGTAGACCCTGGGGGTTGCCAAAATAGTGTATTTTGTTAAAACTATTGCTTCTAAAAGAAGGGTGTTGTGGAAGTGAAGACAAGTGGAGTGTATAGCTTAACTTAATATCGTTTGAATCGGTCTGAGTAAAGAAATCCATTAATTTAAATCCATTTTTTAATTACCGCTTTTATTGACCCTCCTGCTAAAGAGAATAAATTTGTTGATTTACAAAATATCTCAGTTGTAACGGAAATAAACGCACTGCTGCTTGAAAAAGAGATTTGCATTCAATCTGAACTTAAAATTGAGGGCACACACGTTTTAACAGGAGTCCTCTGTTGGCGCCTTTTGCTTTCAGAGTTTCATTATAAAATGGGACAAAAAAGTTCACCTTTTTGAGGTTATAAAGAGAGTTATTTGAATCGGTTTAGAAAGAAAATTTATTTTAATGAAAAGTAGTTATAAATAATTATATAACTTATATAAAGGCAACGAGCAACAAAGGCTATTAGCCTGGAATTAGAATCAGATTTTATAACTTACTATTAAGTATCCTCAGAATAGAATGAAGATAAAAAAGTGTTTTATTTCAATTTACATTTTCAGAAGATATGATTTTAAGTAAATCGAAGGGTTTATTGAAACAAATAATATCTTGAATTCGTATATTTAGACCAATTTTTAAGGATAGTTGGCAGTTACACGTTCAGAAGTAATTTCATTGTTTAGCAGATGCCCGTGAGTACTCTTTGTATAACTTATCCGTAGTCTAGTAAAGATTTTTAAAATTTAATTTAACTACCTAAATTATATACTTATTGCTTTTATATTCAAAGTTGCAAAGCAGTCAAACATTCATTTAATTTATATTTTTTTTTTTATTAAAAAGGATTAACTTGAACCGCATGTTTTAATCTTCCAAAAAAAAAATTCTTCATACACCCGTACACTTGATTACTATTCTGTAAATTTGCATCACCAATTCTGTTGGAGGTGTTGTTTGTCACTTTTTGTTTGGGTTCAATTAAAACATTGGGTAATGTACAGCCTCAAAGGCTTAAGTTCGCATTTCCAATTTCCAAAAGCATGTTATGACATAGCTACAAAAAATTATTTGGCATTTTTTTGCAATGAGAGCGTCAAAAAAAATAGCTTTAAAATAAAGCGGTTTTTACAAAAACAAAGCAGCAATAATCCCCATAAAATGGATTTAAAAGCGCAGAGGTTGTGTGTCCTACTCTGCTAGGTGGAAACGGGTTGGTGAAGAGCTGCTTCATTTACATGCATTGCTGCGTTTTCAATTGAATTTACAATGGATTAATTGAACAACAAAAACTGGCAACGCATTCACTGCCATAGAATATATGCCAAGTGGAGCTGTCCAAGTGGAGCTGCCTGCTGATGTCTTCCTTTTTTCCCAGCACTCCACGTAGCAGCTGGGGGTCGCTTTTAAGCTGCATCCAACAATCAATTTCTAGCCAACCTTCGCCCAAACATTGATTTACCTCCCTGTCTGGTTGTCAGACAGAAAAACGGACGGACAAATCACGTTTGGAGTCGGTGTTATGCATGTGCCAGCCAGATTATTCGAGCTACTATAAACAACAAAAACAAGTGAGCAAAACAGCTGCTTGCAAATTTTCTGATTTTCAATATGAAAATGCAGATTTAATTCATAATTTAAACAAAGCTCTGCTATTATTTAATGTAACAAACAATTCACCTTAAACATTTTTTATTTATTTAGTCCTTATCGCCTTTATTTACTTTATTTTTTGCACAAATCTTTTTTACTTGCTCTCTCACTTTGTTTTATCGTATTTTCGTATTTCCAATATTTATCAACAATTTGTAAACATTTCACTTTCTTCACTTTGAACCATGGATTTTTGCTGGCACAATTGTTTGTGCTTGGAGCCACATATTTTTCCAATACACTGTACTGTTAGTTTTTGTTTTTGCTACAATTGTTTGATAAGTTTTCACAAATTTTCCTCCAGTTTTCCATCTGGCATTGGAAAATCGCGTTCATTTAACATATAACATTTAGCGTTTAGCTATCCGACAATTGTACCAAATTCGACGCCATGTTTCTGTCAACTGTCTCTGGCTACGAATCAGTTGCTGAAGCCATGAAACGAATGACAGCCAGCAGTTGAAGGGCGAAACAGCGTTGCCAATCGCTTAGGATATTTTTGACAATTCGTTCATTTGGCAGCGTTTGAGTTTGCGGATAAAACTGATACTAAAATGATATAGAACAAGTTTACTTCAGGTGAAGTAATATTTTAAATTTTTTGATTTAGTTTTATTATTTTTGATCTAAGAATAATGGTGCCATTCTTAAAACTTTTAAAATTATCAAAGGAACATCAATATAAAACCTTGTTTAGCACAATACCTATTATATACATATTACCAAACCTTTTAAATTATTATGATGAAGATGATGATAATTTTTTTTAACTTATAGTACATTCGCACTGGCTCGAAATTGCTTAAATTTGTGAGATGATTTCGGTTGAAATTGTGACTGTTCATACTGAATTGAGGTAATTTCTTTTGTCGTTTATTTGTATACTTTTTCGTTTATTTGTTTACTTTTCTATTCAAGAGAAAAACATTGCATCTTTTATTGATATCTTTGTAACATATCAACAAAAAAAGGGACAAATGATAAAGCTGAATGATATATTCACCAGAAAATACACTGAAGACAACGCCGCTCATTGAAAGAAAAAATAAAGAACTTGCAAATAAATATCAACTCAAGAAGACAGCAGTTCATGCTTCTGGTCTTTGCAGCCAGACTATCATCACACTGTTGTCATCCTTTATTGTGGACACCACGCATTTCATCCACTTTCCCGTCTAAAAATTTAAAAGAAGCTCCAGGAGTCCACAAATTCATTTTTTTAATTCCTTTTTTTTTCTATAAATTATCAAAAATTCAAATTATCAACGCATTCAAAAAGACGATAAAATTATTAATATTTTGACTGATTATTTTGATTGACAATATATTTTTTGGCAGTGCTGCTAAATTTGGTATCAACATACCTGGGTTGCCTTACAATTTAACTCAATTTCGTGGTCAATTTCGATGAAATTGAAATTGGTTCCGAATATCATATGAAAGTATTTGTATGGCTAAATTAAGCAATTTCAACTCAATTTCAGGTGAAATTGAGAATATGTTGGAAAGTGCGCAGTTTCGGCCCAGTGCGAACGTACTATTAGGCTCTTAAAATTCACTCCATTTGTAATTAATTTTTTCTGGTGTTGGACTACCTGAAATACATGTCAACTTTCTAAGCATATACTAGCTTTTGTAGACATAAATTTTAAAAATTTTACATAGTTTTTTACGTAGTTTTTTCCTGGATCTTTTTTAGAGGTTAATACACATTAACCTTAAAAAAATACACCTATGCATGCACTACTACAAAAATTCCAAAATAGCACCTTAATAAAACTCCATACAAAACAGTTGAATTCATTGCTTATAAATCATTGCTTATAAATCAAATTGAAGACTGAAATATTTTCTTTTTTTTTTCCTTCATAGGATTATCTAAACAATCATTACCTTTTCCCTTCAAATTTTTTAAGTGGTATGTTTAATTGAAAATAAAAATACATAAATATTATTTTTTTGCACAACAGAAAATAAATGCATAAAGTGTCCGTATCAAAAAATTGTCAATGCTTATTTTGCTGTGAAAATACATTAAAAATTTTTTTACTCTGAACCCATACATTCCTTCTTTCTCTACATCAAAATCAACAACCAATTAAATATTACAAAAATTGTACTAAGAAGGAAAATTTTCTCAGAAGCATTTGTCTCAAAATTGATTAGGTAATATTGCGCAATTTTTATTGATGCGTCTTGCTCCAAGATAACGAACACCCAAAAGGAATATACAACAAAGTTAAATTTATGAGATCTGATCAAATGTTTATGAAATGCAAATTTTTAAATATGTTCTAATTTGCTTACTACATTGTAGGTCTGTTTCCGTACGCACTTCAAGTTACTTGAAGTTGCTTGAAGACGTTTCTTTACACATTTTTCGAATTGAGAGAGAAGAAGAACAAGCAAAATGCCACTCTCTCGAGCCTCGAAACTAGCTAGAACAATTTCTTCGAGCACGATAAGAGCAAGCATCAAGAATAACAAGAAAATTTCAAATAGGTGTAAATAAATTTGGCGCTGCTTGCGTTTATAGGAAATCAGCTGTTGTGCTTGAAACTCGCTAGAAGTCGTTTCCGTACTTTTTTGCAAATTCTCTCATTTTGACAGATAATTTAATTACTCTCACATATTGAACTTTACTCGAACTTTTCTTTAACTTTGTACGGAAACAGACCTTGTGTTAACACGACTATATAAAATATTCTCAGTGTAATCGATTTGTAGTTGGCAACGTTGAAATATTGACATTAAGTGAATTCAAATTTTACCATTGAACATACCACTTGACTTTTATTAAGGTAATCGTACACTGTAAGGAGGTTTTAGACGATGATACAATAACAAGGTAGGCTTATTTAAAAATGGCTACTCCAGTGTTAAATTTTAGAACAAAGTAGTGTCCTACACGTCAACAAAAGTAAAGTTTTTAAAATTATAAACAGGGACCGTAACTGTTATGACTTTTTTCAAAAAAGTCAATTAATAATAGTTATTATTTGACCGATTTTTTGTTTGTTCAAAAATAAAAGTTAAGAAATTACTTTATAGTCAAATTTTAACTGTTATTTTTGACCGAAAAAATCAAAGTCAAATTTCAACTTTTATTTTTGACCAAAAAACAAATCGGTCAAAAATAACCATTATTTTTTGACTTTTTTTAAAAAAATCAAATAAATAAAAAGCTTTTAAGATTATTATTCCTTAGCTGACAAGCATCGCACTACTTTATTCAAATATCGAAAAGACACATTTTTTTCGCCTGACTTTTTGAATTGAAATTTCGAAAATAACAGTTATTTTCGGTCCCTGATTATAAATCAAATTTATGTTTTTTTTTCAAAATAGCTTGAAAATTAAATAAAATTACCGAGGCTTGGCAGCATGCGTGATAGTACCTACAGCCGGAATGTCAAATTTAGACAAACTGAAATTTCGCAATTTGCCAAATTATCTCATATCACGGTTTTGTTAAAATGTTATGACTTGAATCGTGATTTCCTATATTATGTTGATCAAAATTTACCTTGATCGTTTTTAGTGATTTTTTACTTTTTGAGTTTACTCTCTACATATCTGAAGATTTCAAATTTAGTATTTTTTTTTTTAGAGAATGAAAATTTCGTGTATACAACTTAAACTGTCAAGTGCAACAGAAATATTTTATGAAAACAATACAATTTTTTACTAAAAAGGCCGTACAATTCAACGAAACAACAGATTTGTGTGATAACGCATTTAATGTTTTTTTTATTTAATACAAGCTGCAAAATTGTTTGAAGCAACTGGTACATACTCGAATACAATTCCAGAAGAAAATTGTTTAAACATTTAATGGATACGTTAATATAAGAAATATGAGTGAAATAAAAATAAAACAATCCCACTAGTAGTAAGACAATAAAATACGCTTCATGCAAATAGCTATCAAATAGCTAAACTTAAAGTTAACAAAAAAAATTTTAAAATAAGGTTTTTAGAGCGAGAACAAACATGGGAAACGTTAGAGTTGTTAAAAGCTCCGCTCCATTATTTAATTACGTTGTGACTATCACTTGCTAGAGCTTGTTTTGAATTTTCCAAAGAGTTCACTTTGGCAATCAGTTTCATAATTTCAAGCTCTTTGATAAATGTGGAAAGAACATCCTTTGTTGTGCTCATGTCGGCATTTTTTAAATCAGGCAAATTGTCCAGCTTATCAAGAGCTGTTTGAAAAATTTATAAAAACAAATAAATAAATAAAATAACTAGTAAATATTTATATTTTGTATCAAACTCACCATCAATTTCCAGTTCGATTTTCGATAGACGTTCCATGACGCGATTTTGCTGCACTTTAATATGCTCAAGCAGACGATGCTGGCATTCAACTGGTTCAATAGGTGCTTCTGGTTGGGGTATATTTGGCGCTGGCGCTCTAACGGGAGTGATGGTCTCACTCTTGACTTCCTTTACCAGCATAGCCGTGCCAGCATCAGTTTGAGCATTATTAACGTTACTCTGCTCATTTTGTTGTTCCGTTTCATTGCAAACTGTATCTTCAACTTTGATTGTGGTTCCATGCTGGCCCATCAGCTGATTGCTCTGCATTTCAGCCTTTATTTCTGTTTTGATATCTTCGTCATCCCATTTCTTGGCCCACAAATACATTTTAGGATGTCCCTTGTTATTGGCAATGTTTATCTTGACGCGCAGCGAATGCATGAAACGCTTTAATTCTACCAGGTTTCCAGTGAGTGTATGTGACTTTTTTAGCAGATCGAAACGCTGCAAGTGTTCAGGGTTTGGATTGTGGTAATTGGCCACGGGCAGCTTGCCCTCATAGATCCAATCTTGATCGTGCTTGTAGCGCATTGAGGCACGACCACGTTGAGGATTGCGACAAATGTAGCAGACGTACTTATCCGGCACATCCGACTCCTTTTCAATGCCATTGCAGAAACCATGTTGCCAGCACAGGCACAGCTCGCACTGAATCATTAGTCCGTCTTCCTCGCCGTATGAACAGAGACAATTGATGATTTCTTCTTGACGCATGCGCACAATTTTTATCAACTCGCCGTTTTCTTTGATGTACTGGGAAGTAGGTATAGGCGCAATGCTACTATTTGGATCTTCTGGCAATGGAAGAAATGACGATGAGCCCGAATCAGCTGTAACGGGCGAGTCCAAGCTGCTTAGCGGCGTTGCTGATGCTGCTGCTGCTGCTAAGGTAGGTGCTTTGCGCTTCTTCGATGTCGTAGTAACAGCATCTGCCGGTTTGGCATCTGGTGTAGCATTGAAGGAGTGTCGTGTCTCTTCAAAATCGCCAGAGCCGAAACTGTTATTGATGCTGTCTGCGGTGACAACTGGTGTTGGTGGATGCGGTGCACCTGCAGTAGCCTGGGCAGCAGTTAGATAGCGACGTGTCGTACGCTGGCGGTTGCTTTTACGTGAGCCGGCTGTGCGTTTGTTGGGTGAGAATCGAGGACGTTTTGATGGTAGAACTATTGATGTAGAGAGGTCAGTGTTGGACTCATCAGCAGTGGAGGAGACTACAGATAGTTCCAACAAGGAGCTTTCGGCTGTTGTATTTGTCTGCGAGATATTTGTAGCAGCTGTGGTTATATCAAGCGTTGAATTCTCTGCGGTGTTGTTCTCGTCTTCAGGTTGTTCAGATGTCGCACCATCGGCAGAAACATGAGTGGAGAGCGTTGATTTTGCATCATCAGTGGCTTGAGTATGTGCGACACTCTCTACTTCTGCTACTGTGGATGCTACAGGTGTTTCAGTTGTAGATGCAGCCATTGTCGTTGTTGTTGTTGTTGCAGTCAGTGTAGCACCCACTGATCGCCGATGTGCACGTGATTGTTCTAAATCTTGTTGGTGTAACTTAGCAAAAAACTGTTGATTAGGAATTTGATTCTTTGGTTGCGGTTCGTTTGCGTCTGGTGTACCCAGGGTACGCTTTTCAGCCAGCTCCTGCATCTTGGGACAATCTCCAAGTAATCTAGGAAAGGAATTCGACTTTTATAATATTCTTCAAAAATGGCAAAGTTTTTATTTCAAAGTGGTGGAAAGTAAAAAAGCAGTGAATATTCAACAATATTAAGGGAACTTTTTATGTGCCTGAAGTTAGACCCATACTTTTTGGTTCTTGAGTATTTTTTTTTTTATTTTAAAAAATCTTCGCTTCGATCAGAGGCCAACTATATAGCATTTAAGTAAAATCTTTTTATATGTGGAACATTTCTTACTTGGTTAAATCGTGATGATAGTGCTTGACATGAATTTGCAAATGATTCTCTTTGCGAAAATTCTTTAAACAACCTTCCTGAGGACATCGAAATAGATTGTCCACAATTTGCACCTTTAGGCCGCCAATGTAAGCTGTAAAAAAAAAATCAATATAAGTTTAATTTTTCTTGATTCATCAAAGTGGAATTTTCACAAACCAAAACCATCCTCAGCAGGTGTATCAGTAGAGGCCGCTGCAGCAATTTCATTCGTGATCAGTGGCTCTGTGGCCACCGGCATCGGAGTATCAGGAGTTGTCATAAGCTCCATAGGAGGCATGGGTGTAACAACTGGAGGCTCGATATACTGTGATGTTGTGCTTGGCGAGCCCAATGTAGAAACAAGCTCTGTGGTAGTCATAGCAGAAGTGACATTCAATGTTAAATTCTCTGTTTTAATATGTATAGCAGAAGTGGAATCATCCAAAGATGAAAGAGGTTTGGTTTTCGGCTGTTGCGGAGTGTAGTCAGAAGTAAAAGCATAAGCATTGATGTCTTTGGCACGACGACGATGAATGCTAAAGTCATAAATGTCTGGATTGTAAACTATGCCCTGCTCCTCCAAATACACTTTAAGATCGGCCTTGGAACGAAAGCGCTTGCCATTGGGAGCCACGAGTATGACATCCCATTTGCCAAGCAGATTAGAACGTTGATACATGTGCTTGATCCAACCAGCTGGTAGACGCCAATCGTCAACAATAACTGTGGGCTTGCGATGCTCACCAACAATGAGGAATCCCTCCTTGCCAATGGGCTGATCATTAACCCAGTGGCATGTCCACTCACCATCAACAGGTATTTTGGGTAGATTGAGAGCAGCTAAAAAAAAATAAAAATTAAATACATGGCAGTATTAGCCATAGCAATACGTACGCAAGTCCAATTTGTTCAGTTCGAGCAAAGGCCAATCCTTGCGTGCGCCTGGTGCAGCACGTTTTGGCTTAGATGTAGTTGGTGTATGTGTTGCGACTGCTGATGGAGTGCTTTTTATTTTAGCTACATCAACATCAGCAGTTGGAGTAGCTGGTATCTGTATCGCTGCTGTGGCACCTGGTGCTTCTATTGTTTGCTTAGTAACAACCTGTGTTGCAGGAGCTTCCACAGCCACTGCAGTAGGCACTTTATTCATATGAATCGCTCGCACATTCTTCACGAAGCCATCATCAAAGAGCACTTCGTACGTGTCATTATCAAGAATCTTCTTTACGGTGCCCGGAAAACGACGTGGTCCAGACCAGCGCGCCATTACTTTTTCATCCAATTCAAAAACCAGTATCGGTTTGGTTGATACTTTCTGGCGTAGTCGTGAGGAATTCATGGGTATCCATTCTTCAGATCCCAAAGCAGCTGATTTATGTTTACCTGATTTTTCAAATTTTATTAGGACCTCACGGTCATCGTTGTCCACTTCGACTACACGCGCAAAGTGCCAGACACCATCAAAGTCTTGTGCCTCCAAGCGTGCACCTGGATTGAAGACAACAACAGGTTCGAATTTTGTGCCGGGAGTGCTGCTGATGCCTACTGGTGCTACTGCTACTGCCACTGGCGAACTATCTACGGCGTTACGTGCAATTTTTGCGACAGGTTCTTCTTCGGCAATGGTTTCAGTTTTCACACGTTTTCCCAGCTGCAATGCTATATCGCTCTCTGACATAGGCATTGGTTTTATGCCAGCAGCTGCATTCAACTCTGCTGTCTCTGCCATAATTTGAGCAATTGTAGCTTCTACTGTGGCGCATGTTGCTGGATCATTAGCAGAAACTGTGGTCGCAGTTAACACTACAGGTAAAGTTGCCATCGGCACAGCTACACTGGGTGTTTGTGCAGTTGAAGTGCCTTCGATTGGCAAAGCTGTAGCATCTAGTTTGCCCCAAGGAAAAACAGTTGGAAAGACACGTTGCTTCAGCAAGTATTTGCCACTTTTCATGGGCTGAAAGTCGGCTCGTCGGAAATGACGTGAGCATACCAAGACGCTCTTTGTAATGTTGCGATCGCTCGGCAAGCGCGTATTAGTAATCCACACTCCACGGATACTGGCATCGAGTGGATACGAATGGTAGGTAACACCATGGTGTTCTGGTGCACTTGAGCGTGAATTGCAGCCTTCAATGCAACAACGGCGTCCCATATCGTTAAAGTGGTGCGTTTGTCAAGCGCCTTGATGATGATGAAATTCTCTGCACAATTTTCGAAAACGTTTTTTAAGCATAAAGTTTAGGGCTTTTCACTTTTTTTTCATGCGCACTTTTAGCATTGATTATGTGTTTTAGTTTAGAGATTATTTTCTTAGATTATTATCCGCTTTATTCAGTAAAATATTTAAAGTACAGCCGATTAGAAAAATATTGTGGATTTTATCACGAACACAAATGAATTTTTGACGCAAGGCACGTCACTGCTGTATCGACATCATTGAGAATTTGTGCAGTTATTGTAGCTATGAGCTTTGAGCTATTAGTGTCTGTACTGTACGAAGCAATTCTGGAAAGTTTGCTTTTGTTGAAAAAAATGTTGAGGGGGTTTCACATTCAGATTATGTGAGTAAACTTGATTACTTGTTATAATGATTTCGGTATGGTATTGATAAAGCATCGAACAGTGACATCTTTTTTGTTAAAAATAAGAAATAATAATTATAATGTCAGAAGAAAAAATTGTAAGAAGTTTTTTCTTTAGTCTGACATATTTTTGTTTTTTTAAGAATTCCCAACACAAGATTCTATTAATCTTAAAATACGCTATTTAATTAGTCCTATTAAAAAACAAATAAAAATAAAAAAAATAAATAAATAACTGGCCATTTCAGCCCTTGAAAGGACTTTGACCTAGCTTCTTAGGATCAATTAAAAAACAAACTATTACTTAAAACACCACAAAAGTTCCACTGGCAAGTATGTTTTTGTTCACAAAAATATTGTTACTGTAGAATTTTAAAACTTAGTTTACATGATCGTTAAAAAAAAACGAATAACGTAGACGTCAAAATTTCATACTGTTCACATTCTATCGTTCCTTGGACACATTAAAATTTTAAATTTGTTCTCAAAAGCCAAATATTTTCAACACAATATTTTCACTCCTGCATGTTAACAAACTAATTAGTAAACATTTATTTAAATAATTTATTATAACTCGTTTAATATTATTGCAAAATTTTTTATATTTTTTATTTATATAGTGTGTCATTTGCCTACTTTACGCGTAAAAATTCTAAAAGCTACAATTTTGGATTTGTGTGTGTCCAATTTGGTTGGCGTCCGTGGTGTAGTTGGTTAAAGTGCGTGGCCGCTATGTCAAAGAACTTTGGAAACCCAGGTTCGAACCCCAGCAGCGACAGAAAATTATTTGAATTAAAATAATTTTTCTGTACGGCCGCCACCTCTCTGCAGACAATGGCAAACCTCAGAGAGTAATCAAAATGCCATGTAAAGCTTCTTGAGAACGAGAACTTACCGTTCATCGCCGTTCGGAGTCGGCGTTAAGCATGTAGGTCCGGTTCTCGGTCAATTGTGTACAAACTTAATAACACGCACAACACAATTGATCATAAGAAGCTAGGTCAAAGTCCTTTCAAGGGCTGAAATGGCCAGTTATTTATTTTATTTTTTTTTTATGTGTGTCCAATTTTGGATAAATGATCATATAACTTTAAATCTTTTTGTAATATTTGAATGTTTTTAAAAAAATTTTTGAAATTTGAAAGCATCCTTCGTAGGCAGGATTTATACAGTCTTAAGGTATTCCATGCTTACGTGAAATAAAATCAAAAGTATGCAAAAGAACAACTTATGTATTATTTACACAAAATTTACTTACTTAAGCATGAATCCCCTTATTAAGTTTACAAATTTTATTTTTCTATTGTTTTCGTCGTTTTAAAATATTTTGACATCTTATATATTAATACGCAAACATCGAATGTTGTCGTACACTTTTTCAATATTTATTTTAGAATAAGGACAATGCAACGTATATAATTCGAAAGGTACTGCACCATAGATGTGCCGAATTATGTTAGATTTTAAATTGATGACCTTTGATCCGAAATATTAACTTTGAAAGTTTATATTAATTTTAGTTAGGGATCTCAGAACTGGGAAGAGGTAGAATGAAGAATGAGGTATCGGATGAAAGGTCTGGCTGCACAATAGGATTGAATATTAGATTGGTGACCTTTGACCTCAAATATGGGCGGAAAAAGAGCATTTATTAAATAAAAGCTTAACTGTAAGAGATGGAAAAACATGATATAAAAGAGAAATTTAGACATTCATAAGATGTGCAAAAAATACTTTGATATTTTTCACCATCGTTTATGGTTACCCTAGAATAAGCACTTTTTCATGTAACAAGTGTCAATGTATATTGTGATGTTAAAATTGCTTACAAATAGTAAATTTTGAATTTGAAAATTCGTTGGTTGAGAAAAATAATATTTGCCACGAATAGTATGTTAAAAAAATTTCCCGTTATTATGACACCAAAAATATTGCGATATTTTGAAACCTGTAGATTTTTTCCATGCAATGCATTTCTTAAAGCAATGTCATTGCCTCAGAATAAGAAAAAAACAATTTAAACAACATAAAATTTTCTTTGTCTGAAAGTTTAATTAATGACTTTGGAGAAATAAAAAAATATATTGACCGTTATCTCACCAATTCAATTTCTAATGTTGTTTTCAAAAAAACTCTAAAATATTCAATTTTTGTTCAAAAATTAGACCAGACATTCTTTTTTTGTAATTTTTTTTTTTTTCTATTTTCTTCTCTCACACTCTTTCATATAACATATCATTTATTTGCAAAAATTGCTTCATTTTAACACATAATTTAATTAAGTGTTTCTATCATCGAAAATCATGAGCTACCCCCTATGATTTTTTTTTTTTTGATGAAAATTACATTTGTCAAAATGTTGTTTTTGTACTTTTTACAAAGTTGTACAGCTTAAAACATAATTTCTGTAAAAAAATTTTCAAATATTTCAAACCACTCCAAAGTTGTATACACAAATCTATGTTTTAAGCCATTTCCTTATCTACGACGTTACCTAGAATTATTACTTGGAGTGTATATGAGGCACGACAAATATGATAAAACAAAATTATACTGTTAGAAAAAATTTAATTTTACAACAATAAAAAATGAATCATAGTGTCTCTAAGGGAATTAAAGTAAGCATTCTGGTTCACCAACTAAATGTAAAAACAAAAAAAAAAAAATTAAATTAAAATGAAAGTAACGACAAGTATTAGGACAAGGATTATAATAAGGATTAGAAAAAGGATAAGAATAAAGATTTGGACAAAGATTAGGACCAGAAATAAGATAAGGAGTATGACACAGATTAGAGTATAGAATTGGACAAGTATTAGGACAAGAGTTCTGCCAAGAATTGGGAAGATGACTTCGACAAGGAAGATTGAGACATACCTAAAACAATATTTGGGGCAAGATTGGGAAAAGTATAATGACAAGAAATAGAACAAAGATAAGACCAACAAGTACAAAGATTTAGAAAGGAAGTGGGACAAGGATTAAGAAAGGATTTGAACATGAATAAGCTTTGGACATGGATTAAAACAAGGATTTGGACCGGAAGTAAATAAAGACAAGTTTGGAACGGATGCAAGGATAGGGGCAAGAATAAAGATACACTGTCACGTTAAAATCTACTGATGCGTCCACGATAAAGCCATCTTATTTTCAACTTTGCCAAGCGTTTTTCAATAAAAAAAAACAAGAGAAAAATCGATATTGGTATGGTCGAATTTCGACCACAGGCAATACTAGTAACTTTAAATATTTCTGCTGAAAGTGGGGGAACAGCCAATCAATTCAATGCTTCAACTATTACATGTAAGGTCAAATGCAATCTACAATTAACTAAAAATTTTTTGCATTTGCATGAACACCTTAAGGCTCTTACTCCAGTTTTGGCGATAATGTGTAATTTTATGTTAAATTATTTTTTTGGAATTGAGAGTAAAACGGAGAGCTTATCAGTTAGCGTGTGAGTACAAAAGTACCCTGGCGAACTATGCACTATTATGCTAATGTGCCCATTGTAGATCTGGACTTCCCAAACATAGATGCGGGCGTGTTCACGCAGCTTTAGTGCAAAAAACTTAACGTTCATTAAAATGGCAAATTATTTAAGACTCAACAATGTATTGGTTGTCATAATTCGAAAAAAATACAAAAACGTTTTTCTACGCAATACGTACTTGACACTTTCTCTCGATATGGTGTCGTTGTTGCGATTAGTCAATCTGCCATGCATGGTGTAATTAACAAGGTGATCGTGACGTTTACTGATTTCCCTTCGGTTGTCAAAAAATGTTGAGAAAGTAAGAAAAAAAGAGACAAGCTGCGGAAAAGTGTCAAATCGCTTGCACTCAATAAAAAATTGTAATAGATTGTTTTGCAACTTTTGCTTGAAATTTACGAACAGCTGTTTTTGACAAACGTGGGTAAAATTTTTTTGAGATAAGCTAAAAATTCACGATCACCTTGTTAATTACACCATGCTGCCATGTGATGCGATATGTTGACAAATGAGTCTAATTGCCTAGCACTCAATGGTATAAAATATTTGCAATGAACAAAACCACAACAAGATACGAGTGCATGCAAATATTTAAAGCTTGCCATCAAACAGGTATGTATGACTGAGTTTGCTGCCAAACATAAATAAAACATATCTCCGCTTGATATAGTGAAAATTATATAATTTTCAAAATTGTTACAATTTATATGAAGCCAGTTTTGGTTTTAGAGGCCAAGGTTTCGATGACACATAAGCTACTTTCATGCGGCAGCGGTCAGTTGGTCACTCATTTGACACTTAAACTCATCATGTAAACTGTATTTTAATGAGCTTTTATCGTAAGTGTTTTATAAGTTACAAATTTTGCACTCAATTTTATTAGGTACTTCATATTTATAATAGTACTCGTAACAATTGTGTTGTGCCTGTGTTTGCTTAAACAAACATATACATATGTGTGGGGGTGTAATTAATGCAATTAAATAATTGAGTTAAAGTCGCTTTTGGCTTGAATTCAAAATTTACATGCACCGATTTTTCAAAGCTTCGCCGCTTAATTCTCGCCTTGATGCAAGGCAACTTTGACAGAGCTTGTGATTTTATAGCTCAAATATTTATGCTCGTATTTATATCCGTTCAAACTCATAGATATTCGAAACATGTTTTTGGTCTTTTAATCGCAAATTCTAAACGAATCCGTTCGGCAATAATTTTGCTGGACTGAAGACGAGAGTGTTTTTGTATGTCTAAATTTAGCTATGCTTCTTAAGTCAAGTGACTTCCGGTCAAGTTTCATTGATTTTATATAAGTTAGAAGCCACATGTTCAAAGTATTTAGCAGCGTTTGTTTTACGAAATGTCTTTATTAAATGCTTTGCATTTCAATTAATTTTCTTACTAAATGTATTTTTGTTGGTATTATTTTTGTACTGGGCCACAATTAATTGGTGGACCCAAGTTCATTGTCTGTTTTGTGTCAATGTATTTCACCTCAAAGGCCAAATTTTTGGAGTTATTCCAAATACTTTTGAATGTAGTGCCAGGGTTGTTAGAGTAGTTGCCTCATTGTTAATGTTTTACAAAGTGAGTAATTGTTTTAATCGGGGTTTTTTTTTAATAAATGTTAGGAATCGAGGTTTGCTTGTAGGATTTTATGATTGATAATTTTACAGAATTTACAAACATGCTCGGAATTATAATTAAGAGAATTTATTGTTAATTTATTTTTTGCACACGAAGGAAATTACATTTTGAAAAAAAAATTAAAAATTTTGTTCTTTAAATAATAATGAAATAAGTGAATGATTTACCAATTTCCTCTTTTTATATTAAAATTTTAGACTCTTAAGCTAAATGAAACCAACAAGGGAAAAGAGCATATTTTTACTATTAATTCCAAAATTTATAGGTGTTTTTTCTATGAATCGCCTTTGTAAAATGAAACCAAGCATAACAATTTATTTCTTTACATGCTATTATCTTATTGAGTATTGGATAAGGCTCTCCTTAAAGTGGTCTCCCTCATAAATTAAAAATTAGTGTTCTCACAAAATCACCCAAATATAAAAATACACTTAAAAAATGTTCTTTTCTATTATATCCAGAGTAATTTTAAAAGCTTCTTTAAGCAAATATTCATAAAGGAAGGTTGAAAAGTTACACTCGACCTAATTCATTGAACATACACGTACTTTTAAATATGAACATTTAGGTGGGTCACCAAAAATATTTGAAAAGAGTTTCGCTCGTTTGAAAGCTTATGTTAAGGGGGTTTTAGTACCATACAAATTTGTTTTTAGATGGACTCAAAATCTACCCCAAATGGTCTTTTTTGTATAACTTTAACAGTTTTGAGCCGATCGAAAAAAAATATGTCGTTGGATAGATCTCAATAAGGACAACAATTCGTCTTAATAAAATTTTAATCTTTGACTAGAAAAATCAACTTTTCTTCTTATTTCCTCAGTTACCCCAAAACTTTATTTTTTTTTTAAGAAAATAAAAGTTCGTAAAAAATCATTAAACTTTTTGATTTCATTCGTAGGAAAAAAGTTACAGCGAATTTAATTTTCGGTCAAGTTCGGCTTCTTTTTTGGTATTTAGCTTTCGGTTAATCTTCATTTGCCTTTGAAATGACTTCGTTCATCTCCGTATTTGATCGTTAGTCTTCGGTTCAGCTTCGTTTGGTTTCGTTTTTTATACCAAATTTCTTAAAAATCGGTCATATATATTTTATTACTTGAAGCGCCCTCTATCGAAAGTTTTTGAAACTTCTGATAGCCTTAACATAAGGTTTCAAATGAGGGGTGGTCCTTTTAAATATTTTTTTTCCCACATGGCATGACCCACCTTTTGGACATATTTCTGAAACTCTCTCATTTTTTCATTTTCTGTCTACTTTTGCTTAAATTCTATATAAAGTTGGGACAATTTAACCCATTTTCTACCACGGGAAAAAATATTTTTGTTATCAAATCTGTTGAGTGTTCGAAAAATCGAACACTGGTCGAAAATTTGTTAAGGGCATTCATGATGTTGTTTATTTGTTCTTTTTTATTATACGAGGACAAGGTGAAAAGCATCTAAAAATAAAGTAGTTGCCGACATAATTACAAATCCCATGTGACATTTGTGAAGGACGATAAATGTTAAATCGTGGTCTTAATTCGATTGGGAGCGACTAGAATTCTTTTAATATAGTTCATGAGTAGTTGAAAGTTCTTGTGTTCCAAATTTATCACTTATTTTACCAACTCCATGTTCGCAGTACTTGGTTTCGTGCTGAAAAATTCGTGATATGGGTTTGACATAAATTTTTGCGTTACATTAGATTGTTCCTAACTGGGCCAATTACATAGATAGGCTTAAAAAACTTTTTCTATTAAAGCTTGTCGTGTTATTTCTAAATGAATGTTTTTGAAGTAATTTAAAATGAGGAAGGAGGTGTGAAAACACCTCATGACAAAGTGTGATGTTGATCCAGATGTTCTGAAGAACTTTACTCGTATTGTTTTTGTCTAATTGCCAGCGAAAGTTTTGACAGTCGTTTGAAGTGGTTATAGCTCTATACATGAATCTACCTAAATACTTCTGTGATCAGATCTTTCTTTGCTCCCTTTGTGAAAAAGTAACCTTTCGATATTCATTAACAATGAACATTTTAAGGCCTATCGATAATGCGATAATTGAAAAAACCAAATATGACCAAAACAGAAAAGTGGTTATGCATTTTTTAATGGGAAATTAAGTTTTTTCCATATTATTACTTACGTCAATAACTGGACATTGTCGAAGTTCATCCAAAAACAAAGTTATCTTGAACTTCAAAAGAAAAATCAAAGAAAAATGTTAACTCATCATCATTAAAGTACAGATCTGAGAGACGGAACTCATTGCCCCGACACTCAAACTACTGCTTCAAAAAAAAAAAAAAAAGCAACAACAACTACATCATTGACCATATTGCTTTCACGACATGCAGACCCATGCTTTCCCAGCATTTAAATTCTCATTATCTAACGATGCCATCTCAATTGAAGTGGCGCTTATAATTTGAGTACCTAATGGTACTCTTACCTAGCTAACCTGCTCATTCAAAATGATTTTATTTTCCAAAAATTTATATTTTCGCCAGTCATGTTTTTGCCCTTTTTCTCTCTTACGTTATCAACAAGTTGCAGTCAATGCAATCCAGCCAATCTGTCTCTGATCGTTTATATTTGTTGTTTTTTTTTTTTTTTGTAAATAAACACACAGTCAAACACAATCGATTTGTTCAACATCAGAAATTCAATTTTAATGAAGTCAAAGTTAAATTAAAAGAGAAAATAATTGATTTTTGTTGGTTTTCAAGCATGCCTTCGAGTGGAATGTTCGAGTGTTGCACAAAGTCCGTCAGCACATTGTTTATATTTTCTTGCTGAGTGTGAACAAGCACTAAACAAGCACTTGACAGTTATAAAACAACATTAAAAAAATACAAAAACAACAGTTATTTCTTTATTTGATTGAGCATGAGTTATGCAATAAGCATAAATGTCATTTGTTAAAAATTTATTGAATTTCCGGAGATGAGACGGCACTGAAAATAAATGAATGGGGTATTCATGAAACTTGTTAAGAAAGGCTAACAAAAAGTTCCCTTCTTGTTTTGTTTAAACAAGATTTTGTTTAATCTAATTTTCCCAGTGAATATAGGTCAGAGAAAGACAGATCATATAATATTGGATTGATAATTTGTTATTTTCAGTCCATAGTACATAGCCATGTTTCCCCTTATACTCGTATTGAAAAAATCAGGCTGGATATCTAAGAGGATTTCACAAAAATAATATCAAATTTGAAGACTTAGAGATGGGCACTTCTTCGAAAAATTCAGGGTGGATAGTCTGGTAATATACAGACTAGAATTCAAAGGTGAATGCTTAAACAAATAATACCAGGTCTGCGGAGGCGGACACTTTTGTAAAGACATGAGTATATACTCGTGTATGAAAAATTCAGAGTTTTTCGGAGAGCTGCCAGAATTTATCCTGAATGGTCATTACATTTTTAATATAAGGATTATTAGGAGAAACTTTTGTTTGCAAAAACACATTAAAATGGTTTTTTAAGATACTGCCAAAAATTCATGGGAACTTGTAGGGCAAATTATACATAGCGGGATAAATTTAAAGGCATCAAAATGAGGGGAAAGGGTTGGGTTGTGAACCATTATTTTTTTCTTTCCCTAATTGACATATCGCCAATCTTTCAACTGATCAATTTGTCTCTTGACATGACTCAATTTTTGCAGTTACACCGAAGTGTACATATGTATTGCTTGTGCCAACGACAGACAACGACTGCGAAAACTTTTTTATTTTTTCTGCGAGCTGCGAGCTGACCTCTCCAGACAAAATTGATGATCTGAAGCTGGGGAATACAGCAGCAAAGTTAAAATCACCAGCAAAAGCATCACTAAAGAAGGCACAACCAGCACAATCCAATCGTCCTAAGGCAAAAGAACCATCAAAACCATCTGATCAAGAAATTGCTTTTTGCACCATTTGTTTGAGATTTTTGCCTAAAGAACTGACACCCAAAAACTCCATAGAATACAACACATTTGGCCGGCCTATTCACTTGAAGTGCACCAATATGGGAAGTCGTTCGTATTTCACAACATTGCGACACCGATTTGGATGGAGATGAAGAAAATTATGATTAAACACTTCCATTCATTACGATTTTTTAGCCTAAGTGGCGTTATCATAACTTGTTTTACCTCTTGAGGCCTTCTGAATAAATAAAATCTCAACTTCTTATAAAATTATTGGTGTTTTACTTCGTATTTTCTGACTTTTATTGGGATTTGCCAGATGGTTCACAACCCAACCACTTTTTTGGAAGAGCCAAAAATCACGTCTTTAGAAAATTGGCAGAAGTAGAAAATTTTAAGCAAAACTCTAATCTGTCTGCATAAAAAAGTTGCGTTGTATATTCACCTTTCCAACGGTATCTTGGATTATTCGATATCTTAATTCTGTGAAAAGTTAGAGCTCAAAAACAAACCCGGTTCCCAACCCAGCCCTCTCCTCTACTTTTTCTTCCTCTAAGCTCTATTGAATATGGGGTTTATTTTTCCTTATCCCCTATGGAACCAAGGCTATTCACCTGATATTTTCACATTGCAGATTTTAATCTTCTTACAGTTGTACAGTGAGTTTGTGGATATAAAATGATGTATATTAAAAGCAACTTTATCCCAATAGTTAAGAGTGTCGGAACCCAACTTGGTATGACTTTATTTTCAAATTCAATTTCGGTTATATCTTCTCTTTTACTCAAAAAATCATAAAATCGTTACGATGTTTAAGAAATATAAAAATTTGCCAATTTTTGTAGTGTTTTGAAACGTTTTATAGCGCTTTGTCGCAGCGCCCTTATTGACGCAATGCGCGACCGGAAGACCTTTGTTACTCTTCCCAGATCGATTTAAACTGATTTCGGTTGTAATTATTTCGTTTGTTCAAAGTTATTCACATATCTCACAACTATTTTTAGTTATTTTTGCCTAAATTATTGCAAGTTAAACTCCATTTTGCTTTGCAAATGGCACAGGTTGGAATTGTCATGTTGTTTTTGTAATGTCTATATTAAATAATATCAATAATAATAAAAATAATAATAAAAATAATAATAATAATAATAATAATTATATTAGTATCTGTATCTGTCCCAGCAAAGCTTTGCTTTGATTTCTGATTGCTTCAGAAGCACTGCACGTCGATGACATAAAATTAATTATTATTTCAAAAACGCCAAACATAATATTTTTGATGATATTTGCATTAATGTGTTTTGTTGTTGCTTTTTGTACTTGTTGCAAACAAAATATTAATGATGAATGTAACAATGTCCGAGGTTTATTTGCATGGCAGATTGAATGAAGCATGAAGTCTGAAAAGTGATGCCAAAATTGTTGAAATATTAGTTAAATGGCCTTTATAAACGTGAAGGTGATTTATTATTGGAGTCTATGCAATTTTAAATATTTCCATAAAAAAGAAATTGAAAAAAAAAGTTTATGTAAAATTAATTCGGTGATGAAATTTATGGAAATTCAAGACAGAAAACTCATACGAAGAACTGTTTAGTAAAGAGTAAAATATAAACACTTGTCAAATATAGACAGTTGTCAATTTCTCTCATTATCTTGAGTCAATGCAAAAAAGAGGAAAATAGGTTGTCTTTTGCTAAAATAGTCACTAGATATTTCTAAATAGATTTTAAAAAGTTTTCTCTTAAGCTATACAAGTATCGATTGTGTAATTTGTTTCTTCTGTCTGCATTGTTGTTGTGGGGTTGTATTGAAGATTATTTGCTTTTGAATTCGTTAAATGAAATTAACTTGATGTGCAAATATTAAGAAATAAATAACAAAAAAAAAAAAAAAAATACAAAATGCAAGGAAAAAACATTGTTGAGAAATATTTTTGCGTTTACGCACTCATCATCATAACTTGAAAAGCAAACAGAAAACGGTGCAAAAAATATTAAAAAAATGAAAACTTTCTCCATTTGCGCTTCATCTGCGAAGAGGTATTTTTGAAAGATGCTCTTACATTGTGTCTCGTGATTCCTTCAAACAATCGAGATTTAAATTTTCAGCTCTGGTATGCTTTGATGGACTCGTTAATGCTGAAAGGTGGATATTTTTTTCAAAATTCCTGCATTCAACACTTTTTAGAGCGCTTTTTGTCAGCGAACTTTAAATAGTTTTATTCGAATAAAGCAGTTTGATGGGTCAACAAATGGGTAAAAACCCATAAATAAATATATTCTAGGTCACTGAGGGCCGTTTGAGCAATTGAGGTATGTACTATAGAAATTACTTATGGCGTTTTCTTTTCTCAAAAAATTCTGCATTTTTTCTGCCCTCTTTGAGAATTCTGCCCTTTTCTCGAAAAAAATTCTGACGTGTAAATTAAATTGTGTTCTTTTCTCAAAATTGTTTTCCTCGTTGTTTCAAAACGGTTTAAAATTCTGCACTCAAATGCTACCAACTGAATGAACAAAAAAGTGACATGTTGGGAAAATATTAAACGTTATCATTGACATTTAATTAAAGTTTGATCTTTTTCACGGTTGACAAAACAACACATCATTGTTGATCAAAAATGCTGCATTTTATCTGATCTTTTCTCGACTAAGAACAAGTCAACATTTTTTGAGTTCAGGTCAAAATGTAAAATATTCTGCACTCTCAGAGGGCAGAATTTTTTGCCGAGAAAAGAAAAAGCCATTAGTTTGTGGGGATGTTGTTGTTCACGAGTGAAAACCAAACCAGAGTCAAAGCTACATAAACAGACTTTTATTCTAAAAATATTTGATATGTATTATTTTAGTGAATTCTGAAAAAATAAAATTTTAGGTATTTTACCCCAGTTTTGTTTCTCCCATAATATCACTTAAAATATTTCAAATTTTGCTTAAAAAGTTAAAAATATCAATCATAACTGCATAACTGTAAACTGTTATACAAACCAGTTTCATAATTTCAATTTCAACTAAAAAAAAATTTGTTTGCGTCATCTGGTATTTGAACCTCGGAACTTGCACTCAATTAAACTCGTTCGGCCACAGTCGCCAATATTCAGCGGTTATTTTAGAGTCAAATGAAACATCTTTTGAAACATCTTTTGAAATTAGCTTAGAACTATTCTAAAATAAACAAAAAATAACCCCATCCAAATTCGAAATTTGTCAAAAATTTAATAAAAATGAAAAAAAAATTGATTTTTTTTAAATGTTTTTATTAATTTTTTATATTTTATTCACAAGAAATTCCATTATAAATGGAAAACTTTTACTTAACAAAGTTTTTAGGATTGGATATAATTTTCTATATAAAACAATTTTTCAAAAAAAAAAAGGTACTCGTTAAAAGTGTCCTGGACGTTTCCTAAAAAAATAATGAAATGTTTGTGTTGGGTTTGAAGCAAGGATTTTAGGTGTCAAGTCTTGAAACCTATACAGTCAAATATGCCTTGGTTCGAAATGGGGCGATACATTAGTGGGAAGAAAGGAACAATCAAACGAAACATGTGTTGGATGTTCTGAACGTAGTGGAAATCCGTAGAAACATGTGAATTTTGAATCTGAGGCAAGTGTTATGCCCTTACCTCAGTCAATTCAAATTTTAATCTTATCTACAAACTTCTCGACGACCAACTATAACATCAAGTTGCAAGTATTGACGAGTCTTTCAATTTCAGTGGATTAAAAATGAGAAAAGAAATGCAGAAGGTTAAAGCATCGGATCATGGTTTGGTCTGGATTCGAACCCGAGATCTCTGGGGTGACAGTCAAGCACGCTTACTGCTCTACTACCGAGGCCGCCATTTTCATTAAATTTTTTATTAAAAATTAAAGTGTTCAATAAGTTGGTAAACAATTTTAGCGCTCGTTTGGTGAGGAATTGTTCCTGTGATGCTGCTTACAAAGATATGGATTGCTGGCGCTGCCTAGAGTCAAAAAGTCTATATTTGCAAGTAAATTCTGTTCAATATGTGATCAAGAATTGACTCGCAAATGCAGTGAAAACGAAGAGAAATAATACAGGTAAGGATATTGTTATTTAAAATCTGATTTATTTTATAATTTCTTTCGTTTGATGTTCCAATAAGTGGATGATAAAAATTGCGTAAAAAGGTTATCTGCAAAAAGACGTCTGCTCGTTTACGGATGTATGTATATCAAGAAGGAGCGACCGTTAAAGCCCACGAATGCTCGTCCGAAGCATGATACAATTACAAGGTAGGCTCATTTTAAAATGGCTTCTCAATTGTGAAATTTTGCAACAACAAAGCTGTAGGAGCTGCAAACGTCAAACGGCAAAAGCAACAACAACAATTAGAAAAACTCAAAAATTACCAGCTGATTTTGACAACTAGCGCACCCTGCTCTCCGATATGAGCCTACCTTATAATTGTATCATGGTCCGAAGCATGGTGTAATTAACAAAGTGAACAAATTTCCCTACGGATGTCAAAAAATTTTGAGAAATTGAGAAAAAAAGTGACAAACTGCGGAAACGTGTCAAATCGCTTGCACTCAATAAAAAATTGTAATAGATTGTTTTGCAACTTTTGCTTAGAATTTACCATCAGCTGCTGTTTTTGACAAGGGTAGGTAAAATTTTTTTGAGATAAGTTAAAAATTCACGATCCGAAGAACCAACCGAGGGACCATCGAGGATCGATACTCGAACGAGTCGATAAGTAAGTTTTTAATCTCTTACCTTTTGTGGGCATTAATCGTGTACCCACTTTATTTGGGGTTGCGGCCTAAACAGTTGGATTAAATATATTTTTGTGTTGTTTTATTTTCTTTTTGTTATTTAAAATTTAATTTTTTTTTCATTTTTGTTTTATGAAAAACGATTTTTCCATTTAGGCATATATTTGAAATATTTATTTATTTATGTAATAATAAATTAATATATTTTTAAACATAAATTTTGTATAAGTTTTATCATTATCTTAGTTTTTTTTTATCTTAGTTCTTTTTATCTTTATTTGCTTAAGGGCACCCTTAACCTTGGCGACCAAAAATGTAATGCCTCACTTAAAATTAAATTGCAAAAAAAATTATATAAGATTTCGAAAAACTGTTTTTATTGAATAGATAAAATATTAAGCTTTGTTAAAAAATTATTATATTATGTTTTCGTATGTCATGTTAAAGTAGACTAAGAAAAAAAAGGTATGCTGCTGGTTTTTATCAAAAAATGTTTGTGCATCATCTGAAAATAAAAAGCAAAACAGAAACAATTAAGAACTAATGCCGTTATCGTCGTTACTAGAATTAAGAGGGTCGTTCAAAAAATAAAGGAACTGTAGCATCCAAATGTCTATATTTAAAAAATGTATTTTTTAAAAATTACGATAGGTCCAGCTCCGTGGTTTTTAAAGCCACTCTCATGATTCTAGTACCGACGATAATGACTGGTGTTTACAATATGTGGTGCAAAACTTATTCAAATCGGACAATTTTTTCGATAAGTTTTTATTACAATTAATCGCGAAAAAGTGATTTCGAGATAAAGGAATTTAAAGTGATGATAAGTGTTTTCAAAATAATAAAATTCAATTACGATTGGTTTGCAATTTAATCCAAATCGGACGATTGGTTTCCGAGATATTAGGTGGAAAGTGCCCAAAGACGTGATTTTCAAAAAGTTCCTACTGTATATCTATTTGAAAAAAAACCAAAAACAAAATTTGAGAAAACAAGCAATGAAACAAAACATTTCATTGCTACTTTGCTTGCAAGAATACATAATCAATATACATATGAAAAGAAGGTAGATCACCAAATATGTGAATATGGAGCGATTTTGTGCCAGACTTGCAGACTAGAAATTTTATGTTCCAGTATTTTTACAGTATTTTCACAGTAATACTATGTTAGTTCATATCAGAAAAAAAAAACAAAAACAACTCATTAAATTTAAACATTGTTAAAAAAATTTCCGAAGGTATAGGGTGACCTTTATACTTTTTGCAAGAGAGTTTCATTAGACGCTTTAATCATACAAATAAACTGTGTTCAGCAGACTAGAATTGATTTTTGGGATTTAGAGGAAAAATTCTGAATTTGACAGTAAATAAAATATATAAAACTACTATTTTCAAAATTGAATGCATTGGAAACAGCTCGATAAAAATCTGTACATCTCATGGTAATCACTTTAAAGATATCTTAAAAAAGAAAAATTAAAATCCAAAATAGCATAAATATATCTTTTCATTCACATCCAACTCCTAAGACCCAAGGCAAATAATGGTAATTTTTTAGGATTCAGGAAATTTGGTCACTGAAAAATTTGCAATATTTCCTAAAATGCTGACGTTTTGAAGTGAAATAAACGCGTTTCTGAAATTTTCAATAAATCTTCGAATTTTTTTTCCAACACTAAAAAAAGAAGATCCAACAATAAATATAAATTTTTAAAATTCATATCCGCTCCAATTCATTGCAAATGGAATATATGAACATTCTCAAATAAACACATCTTCAAACTTCAATCACTCAAACAGCAAAACTGTTCAAAGATTACATAAGACAACATGAAATCAAAGGAAAGTGAAACTGCCAAAATATTGCACCAAGGTCAAGAAGTATTAAAATTTCACCCAAACAACCACAAACAAAGCAGCGCTATTTATGTGTAAAAACATTAAGATGCAACACAAGGAAACGTGATAAAATTCATCAAAATATAACATAAAAACCAAGCGAAATTAGCTCATCTTTCACCTGCTTCGTTGAATTCACAAGAAATAAAAAAAATCAAAAACATATGGTGCGCCCTTTTTCGCAGGTTGTTCAAGATAACAGCGCATAAAGCGCGCACCTTTTCAAGATATATTTTTATGAGTTTTTATTTTTTTCAATATTCAATTGTCAAGTAGTATTTTATGTAGTTTTATCTCTTCCGTTTGTAATACTTTTCTTATTTAATGCTTATGAAAATCTGCAAATCAGTCAAATTGACATGTGAACAATGTCAAAAACAGTCAAAAGATTTAAGTTCATGTAACCAATAATACAGCAACACAACTCAGACAGCTAGTGTTGGTTCATTACGTTTTTGTCAACCTGCTGGCCAAGCCCATATTTCAATGAGATTCATGTTCATAAAATTTTAGAAATTTGTGAAATTGTCAAAACGTAATTAGGAATTTATTTTCTCCCATTATATTTCACTGCTGCTAGATGATGTTTTAATAAGCAGATATTTTAAAAACATGTGCAAATATAAATGAGTACTTTAGATATTTAATGCTTCATGCTATACAATAGGCAAGTCTTAAGATTCTTTGCATTTTAGAAAATTTTTTTTATACGAGTACGTTTTCTTACAGTCAAAATTAAAAACTTGGTTTAAATTTTTATTCCATAAACTGATGAAAGACGCGTAGAGGAGGTAGCCATAGAGATTTTCAAAATATAACTATATGTTTTTGAATTTTAAATCTTTTTATGTTGTCGTGCTGTAACTCGAAAAACTTTTATTTGGCGTTATGGTCAATTTATATTCACCCATACCCCGACACAAGGCCACCCACGCACCAAAATTGTTTTTTTTACCTTTTAATTTTCTAATTGTTTTTATACAACTTTTTTGCTGTTATACAATGATTAATTATATATTTCTTCTGTGCTTTTTTAATTTTCACCTAATTCACTTTTATTGCTCTTAAAGTGATTATTTTCTTGCATGTTATCGGATTAAGTTTTTTTTGTTTCATCGCTACTTTATGTTTGGTACTTAATTTATTTGAGGAGTGTTATTGTTGAAAAGCTTAAATATTTCATATCGTAAGCACTTTAACACTTTTTTACGTGTTATTTATTGCCAGAAAAGTAAAAGTTAATCCAATCAATATTTGATGAAAAATAGATTTTCAAGTAAATCTGAAATCTTGGTTAATGCACTTAAAAAATTTAATACATCAAGAACCAAGCAATGTGTTTATTACTTAGACCCCTTTTACATTGGTCAAGAATTAAAAGGAAGTTTTTTGACGTTCTATTTTGTACTTGACGAGAGCTTCTACATTGGTCAAGAATTGAATTCAATTTCATATTTTCTTTGCTTGTTTTCTATACACGAAAGCCTAACAATTTCCAGCTACAGAACACCAAACGCACACAAGCAAACGAAAAATAATGTGAAGCACTTTGTCAAAAAAGCGAAAAGCAGAAAAGAAATAAAAAAAATTGCGGGTAAGGCGTGTATTCTTCCCCTTTCGTCACCATCAATTCCTCGCAATTTGTCTACAAACTACAGACATTCCTTTGAATTCTTGACCAATGTAAAAGGGGTCTTACTTTTGCTTTTTAGTAACAACACAACTTATGGGGGTATTCATGATGTAGTAAATTTATTCGAACTTGTATTTAGGATAAATTTGATCTTTTTAGTAAACTGAACAAATGCTTAAAAACAAAATGCATTAACAACTTATTCTCAACACAGACCACCAGGACAGTTGAGAAATTAGTTTTCTTGCTGTTCTGTTCTGGTTTTTTTTTTTTTGTTTTTTTTTTTGTATCGTATAATTTGTGTATAGTTCAGCAAAATACGTATCAAAATGAAAAGGGTGGCCTCGGTAGTCGAGTAGATAGCATGCCTCGACTGCTACCTCAGAGGTTCCGGATTCGATTCCCGGCCAGGGCATGGTCCTTCCCTTTAAACCTTTTGCATTTGCAATTTTCTATCCTCATTTCTAATCAACTGAAATTGAAAATTCATGAATATTTACGACTTGAAGTTGTAGTTGATGGTAGAGAAAAAGTTTGTGGATGACATTTCCTTATAACTTGAATTGACTAAAGTAAAGGCATAACACTTGTCTCTGATTAAAATTCACATGTTTTTTTGGCTCTATCACCACGCTTAGAACATTCTACACATGTTTCACTTGATTGACCTTTCCTTCCCACTAATCTATCACCCCATTTTCGAACCAAGGCAGACTTAACTGAATAGGTATTCCACCTAACATCCTTGGTTCAAAGCTATATAAAAACAAAAATGTCTAAAAATTTAGTTCTTGATAGTTTTGTTTTCTTTTTGTTTTTTTTTATATAAAATTTGGACCTAGAAATAACGTGTGAAATACTATATCATTGAAATGATCGCACAGTAGATCATGTAGTGGACAAAAATCAAAATGTTTTTGTCTTGAAACACAACAAAATGAGTATCGTTTTAAAGGAAATACTTCAAATAAAGTGGATCCAAATTATGAGTCCAAAAGAATAATATTTGTGGATTCTATAACTTCTTAAAATCACTTCTTTTGGAAAATTTTATTATGTTAGACTTGTGTTTGGGCGTTTAGGAAAAATATTTTTTTAAAACATTTTTGAAAATATCCACAAAATTTTATTTTTGGTTCTTATAAAAACTTTAAAAAAAAATTATTATTTGAAAGAAAAAAATTCATTTATATATTTCACATAACTTTAAATAAAAATTCATGTATAAGATAAATATTGCTACAAGGAAGGTACCCCTAGGATTTTACCGATTTCGACCATTTTTGTACACAGCTATCATATTGTTTTTACTAGCATCCTAACTGAGTTTCGTCAAGATCGGCCAACCTTTGTATGTTCCTCCAGTATAAAATCATCTAAATCACTAATGTAGATCCAGGGGTGTTACCTCTAGGGTCGAATCGATTTTTACCATCTTCAGTACACATTCATAAATATTTGTTTCTAGTATTCTGACAGAGTTTCATTAAGGTCGGTCAAGTTTTGTATGTACCTTTCATAGAAAGTCATGTAAAAAAGTAATATAGGTCCAAGGGAAGTACCACTATAATAATATAAAAAAAGTAATATAGGTCCAAGGGAAGTACCACTAGGAACTGACTGATTTCAAATATTTTTGAAATTTTTTTCAAGTGGTTTATACTAACCAAGCATACCAAATTTTATTATCATAGAAGCACTCTTTCAATTTTAGACCAACTTTTGTATGGGCTAAGTCTACTGTGGGTCGCCTCGAAAGCTATTTCAACAATCAATCCTTTGAGGTAATTTCTACCATATTTTATTACACACTGTGGGAGGTATCTCGACCATAACTTGGCGAATATTGACTATAAGTGGACTTCAGTTTGTGGTTTACCCATATAAGCATGCTCGTTCGCATAGTCCCATAAAAAAGTTCAATCGTCAAAATGTATGATCTTGACGGCTAATAGACTTCGTCGAAATGTGAAGTTACGCGTGTTGGCCATTTCTCGTGCAATAAAGCCAAAATAGGATCGTGTTATATGGCTAATGGATTCACATATCTTCAAAGTCAAAAACTCCAACAACTGAGAACGTTGAGGAATTGACAAATTCGGTTCATTTGCCACACTTTCGCATACAGCAGTTATATTTTCCACAAAGCGTACATTACTAAGATGCACAAACCTTTGAAAATCCATTAGGATACTAGTTTCTACAAATTTCTTCATTATCTTTCTAATTGCTTACACAGTAGGAAGATGATGAATGCCATAGATCTCCCCTTGAGGTACGAAAAGTGGCCACGCAAAATTGAAAACTTTTTAATAGATTTAAACAGTTTTAATGCATTGTTTAATGCTAAATAAAAAATTTGTATATGCAATTTAAATAAAATGTCTAATAAATAGACAATTATGATAAATAGACTAATAAAATTACAGTTACAATAGCAGGTACACCCAGAAAAAATCAATAGTAAAATCACCTAAGCCGGCTTGGGTGGAAAGAGTTTGTATGGAAATTATTTATTGTTTTATACAGTACTTTGAAAGCACAAACTTCGATTCTCTACCAAGTATAACCAAGTATATAACAAGTATATAACACAGCCTACCAAGTATATAACAACATATTAACCAATAGTGTAGGTAAACCATCGACAACTTTGACACTTTATCAAAATGTTATCGACTTGAATACTATGTTCGTCAGATTAAGCAAACACGCTAATCTAAAGTGTCAAAGCCATTTTGCAAAATTTTCTAAAACAATTTAAATAAATCTTTTTATCAAAAAACAATATTTTTTTCTTAAAGGAAAAGTCGAACTATGTCATTGTGATTTCAGGTTAAGTTAAAAAATCTAGTCTCATCAAGAATCAAAAAATCAAGGAAAAAAATGAACCTCTTCATGTAAAACGTTAGTAAGTTAGCCTTGCCTAGCCTTTGCTTTCAAGTGCAAAACCACTTATGTATTGCTGACACATTTTATGCCATTAGTTTTTTAATAATTTTTTAACAATTTTGCTAATGGAAGAAACAATTGAAAAGTCAACAAATCGTTATGCAACAGCAAATGCAACAAACAGCAAATAAAACATAAAAAAAAAACATTGAAGCCAAAGTGTTGATACTTCAACTAAATATTAGCAAACTATTAAAGTCAACTGCAGAAAATTATGCAAACTTTAAAAAGGTGATAAATAAAATCTTCCGGATACCATGTTTAAAGAAAATCCAACTTTATTAGTTAATGTTGTCAGAAAAAATATTAAGTCAATATAAAGCTAAACAACAAGGGATGCAGAAAAAAATAAAAGGAAGACAAGATATTGGCATGAATCTAGTCAACATTTAGTACTAAGCCAACAACAAGTAATGCAGCTTTGCTTGAAATAAACAACTAAACTGGAGGCACTTGCATCCAACAGACCAACGCCGGCCTCTATAGCAACGCACAAGCCCAGCAACTGATAATGAAAATTAAAGTATTGGAAAACCTTTTGGAACTTTTAGCGACAAGGCATGAGTTACAACTGAGCAAAAAAAAAAAAAAAACTCAAGACGACTCCAACAGCACGTAATATATGCACCTTATGAATGAAGACACAACATAGCACGCTACCAACAAAAATAACATAACAATGCTATCCAACTCACACACAATCACACATCATATTGAATAATGACTAGCCGAAAAACCACTCAAACTCAAACTGCAGAGATGAGCACCAAAGCAAAAGACAAAAAACTGCTCAAAATATCGAGTAGCTCAATGGATTCATATATAAAGCAGGGTAGCTTTAAAATTCCATGTCATTTAATAAAACTCGGTTGTCACGTTAAGAATAACGTGTAAGAATAAGAAAACAACAAATTGTAGTGGTGTTAAAATTTGTGTTTAAAAGAAACGAAAACGAAAGTGTTAAAAACATATTAACCGTAAAAACGATAAATTTTTAAAAAAAATTAAATTAAAAAACAAAATGAAGGCTTTTATTCTGGCTAGTGTTTGCTTATTCAGTATCATAGGCTGTGGTCTGGCGCAGTTTTCAAATGGACGTGTGCTGGATCCACCCAATCCACAGCTGTGCGCCCAAAGAATTATACACGAAAAGACACCCGATGGCAAAGGGTGGGTAGAAAAAAAAGAATTCAAATTTTTTTGAGATTTTTGTGATATGAAATAACAGTTAAAAAAAAAATTGTTTTTCAATATTAAGCTAATAAAAAAACAATGTTATTTATTTTTGAATAGCTACTTCTTCTCGTGGCGTGATCCCAGTCTGAAGGGCGTTGAAGAGGATTGGTTGAGTGCTAGAAATTATTGTCGCAGACGTTGCATGGACTCAGTTTCGTTGGAGACAAGCTTGGAGAATGAATGGATTAAGAATCGTGTGGTTAATGAAAATGTAAGTAAAGAAAAGAAAAAAACAATAAAAAAAACAGAAAGAAAAATAGGTGCAAATAGACTTTCTGCTGAAGTAAAGAAATGACTGAAAGTAAACAAAAGACTAAAGAAACGAACTTATTATTAGAACTCAAGTTTAACAAATTGACTTGTTTTTTTATAAGATTTTTCGGATTGATGAAAACCAAAATCATAGAATAGAAATTACATACCATGCAATGCTTTAAGAGTAAATTTAATGTGCAAACAAAAGACTTAAGAAACAAACTTGAATTAGTTTAAGTTGATTGCAAATAAAACGTAAGCTTAGATGAGAAGAAAAATATATGAAAAACATTTATTACAGATATTTTAAGAAATAAAATCATTTTTTTTCGTCCAACATTCAAAAAGACAAAATATAACTGTATTTAGAAAATTATCAGTGGAAACTCAAAAGAAATATTTCAAGGCCACTTATTGAAGAAGATCTGTTAAATTTGAATTAATATGAATTTTTGTTAGGGATGGGTACAAAATATAATTAGATCCAAAAGTCAAACTAATACTGTACAATATATCAAAATTAGTGTCAGGACTAAAACTAACAGGATTAAAACCGTGAAACTTCCATTAATAGCAAATGCTCTACTTCCAAAGCCATGCTTGGTATCAATTTAGTGCTTCAGATGCTTAAATTCACCTCGAAAAAAATTTGAATTTTCGAGGACCTCAATGCTTAAAGCAAAGATCTGAGCAAGATTAAGAGGTTTCCGAGCACATATCCGATGTGGAATTAGCGGAAATTTAAGGCCCAGTTTCAATTTTTTTTTTGATAAATTTTCGAATTTTTTTTTTGTTTTAAATAAAAAAAAATATCCTAAGAATGTGTAAAAAAAATTTCAGAATAAAATTCAAAGCCGTTTAAGACATACCTCTTGTTGCAGTTCTATCAGACAGCTTGATATTGGCTCTCATTTAAACTTTAAATGCGTTTTTCTCGAAATGACATTTTTTGAAACGGCTTGCACTCTAACTCGAAAAGTGTGTATCCGATTAACTTAAATCTTTTTCATTTTGTAAAATAATTGAATACACAGTGCGTGAACCAACAAAATCAAATAAAAATATTTTGTTTTGCTTTTTATTTCATTTATAAGGTCCAATTTCGTGTATGAAAATGGAATTTTTTTCTTTTATGCGGCATTTTTTTATTTTTTTTTTAATTTTACACTTTTTGTTGGTTCACGCACAAGACAAAACTGTCATAAAAATTTGATTTTTTGTTTTTTTTTTTTATCAAACCACCTCAAGAGGTGATATCGTGCAAGCCGCAAGAGGCCGTAAATATGGCTGCAAAAAAAAAAACAAGAAAAAAAAATGTTAATCTAAGACTGAAATAAAAACAAAAAAAAAATTGTTCTGATATTTAATAAAATAAAAAAAATACAGGCATTCAAACAAGCCCGTTTTTTTACTCAAAAAATTTAAACTGGGCATTAAGAATCTCATCGGATTTTCAAAAAAGTGTTACCGAAAATAGCTGCATGTGTTTTTTGTAAAAAATATCAAATTTCTTTCCCTTTTTCTCCTTTCAATGTCAGTCTAACATCATCACTTTCTCATAAAAATCGTTCAGGGATTCCCAGAAATATTTATTTATATATTTGGGCAAATATTGGGTAAATATTTTTCATTAATTTAGCTCCTTAACTTAAAATGCTATTTTTTGTTAGTCCAAATTACAGTTCCGAGCATCCAAAATGGCGACACATGGTGACATGTACAACGAATTTTCTTTCTTGCAAATTGAAAAAATATAAAATTATCAAAAATTATCTATGAAAAAGGTGTACATTTTCAAAGAATTTTGGAGACATTTTTTCAATTTTATTTTTTATTCTAAACATTTGTATCTTCATAAGCTTTATAATGATATGTATATTAAAGATTTATTTTTATTAAAAAATAATCACTGAAAAGTGCAAGCAAAAAGCATCCGACCCGTATGGGTTAAACGACTTACTGGTTGTAGGTGTTTTGATGGTTTAGTTCAGTGAAAAATAGAAATGAGTAGAAAAAATTGCATGACACAGCAGGGTTTAAGCCATGAGTCCTTTGATTTGTCGTACATTGCTTTACCAGCTCTGCCACGATTTAGAGTAAGGCAGTGATAGCGGCTATACATATTTTTACGTGTCAGTCAAATACACTTTCGTTAAATACAGTTTTGATTTGTTTAATCTTCTTACATATAGATAAAAAAAACTATTAAAATTATTTAAAAAGCAATTGAATTTGCATAGAGTAAGAGAAAAATGCCTATAAAATACCACAAAAGTATTTAAATCACTCACAACTTTTGTTACAATTATGTCACAATGAGGTGTTTGCACTAAAGTGCATATTTTTGTATAATTTTTAACAAATTTTATCACATAACTGCTTAATATCTCGGGTAACATATCAATGAATAGGAAACAGCAAAAATTGCTCATTTCAAATTCAATTCATCTCAATATTCATCAGCGAAATTAGTTTTTTCCTCTTACTTGTGCATTGATTTTGCGTTTTATGGGCTAAGTCTAATTTACTGTTCAGACAAAAAATAAAAAAAAATTTGAATAAATCCTATACTGTTGACAATAGCTAAATATTACAAAATCTTGAACAAATCAGACAAAACATTTAAATGAAGTTTATTGATAGATTAAAGTAATATAAGAAGCGTTTATTTGATGAAGTTTTGTTTTTGTTTTGATTTTTAGCAACAAACATATAACAATTGTTGACGCAGATTTTGAATGAAGAAAATTTTGTCACAGCTTGTCACAAAGTAGCTTGAGGTTTAATTGCTTAGCTTTATGACTTGCGAAAGTCATCATTAGCATTTAAGATAAATGAGGAATACAACAACAACATCCATTGCAATGAAAATTATTAATGAAACAATTGGGTTTTTTTTTGTCTGTAAGATGGTTAGGTCAACTTTTCTTTTGTTAATGAATGAAACACAAAAGAAAGCTATAAGTTGGCCCCATCTAGGAAAAAAGTCAACTGCATTAATTTTTCATGTTCATTGTTGTTTTACTTTTATTTTGGAAAATTAAGCAACTAACTTTAAGCAATTTTATGACTTGAAGTTCGTTATATGAACTGTGTTTTTTATGAATCTACTCAAGAAGGTACACAAAAGTTCAAAAATGTCTAAAGATAATGCGAAATTCACGTATAAGCTTGGCTGCTTTTAAATAAAATAAAAATAATTAAGGTCACGCCCCATGTAAAATTGAAGTATGTTACGCATTTTATTATCTATGCATTGAATTACAAGAAAAACAAAATTCCAACAATACGTTTTTACATTTCCAGTGATAATAATTTGCATTGCAAAACACAACATTTACCATAACCACTAGTTTTTTTTATTTTTTTTTATTTTTTTTTTTTTGCGGAAGCATTCGACTTGCTGCAATTGGTGGAAAAAACATGTCTTTGAAGTTCAATGCAAAATTACAGGTTTTTCTTTTGCATCAAAAAGCTTGAAGTGCCTGGTAGCGCATGAACAATAATCATACAAGCGCATTTTGTTACACAATTTCTTTTGCTTGATTTTCGCTTCATCATTTTTATTTCATTCACTTTGTGAAATTAAATTTGTTTAAGCTGCGCTTGGAAGTGAATTTCTTCTCTTTACTTACAACTGTTGGTGCAGAAAATTAAAACTTAAAAAACAAAAAAAAAAATCGGGATTGCACGTAAAATTTTGTAATTATTATAAAAGCGTAGCAAAACGTTACAGACAGTAAAATCAATTAAAAAAAATGCAATAACCAAAGTATAAGCCATGAAAAGTTGCATTTAAATCTTATTGAGGCTATTCAACAAAAGTATATACTATATATAACTATAAAACAAAAGACTTAAGAAATAAACTAGCTTCTGTGGAAGTGAAAAAGAAAATAAAGGGATTTATTGATTGTATTCTATGGTTCGCTAATTTCTTAACGAACTTCACACTCAAATTGTCAATAAATTGTATACAAACAAAAGACTTAAGAAAGAAACTCGTTGCTGTGAAGCCTCAAAATCATTTTCCACTTGCTTTTGTGTCTAAATCACCCACTTAAAGAAGGGCGTTAACTCTGAATAAACTGCAAGAACTTATTATAATCCTTAAACTATCAATTAATCATAGAAATATATGAAAAAATGTTCTATATTTATTAATTGCATTTTAAATCCATACATGAAAATGGTCAAAAAGTTGGTCTTACTCGTTTTTTAAGAAGATTCCTATTCAGAATCTGTAAATGTCACAAGAAAAAAAAATAAATATTTAAATTCCGACCTATGACTTTTTAACAAGAAAAAAAAAGAAATAGAAGTTTTTGCTGTAAAAGTAATTTAACACTTTAATGTCATGAAAAAGATTCTCAAATTCTGATTATAACTCAAACTAAAGCTTAAACGTAAAAACATGCTTGGAAAACTCAAACCGTATCATAAAAGGTGCATTTGTTTTGAACTTTATGACAAAGTTGAAAGAAATTAAATGAGCAAAATTAAAAGACATCAATCTTACCATTCAAAAGATTATTGTTAAAAACAAATTTGTGCTGAAAAGATTCAAGGAGCATTCCGTTACGAATTTGAATTACGTTATCATATTATTTTTTAAGTTAATAAATCTTAATTAAATGATTTATTTCATATTTTTGGTACGAACATTTTTTTTTTTAATTTCATCTTAATAAAAAAATAATCGAAAAATTGGAAAAAACGATTTCTTCAAATCGTAGATCATGAATATATGAGGCGTTATGCACTGAACCTTAGTCAAATGTCCGTTTGAAAAATCCGCACGATACTGTATTTATTTTGTTGGGAGCAAACGTTGCACACTTACTTTTTTTACGCATTTCCAATACACGTGTCATACCCACGATAGTACATTACCAATTAGTGGATTTCTTTCGCCATTTCTGATGTGATAATCTTACTTGATCAAAATTTCTGACAATGATATCAGAATCTGATCAATGATATATCGTGTATTTACACGAACTCATAACCGGCGATTCGATTCTGCAGAACTTTTTTTCTCTTATAAATTTTAACTTCAATTGCAGAAGAAGTGAAACGCTAAAAATTTTATTTATTTATCATTTAGTAGAACAAAATGTGGCGTCCGTGGCGTAGTTGGTTAAAGTGCGTGGCCGCTATGTCAACGAACTTGGAGACCCAGGTTCGAACCCCAGCAGCGACAGAAAATTATTTGAATAAAAATTATTTTTTATACGGACGCCACCTCTCTGCAGACAATGGCAAACCTCAGAGAGTAATCAAAATGCCATGTAAAGCTTCTTGAGAATAAGAACATTTCGTTCATCGCCGTTCAGAGTCGGCGTTAAGCCTGTAGGTCCATTTCTCGGTCAATTGTGTACAAACTTAATAACACGCACAACACAATTGATCCTAAGAAGCTAGGTCAAAGTCCTTTCAAGGGCTGAAATGGCCAGTTATTTATTTTTTTTTTTTTAGAACAAATTATATGTTTACTGCTCCTTTAAACCGCATGAGTACCTAAGTTAACAATTGTAGGTTTTTTATGTCACTTGCCGAAAGGTCAAATCAAAAGTGGATTCAAAACTATTGTCAATTGCATGACTATGTTCTGCATGATTAGTTTGTCTGTTTCCTCTTGTGTTGTCCTCGACCACAACCACTGTTTTCGTGGGTAAATTTTTTCCACATTAACTTATGACTATAAATGGGTCAATTCTGAGAATATGCGGAAAAGCTGTGGCAGCTCAAGTCTTTTCTTATAGCATACATGATCTTGAAAGCTTGTACGAACTTATATAAACTCTGCCAATTTTTATTTAATTGTTGTTATCGAGAATATTCGCCCCGAATATAACCTCTAGATTGAAACTAAGACCTTTTAAATCAAAGTATTAAGTATTTATCGAATAATATTTACAAATTCACTCAGATCATAGCTTGGATCACCATTGATGACAATTGAACAAATGCTAAAAAACATATCTTCTACAAACTCAAGCTTTCTGAGTTTTGATTTTCCAGTCATAATACTTTTCTCAACAAATAAGCGCCATTTATACGTCAGGGGGTCAATTCACTTCACTCATTGTTAATTCAATTCATTTGATCTTAAATTCACCACACTTACTTGACTCTTGTTCTATGTTTATATGACAGCAACTGTCGCTCTTTTCTGAATCAAAAACAAAGTTAAAGTTGTTAAAAATTTGATTTGGCATTTACCTTTTTATACACCACATTTAACACAAAATGAAGATTCTTTCTTATCTAGCTTTAATAACCAATTGTAACTAAATTCAATTCAAACAAATGATTAGGCAGCAATCAAACGTACCTACTTTATTTTCTTATGACTCTTTCATGTCATTTTCTTCTCCTTTTTTATCTATTTTTAATTAACTTAACGTTGTCTGATTTCCTTATTACAGTACGCTGCAAAATGGAAAGTTTTACAATAATCAAAGCTAAAATAAAACAAAATCAATGCGTAACCTTTTGAACCCACTGTGGTTTTGTGTGCATATCAAAAATGTTAAACGTGATTCTGCTACAGATGCTCAAAGCCAACTTAGGAAAATAAATCATAGCAAACAATATACACTACAAATTTATGTCTTTATTGCTACTCTGCTACTCCAGCGACTTTTTATTTATTGCCACTTTAACAAGTCTCTGACTCTGTGTGTTTGTACCTTAAAAGGTAGGTATCATAAAGGGCTCGATAACTGCTTGACAGCTCGTACATTCAGGCTGACTGACCTAAATGACACACACTCAAAGAGAAAGTAAAAATTATATTGAAAGCGACACTTTTGGAGGCAAAGTAATATTTTTATATTTTTAGTTAACTAATGATGCCATACAGCCCATATTTTTGGTTTGTATGTCGCAGCGTCAAAAACAATCGTTATCTTTATTAAACACATAGCTTCGAGTAAAACCCTCCTTTGTTGTTAACTGTTTCTTGGCCGACTGTTTCGTTTAATCATTTGTATGCATTTAAAATCATTTTTTTGAAACAAAAAAAAAGTCAATTTTTTTTTTATAATTTTGTTGCCGGTGTCGATTGGTGTCAGCGCATTTTTTCTCGTAATTTTTCCATATTGTTTGCAATTGTTGTTCCACAGTTGTTTTCGACAGACAGACAGACAAGCAGGCAGGCAGGCTGGCTGATGTGTAACGAATTCATGCGTCGCTCTTTAGGCTGGTTTTTTGCTTAGAAACGTGCGGGTTCAGTTAGTAAAAATGAAATTAACATGTGTTATGAAACTAACAACATGTGTTAGTTACGGTTTAATGAGATGATTGTCGGAAGAAACTCCATTGAACTCGAGATTAGTGCATTTTTTTTTTAAGGAGGCGCTAAGATTTTATGGTTTCTATTGTTTGTATGAAATGATTTGTTTGCATAAGCTTTGAAAAAATATTTAAAATAGGTGAACTACTTAAAATATTCCAACGAAATGCGAGATAGGCATAAAGCGCTAAAGACTCCGCAAAGTTTTTTTGTAAAAAATATGTGATAACAGCAAAATAAATAAACTAGTATGAGTCTATTTTGATTCTTCTAACTTTTAAAAGAATTAATTTTTCTTATATTTTATAAAAGATTTTAAATACTTAAAAAAAACACATCTACTAATTTGAATTTTATTTTTCTTTCCATTTTCAGGTGAAATACATCTGGACCAGCGGTCGTCTCTGTGACTTCAAGGGCTGTGAACGTCCAGATCTCCAGCCCGTCAATGTCAACGGTTGGTTCTGGACAGCCACTCTTCAAAAATTGGCACCCACCAATGAGCGTTCACAAGGTGATTGGTCGCCCACCGGCGGTATCGGTCTGCCCCAGCCCGATAATCGTGAATTCAAGCAGAATGGCGCACCCGAAAACTGTGTTGCTCTTCTCAATCAATTCTACAATGATGGAGTCAACTGGCACGATGTCGCCTGTCATCACAAGAAATCATTCGTTTGCGAAGAGAACGATGCTCTGCTTAAGTATGTGCGCTACACCAACCCCAACTTGCGCGTCTAAGTGGTTGGAACGGTTACACCGAAAGTAGATGTACTGTTGTGTTTGTTGTTAGCATCTCAAGCAACAAACTCATATTTGAGCCAAACCAAAAATGTTGAAAATAATTTTTTCAAAATATTTCTTACTACACTCAATCGATATAATCTTTTTTCTCAAAACTGAATATGTTGCATGCCTTCATTTAATGTTTCTACTTTCTTAACAATCACTCTCTCATTCATTAGTTTAATTATTATTTTTGTATTAATTTATGTATATATATGTAATAAAATACAAGCTGTTTTTTTAAAAAATTTAGATCAAACATTTTTTAATTTACTGGGTTATTGTTTGTGGGTTAAGAAAATGAGAGATTGGGATAAAAATCAAAAATGTATTGTTTCAAATGGAGCGGCTATAACAAAATACGAAAGTCAGACATACCTTTCGTATGATAAAAATCAGTATGTTAGACAGTCAGCAACGGATAAATGAAATATTTTCTTATAATGATAAGTATAAAGTTTCAAAGGAATTTATAATTTTTCATCAAAATCATTTGCTCGCGTTGAACTTTGAGTCACTATTTTTCAATAATCAATACTGTCGGAGAAGCCATATAATGACATCTGTCAAACCTTATTTACATTTTTACGGAGAAGAATTTGTTGGTATTGTAGTAAAGACTTGTTTGCAGAAATATAACTCATTTAAAAAAAAAAACAGTTTAAAAAAAGAGAAAAGAAAGAAATAGGTAAAGACGATAGATAATACAAAATGTTCCTATTTTTACTTCAGTGGCTAACCTTAATTTTTGGAAATTAAAAATCGATTCTATATTTTCCTAAAAAAAGTAACTTTTTTAATTAATTTTGATTTTTTAATATTTTATTTTATTTGTTAGTAATGCCTACTTTATTATTGTATTGAGTACTTTAATCAGTAAGAGATTTTTTGTTTTGTTTTGAAAAAATTTTTTAACTCTCATCAGGATTAATTTTCTTATAAGTAAAAAGTGTGTTACTAGTGCTATCATCAAATTGATGCATGTAAAACTCCCAAATTTTCATATTTAAAAAAAACAGCTGTAAATATTTGGTTTGGTTGCAAAACAAAAAAATTATTATTATAGTTATATTATATCCATAACTAAACATTTAAATGTGAAGTGAGCATGTATGTATCTGGTATCAAAAATAAAAAAATTATTTACTATTCACCCATTGAGCCAGAACATCAGGTTGATTCCATAAAAGAACCAATAATGATGCGAAAATTTTTAGTAAAAAATGTTATCAATTTAATGACAAATACGGACGAAGGAAATACTAACGACTTTGTTTTTTGTGATTTTGATTTCAAAATCGTGAATTTTTTAATTATTCATTAAAGAATTTACGGTCCTTACAAGATTTGAATTTTCACTTCAAAATACTCATTAAAGTCAACCCTGGTACTCTCTTTTTGAAGTTTTTTTTTTAAACAAATTTTATATAAAAATTTTTATATAATGCATTATTAAAAAAGTTATATCATAATTAAAAAAACTAGTCCATTCTGTTTCAGTAATAGAGAAAAAAACAACTTTTCATGTTTAAGTAAAATTAATAAAATTGAATAAAATAACAAAGTCTTATAAGCTAGGCTAAAAACTTTAGTCATAAAGAATTATGAGTTCTAGAAATTAATATTTTATTTTATATTTAGGGGTTTTACAAGCTGTCATATATAGTCGCATTGTCGTATTGTCGTATTGTGCTATTTTTTCACAACAGTTGTAAAATTTTTGTTGTTGCCTTCCATATAAAACTAATTTACGTCAATATAATCGCGTTTGATATGTTTATCTCTTATCGTATTATTCTGTGCTGTTTTTTTTGTTATAAACGCGTAAATTTCATAAGTAATTTATGAATTTGATTTTAAATATAATTTTTGGTTTAAAATGGAAATTTATAATGGAACTGTAGTTCTGTTTTTTTTTTTATTTTTAAAACTAAAAATTGTAGTTTTTTTTTTACAAAATTTTTTCATCAGTCACTTGTCGGTTTCTTGAGTCAGCTGTATAAATACATCATACAATAAAAAATACCCTTAGGGTGTGTTCACAGCTGTTGTATTTTTTTATAAAAATACAATACGACATATGACAATACGTGAGCTTGTGAAAACCCTAATTAAATTATTAATTTTTTTAGAAAAATTTAAATTTCTTAAAATTGCACGAGAGAGCCAGCCCTGGTCATGTTCAATTCACCTTTGATATATTTAAACACACCACAGCTGATTTTTGACAGTTCTTTTAATTTTGTCAACAATTTAATTTGCTTCCATTTAGTTCTACTAAAAACATTAAAAAATCTAATAAAATAATTAATATATTGATAAACAAGTGCTCATTATAAGTTGGCAGAAGAAAAATGGATATCGGCGAACTACTATCCTTCAAGGTAAGTTTAAGTCTATCCGAAAACCTACGTCTACTTGAAATAAACATACTCGTCAGCCTGAACAAACGCCAAAACGTCCGCACGAGGACGATGAAGATTATGCAGCCACTCCTGATCGCTCACTCAGCTCAAAACGAGAGTCCGAGAAAGCCAAACGCATGCGACGCATTGCCCAGGCCAAGGAGTCGGCGGATTTTTTAAAACCCCAGACAGTGCCATCGCCAACGCTGCCGCTGCTAGATGACATTGAATTAACTGAACAGGAACGCATAAATATACTGAAATATGTTGAAAGCGAAGAAGCAGAGGGCGATGTATTGGACGATGTTGGTCTAAAGAAGCTGATTTTGGTTTTTGAGAAACGTAACTTAAAGAATCAAGAAATGCGCATGAAGTTTCCAGACAATCCAGAGAAGTTCATGGAATCAGAGTTAGAGTTACACTCGGTGATTCAGGAACTTAAAGCAGTGGCTACGGTGCCAGATTTGTATCCTGTTCTAGTTGAGCTACACGGTATACCTAGTTTGTTGGAGATGCTGGCGCATCCGAATACAGACATAGCTGTGGCAGTTGTCGACATGCTGCAGGAAGTCACCGATGTTGACATATTGGGTATTTTATATAATTTATTTTTATTTTTCAATTTATAAATTTGTTAAACACTTAGGCGAAAGCAGTGAAGGTGCTGAAGTGCTCATAGAAGCTTTGCGCAAACAGCAAGTTTGCGCTTTACTCGTGCAGAATATGGAACGTCTCAATGAACAGATTAAAGAGGAGTCGGATGGTGTGCACAATTCTTTGTCTATTATTGAGAATCTTACTGAGATGAGCAGCGAATTTGTGCGCGAGGCTGCTGAGCAGGGTTTGCTTTCCTGGCTATTAAAGCGACTAAAGCAGAAAACACCCTTTGATCCAAATAAGTTATACTGTAGTGAAATTCTCTCAATTCTTATACAGACAGAAAACGCAAATCGTCTTCTCCTGGGCAGCATTGATGGCATAGATGTGATACTTCAACAGCTGGCCATATACAAACGACACGATCCTGCTAGCACTGACGAGCAGGAATACATGGAGAATCTATTCAATTGCGTGTGCTCGACGTTAATGGCCAAAGAGAATCGCGAACGCTTTCTGAAGGCAGAAGGTCTACAACTGATGAATCTGATGTTGCGCGAAAAGAAAATGTCACGCAATGGTTCGTTAAAAGTTCTCGATCATGCTATGTCTGGACCAGATGGACGTGATAATTGCAATAAATTCGTAGACATTTTGGGTTTGCGTACTATATTTCCGCTGTTCATGAAAACTCCAAAACGCAATAAGAAACGTTTGCTTTCGACAGATGAGCATGAGGAGCATGTCTGTTCCGTCATTTCGTCTATGCTGCGAAACTGTAAAGGCACGCAGCGTCAACGTCTGTTGTCCAAATTCTCTGAGAATGATCATGAAAAGGTGGATCGTTTGCTGGAACTGCATTTGAAGTATTTGGATAAGGTTGAAAATATCGATAAAGAAATCGAACGCCAACAAAAGGTAAAGTTCAAGATTTTAAAAGTTTTCTATACCTATAATAGGTAAATGTCTAAATTAAGTACAGCACCGAAAAAACTAGCAACAGTGTAAGATTTCAAAGTAATTGCCATAAAAGTTTACATTAAATGCTTTATTGTATGGAATATTTACATTAAAATAAAAGAATACAGAAAGTTGTTAGATTGCGCTCTTTCTAAAATCATCTTAAATCCACATCGAATACTACTTCCAAGTTCTTTAGTTGTCTAAGGTTCTTTGAGGAAAAAGCAAATTACACCATTTTGAATAAAATTTCTCTTAAAATACGAAATGTTAACCAGTCAAAATATATTTTGATTCTAATCCCTTACTTTAAATTTTCTTCATTCTTAGAATTCTGATTTGGATGATGACGAGGATAGTACTTATATAAAACGTCTGACGGGTGGTCTGTTCACGCTACAAATGGTGGATTATATCATTTTAGAAGTTAGCACCACTTCCGATGTTGTCAAGCAGCGTATTTTGCAAATGCTTAATTTGCGTGGCGCTTCCATGAAAATTATACGCAGCGTAATGCGCGGTATGTTTGATGAAATTGTACTCTTTTTCCGCATTTGTTGTGATAATCTTGCTTTTGTTCACAGAGTATGCCGGTAACTTGGGCGACGATGGTGATGGTGAATGGAAGCAACAAGAAAAAACACATATACTCTCCCTTGTAGATCGTTTCTAAGTCAATATCATGCTATGTATAACTTATCAATCAAAATATTAACTAATAAAGTAATTGGTTGTTTTTCCCAAAATTTAATAATTTACTTTTTTTTTGTGTGTTTAGGTTATTACATTAATTTTGTTAACTTTAGTTCAAATTTTTGTAAAGCATTTAAAAAAAAAAATTAGTTGCCATCGAAATTTCATGTACATGTTTTCTTTTCGCATTCCTTTTCCTTCTTCGCTTTGGACTTACATTTACTGCCGCCTTTACCGCCTTTACCCCCTTCACTGGTAAGAAAAATTCAATGCATAATGTTAGTCAAGTCAGTAAAACGAAAAAATACAAAGTAACAAAAACACAGTAAAGCTCAACTCATTAAAAAACGAAAAAGAAAACTCAAACCAAATCATTACATAAACAATAATAAGCATAATTTTTAAATAAATAACAATTTTAATAGATTTTAATCCGTGTTCTTTTCTCTTATAATTTTAACTTAAAATAAACAAAAAGTTTTTAAGCGGCCTGTTTTGTTTGTTTCTTTTTTGAAACAGCATAAAAACCCAAAAAATTGTTTAACGAATAGAAAAATTTGAATGAAAAATATTTCAAGTTAATATAAACTTTGAATAGCTCTCATAAAAGACTGGCTATAAATTTAATTTTTGTAGGCAGTTCCAATTAGAACTTATTTATATTCTTAACACACATTTATACAACAAAGTGCAGTATTATTTCTTTAGTTACAAAGTGAAGTCGGCTGCGAAGAAACAGATTTTATTTTCTGAGTTACTAAATTACTAAACTTTCTATTCTTATTTTAGCATGAATCTTTAACAATTGGTGCGAAACATTTACTTTATACAACGTAGTACAAATAACTCTGTTTTTATCAATTTCAAACTACTTATTACAAAACTACGTTAGAGCGTGTTGTATGTTGTGTGTGTCGTAATATTTTTGCTAGGTCTTTACTTGACGCTGTCTGGGATTTCAAAGCTAACATCCATTTTCATCTCGCGTGCCAAACCGACAATCTTGGCAAGATGCACGGACAATTTGGCAGCTTCATCCAAGTCGTGACGTGGAATAATCCTAAGGCCAGACTTTCTAATCAACTCACGCGCCTCATTGACATTAGTACCCTGCGTGCGAAAAAATAAAAATTAATTTTGCAAAATAGTGACAAAGCAAGCGCTTACCTGCAGTCTACAGACGATTGGCATTTTGAGTTTCAAATCGTTAGCAGCTGCAATGATGCCCTCAGCTATGACATCACAACGCATGATACCACCGAAAATATTGACCATAATTGTCAGCACCTTGGGATCAGAAGTGATAATCTTGAAAGCTTCCTGAGAAATAAAGAAAAAATAAAAACTATAGCTATGAAAAAGAATTGAAAACATGTTCTTTAAGTAAACCTTGACAGCCTGGGCAGTAGCGCCACCACCAACATCCAAGAAGTTAGCTGGGTCGCCACCATGCAATTTAATAATGTCCATAGTAGCCATAGCCAAGCCAGCACCATTGACCATGCACCCAATTGTACCATCTAAGGCAATGTAGTTCAGCTCATATTTGGCAGCTTCAACTTCTTTGGGATCTTCCTGAGTCCAATCACGTAGAGCAAACAATTCCTTTTGACGGAATTCGGCATTGTCGTCAAAGCGTAACTTAGCATCCAAAGCGTAGACTAGATTTTTTTTTATCAAGAGAATAGTTATATCAAAAGCGTTAAAATAGAAAGTAAATCTTATAAAGAAAAGCAACAAGAAAAAGCAAACTGAACACCGCAAAAAGTTTAATGAAATTAAGATCAAATTAATTAATCAATTATTTAATTAAGTGCGAAATCAGGACACTATTTAATTAAGTGCAATTTGAGAAAAATTTTTTTTAAATGAAAACTTATGAATTCAATTAATTTACTCTAAGAAATCATGCAAACAAGAAAAATATATGAAGCGACTGTTTTAAGTAATAAACATAGATATTTACAAATACGAAAAAAGGAAGCATTTGAATAGTTTTTAGTTTCAGCAACTAGCTAGGTATGGTTTGTATAAAAACTACTTACACGAGCCTGTCATTAGGACAATCACAAACAAATATGATCGATTTGAATTTTAATGTTTTTTGTGGAATGCAGGGTGAGTCACAATATTTGCAAAATTTAATTTGCATTTTGGTTTTTATGATAAAACATATTCGAGGCAAGAGCATGCACAAGTTTATTGTTGTTTTGTGAAGAAGTAGAGATAAAACATTTATTGTTTGGTCATAATATTACATTCAATGGGATCTTTTAGTAGTTATGCATATACTTCAATACTTACATCCTTCAATGGCATCCTCAGCATAAGGATTTATTTCAATCAAAAGCGCATCTTTTTTGACAAACAAATCGTACATGTTCATCAACATTTCTACCGTTGTATCGGAATGCTCTTCCAACCCAACCGCTTTGACAACTTTTGCCGCTTGTTCTTGAGTTAAGCCTTTCTTGATATCAATGGGTTCGTAAACAATAGCTTCAGGACTATGAGCAGCTACATCTTCAATGTTAACACCACCTTGTGAGGAGGCAATAATAACTGGACCCTAAGTCGCATAGAAACAGTTTTACTTTAAAAACCTATGCAAAAAATTCAAAATTCACCTTAAAGGCACGCTCCATCATAACAGCAAAATAGAATTCTCTACGTGGAAACTTGCGCTCGGCAACCATGACCGAATTACAAATACGGCCACCGGCACCAGTTTGTTTAGTAACTAATATTTGATTAATCATTTTGCTTGAAATAGCTTCAGCCTCCTCAGGACTAGGTTTTTATATAATTAAACAAAAATATATTGAATTCCAGCAAGTAGCCAGTTGAAAATGTACAAAATCAGCTTACGTATTGACAACGCGAACACCGCCTCTGAGACCATTTTTGAACTGTCCTACACCACGACCTCCTGCCAGAACTTGAGCCTTAAGCACCAAGTTGTTTGTATCCAGCTCCTTGGCAATATTTTTAGCCTCGGCCGCAGACTTCGCAACGCCAAATCTGGAATATAACAAAAAATAAAATCAAAATATTTGAAAAACTATTACTATTTAATTTAAATGATGTTTGAAAGAAATTGATTTTTAAAATTGTTTTTAATTGGGCTATGGCCATCGATTTCGATAAAAAGACTGATATTATCTTTTTAAATAGACGGCCAAAGCCCAATTAAAAACAATTTTAAACACCACATAGAAGGCTGATTAATTTATATTTTATAGAAATTGATTTTACTAAAAGTAATCCTAAAAATTTATTTACAAACGACGATCGTATCAGCGGTTTTCAAAATCATTGCTAACATCTTTGTTAAAAAAAAATTAGGATTGGAAAATTTTAATTAAAAATTTATTGCTGCACTAAAGTGATGACCTGCAAGTGTTTTCATGCTCAAAAGCGTCTACTGATTATCAGCAATAGGGATGAAATAAAAACAGAGAGTAAAAATTAGAGCTAGAGCAAAGTCTAGATAATGTTGTGTGTTGTATCAAAGAATTGCAAAAAGCTATTTTCAGCATACATAAAGAAAATAAGAAAATTTATAAATTCAGCTTTATTTGAAGGCAATAATTTTAAAAGAAAGCCTGTTGCAGAAAAATTATGCGTAAACATAGAATCTTGGCAGAGTGACAACAACACGATATGGTTTCAATATCAAAATCAAGGCAATCTGGACGTTATTTTGTAGAATAAATTCAAATGCAGCAATTATTTAAATTAATAGAATAAATATAAACAATTTAAAACTACTCGGTTTTTTATTGTTTTATTCAAATTAATCCTGAGTGCCACAGAATTAATAAACATGATAAAATATGCTAAAGTTATGTTTATTATTGTTTACTAAGTTAACATAAATCATTAAGCAACTGGTGATTCATTCAACCCATTGATAAAAAAAAAACATTAGTGGAACCCGCTTATCAATTGTTTACTTTGAACTTTGCGATTCAAGGTTCTTTAAAATTCAAAAGTTATTCGAAGCAATTAAGCGTTGGCAATGAGCGGAATATTTTTCGTATAGGTTATGGATTCAGAGCAAAATTGTAGGATTGATTGTTGGGATTTTTGACAAATTATGTACTCTTGACAGAGATGTTATGTTAATACTTTATTAAAAACTAGATTGGAAAAATAAAATAATTTGAATTAGGAAAATTTTTACAAGAAATACATAGACTGAACATTTTCAATAAGAAATCGAGAGAAGGCCATAAAAGAAATAACTTTAATTCTTTTCAAGAATTGAATTTTGTGTTTGCTTTATGAGGAAATTTGAAAAATAATTTTACAAAAATCTAGCCATAAAGAAAATGAAACGATTTGAATGAATTGAATTTAGTGCTTTCAACCTAGTGGCACAGTTTTTCAAAATAATAATAATTATCAATATGATTGGACATTCGCTTACTTAGGTGTTGGAATGCAAGCATCGTTCAGCAGTTTGTAGGAAACATGTTCCTGAACGTTCAGGTTACGCTGAGGTTGATGACAAGCGCTGGCAGCTGTCAATATCTGAAAGATAAATAAATAATAGTTGTAAGTATTTGCGAAGTAAAATGCTCAAAACGTGTTAATTCGATAACGTATTTATTTATTCAAAATAGTATTATTGTCCGCAATGGAAAAAATAAATTGCTCATTGCTATTTCTGTTGGGTAATGGACTGCTTCTTCATAAACGGTGAGCTGCGATATAAACCGGGTTTTCTATCTCAAAAGTTGTCAGTGTTTAAGTCAATATTTAAAGGTTTATTTGTTTATTTTTTAATCTGAGTATATCTCCGAGTCTTTTGATGTGTAAGTCTATGTGGAAGGCGCAGCTTCTGGAAATTATATTTATTTATTTATTTAAATATTAATATTTATTTTTATATTAAACATGAAAATTCTATTTAAACGAGAACATGTTTGGAGAAATGTCTGTCCCATTAATTTTAAATCTTACTCTAAATTCTAAAATTGTTTACCTTAAATAAGTTTTGTAATAAAATTGTAAAATAATCAAATTGTATTTAAATCCATATCCTGCAATCGATTAGAATTGAAGTTAATTTTAAAGCAGAATTGATGGATGGAAATTACTATATTTTATTCAACATAAACATTCGGTTGATCTGTCTAGACCTCTCACAACTTTGAATCTTAATTAGGGTTAACTCTTTAACCTTAGTCATAAACAGGTTTCCGGTAGTATAAAAATTACAAATCAACCGGCCAGAATTATACAATTTAAAAAAAATAACAACTAATGCTGTCCGCTTAACTATCTTAGATCACGAGATAAGCACTTGTTACTTTATAAAGAATATCAAATTTTAAATTTATAATGCGCAACTGAAAATAGACAAAATACCAGTACTTATCAGAATCAGAATGCGACACGTTAAGCGTTGCAAAAGATCCAAAATCATCAAATCAAAGCAGGGTGCAACTACTAGGTGCTGGCCTTAGCAAAGATATGAAGAACGCGAAAATAGTTTCACATGATTCTGCTTTGCTTTTCATTGTCGATGCCGAGGTTAACCGAATCCCCTTTTGAAAATACACAATTTGGAGCTATTACGTCACTTGGTCGTGGAAGAGCTTGCGGGGAGCACACACTTTATGATTAGAATAAATTTTACGTTTAGTATTTCTTCACTGTTCACCCACAGACAATAGACACTGCTTGATTATGTCTCTATTCCATATTATTTTTCGCCAATTATGTAAAAATAATTTTTTTCATTTTACCTTGGGTACAACTTTTGGATTGACGATTTCTGCCAAGACGCCCGTGCGTGCCAAAAACGAAGCCATTCCAAATATTTCTGTGGATTAAAGATTATAAATTTGCTTTTATTGAATTGAAGTTATTTCTTATTTTTCAAAAAAAATTAAATTAAAAAATCGCACCCAGAAGTAATGTCGTGAAATTAGAATTGAAAATATTCGAATGAACAAAAAATAGCCAGCAACAGAATGACAGCTGACAGTTTTCGCCGAGAAGCATAGAATGCAAAATAAAAAAAGATGTAGCAGTGCGCCGATAACAAAGTTCACAAAGTTTATTGTTATAAATACAGGGGAGCATGGCTTAAAAATAATAGAAAAGTAAATGGGTATATATCAATGCTCTTCACAGATAATTGCCTTGAGAATTTATTATGCGCAAATTTTTTATGTTGAAATTAAAATTAAATGCTCCTAAGTCCAAATTAAAGATCTTCTCTCATAGTTTTGCCAGCATTAAAATAAAACACCTGCAGATGGATTTTACGTTGATAGCTTGTTATTGTTACATTTTTGACTGAGACAAACAAGATCACTTCAAATGCACAAACATACAACATATACTCAAACTCATTCATATTTACAATCAAAACCACATAAATATATAATTTTTCCCTATTTATAAATTAATAACTTAAATAATTTTAAGCTATACGCTTCGAAATTAAATTCTTAAGTTGTACCTCTAAAGAATCTAATTTCGAAAGTATAGCAACTAATAATATATCAAAAGGCAAGGAAAAAAATTACTTAACATTTGCGATACACTTAACAATAAACATTGAAAATTTTTAACAGATATCAAAGAAATTCCATCTAGATAATATAACAGCTAAAGCAAAGTTTTTCTTTTTTAAAAAGCAAACAATAAAAGAAAAACCAAATCTAACGCGTTTTCGATTTAAGCCAAGCTGCAAATTATTTTAACCAGAGGAATTTCTAGCTACAATTAGAAACAAAATTCTTCATTAGCTTATTTATATGGTGCACACATATATAGAAGAATGAAGAAGCTTGTTTAATTTAGACATTGCAATGTTTTTAACACAATAAAAATTTTGTCAAGCATTCGTTTACTTAAGAAAATTTAAGGTTGATAATTTAAGAATCATAGAAATGGAACTTAATTCAATGTAGCTTTTAAGCTAGTGAATTAAGTTCTATTTCTAAAGAATTTTGCTTAATTTTATTATAAATTTTCAAAATTAAATTCTGGTTTAAAACGAATACTTGACAAAATTTTATAGATATTAGCTTAAATTAGTTATTGACCATATCTTAAATCCAGCTTAACTTAGGCTCTATGTTACTTAACCTGATTCCAGCTTAAATTATAAACCTTAAAAGCGAACCGAATCTTAAATCATAGCAGCTTAGTTAAAAAGATATAAGTACTTGTAAGGCCTTAAACTATACCGTTAAATAAACACTTAAAAACAATAATCATAGAATTCACACGTAACATACACAGAACATATTAAAAATACAATAAAAACAGCGTAGGGGGTCGTCAGCCATGTTGAAATTTCCACTTTTTATATAAAACAATTGGAGTCAGCCTTAAATAATTAAGGGCCAACTTCATAAGCTTCTTGTAGCTTCTTAGTACTCAATTTGGGATTCTATCAGTTGAAGGACGCGTTGCCTGCCAATCTTATTCCAAAAGACGTGTGGTTCTTGAGCGCCAGTTACTTTACGCGCGGCTCTGTCATAATTTAAAAATTATTTATAAGTAAAGGTTCATACATTTTCACAATCCTTCAACGTTCAACTTACTTCTGATAACAATCGAACAACGTCTGTCGCTTTGCATTCACCAAAATTGACCATATATCGATGACTATCAAATGTTTGCCCATACGTTTGATAAACTCATTGAAACGCTCCAATCTTTCTTTAACATGAGCCACATGTGAATAATTTGCCAGTGGCGCTAAAGTGGTTAGAATTGGGGTCAATCCATTCTTATGCATCAGATTGATGAGATCTCGGAAATCATGTTGGATCTGCACCAAAGGCTTGCCTTGCATTATATCGACCGATCCAATATTAACGATAACTTGACGGGTTAAATTAACGCCTTGAACTAGGTTACGTACGCGCCTAATTGCAGCGCTAATCGTTTGCCCCGAAACACAAAGTCCCGCTTGAAGGACCTTTTCGTCTGTTAGTTCCATAAAAATAGAAAAAGTTCAACTTATTAACTTGTTTGTTAAATAAAGCAAAAGAACCTGTTCACATAAACACGTAAATAAATCGTTCTAATCTGGCTAAAATAAATCGGAATATTCTGTCTTTTAGACATTTTCCTGTTTAAAAAACCTACCTCAACTTCATTCAGAATATAAATTATAAATTTGCTATTTTTTCACAGACCAACCGTTATCAATTTTCAAGCAAATTTTTAAGGGATTAGCTTGTTTGGTAAATATTTTTGAAATAATCCGTTGAGACACTTTGTGGAAAGAAGAAAAATTAAAACGTATATTTTGTTTTGTTTATTTATGTCGTTTTCTTTTCTCGACAAAAAATTCTGCCCTCTGAGAATGAGAAAATTCCCTCTGAGAAAATATTTTACATTTTGACTTGAACTAAAAAAAATGTCTACAGTTCTTATTCAAAAGAAGATCAGACAAAATGCAACATTTTTTCAATGATGTTGTGTTGGCTGCACTGTTGCTTACTTTTATAATCTTATATATTAATACGCAAACATCGAATGTTGTCGTACACTTTTTCAATATTTATTTTAGAATAAGGATAATGAAACGTACATCATTCGAAAGGTACTGCACCATAGATGTGCCGAATTATGTTAGATTTTAAATTGATGACCTTTGACCCGAAATATTAACGTTGAAAGTTTATATCAATTTAGTTAGGGATCTCAGAACTAGGAAGAGGTAGAATGAAGAATGTGATATCAGATGAAAGGTCTGGCTGCACAATATGATTGAATATAAGATTGGTGACCTTTGACCTCAAATATGAGCGGAAAAAGAGCATTTATTAAATAAAAGCTAAACTATAAGAGATGGAAAAACATGATATAAGAGAGATATTTAGACATTCATAAGATGTGCAAAAAAAAATTTAATATTTTTCACCATCGTTTACGGTTACCCTTCAATAAGCACTTTTCCCTCTAACAAGTGTCAATATATATTGTGATGGTAAAATTGCTTACAAATAGTATATTTTGAAAAATTTCCGTTATTTTGACATCAAAATTATTGTGATATCTCGAAAACTATAGATGTTTTCAGTACAACTTTTTTGTATGAAAATTCGTTGGTTGAGAAAAATAACGGTATACGAAAACTTTTTTGCTAATATTTTCCACGAATAGTATGTTAAAAAAATTTCCCGTTATTATGACATCGAAAGTATTGCGATATTTCAAAACCAATAGATTTTTTCCATGCAATGCATTTCTTAAAGCAATGTCATTGCCTCAGAATGAGAAAAAAACAATTGATATTTCAAATTTTGATTTTGCATGCAAATATCTCAGCCATATTTCAATCGATTTTCCCTAAATTTTCTTTGTCTGAAAGTTTAATTAAATAACTTTTGAGAAATAAGAAAAGATTTACCGTTATCTCACTAATTCAATTTTTTGTGTTGTTTTCAAAAAAACTCTAAAATATTCAATTTTTGCTCAAAAATAAGACCACTTTTTTTTTTTTTTGTAATTTTATTTTTGTTTTTCTTTTTTCTTCTCTCACACTCTTTCATATACCATATCATTTATTTGCAAAAATTGCATCATTTTGACACATAATTTAATTAAGTGTTTCTATCATCGAAAATCATGAGCTACCTACCCCCTATGATTTTTTTGATGAAAATTACATTTTTCAAAATGTTGTTTTTGTATTTTTTATAAAGTTCTACAGCAAAAAAAAATAATATTTGTGAAAAAAATTTTCAAATATTTCCAACCACTCCAAAGTTATATACACAAATATATGTTTTAAGCCATTTCCTTATCTCCCGTGTGTCTTAACCAATTTTGATACATTTTTTTTAAATCAATAAGAGTAGGGAAAAGGAGTGCACCGAATATCTATGGTGGGCAATTCGACCTCAAATCAGACGTTCCATTCCAATGGGTATATTTGATGGGCGTTGAAATAGAGGCGAGGCACTTTTCATCAGCCCAAATTTTCGGTATAACTTTTGAACTATAAGTCAGAAATCAATGAAACGTGGTAAGAACTTCCTTCCTTGACATAGGGACGTAGAAACACTCATACAACTCAAAGTTGTTATATCAAATAGCTTTGGAAGCATTTCTACTAGAAAGTAGAATAAGGGAAGTAGGGTACTGTGACGGGCATTGGACAAAGGGGTGTGGCTCCGCATATATAACCCACATTTTTGATATCAAGCTTTGAAAGTAAAAATCACAGAACATGGAAAATCAGAATTGAGTTACTGTTTTGTGATTTCCTGCTGGTGGTGCGTTTGGTGCTGTATAAGTTCGGTTACGTTTGCATATGAGTGAAGAAAGAAAAAAATGTTTTCAATAAAAATACAAAAAAAAAAATCAAATTTTTAATGGTCGAATCTCGACCAAAGGTGATACTAGTAATATTTATTTTGTCAGCCGTGAAAAAGCTCAAACTTTAATGAAATGTCAATGAAACGTTGAATATTTTCCTAGCATGTCACTTTTTTGTTCATTTAGTTGGTAGCATTTGAGGGCAGAATTTAAAACCGTCAAGCTTGAGAGTTAAAAAATTCTACATTTTTTCTACTTTCGAGGACAACATTTTCGGGAAAAGAACACGATTTAGTTTACAGGTCAGAACTTTTTTCAAGAAAAGAACACAAAAAGGTCAGAATTCTCAAAGAGGACAGAAAAAATGCAGAATTTTTGAGAAAAGAAAATGCCATTAATTTTATGAATTTCTATGAGATTTCTTCAGATAGCTCGTAAGAAATGGTGGAAGATTAAGGAATGTAAGGTTGAAAGCCTTGTATAGATTTTGTTTAAAATGAGCTCAGTTCAAAACTATCGTTGAAACTCTAGAGTAAATACCGGACAAAAAATAATGGTGTATAAATGGCATCGATAAACTATTTAAAAAGATCTAAGAAAATTCGAGTTATAGCTGTCTGTGCAGATTTCGTAACGGAATAAATCGAACGAAATCGAAACTATCTATTTTTCAGACACTGTATTGCAATATTACAAACATTTTGGAAACTGAAGAAATTTTAAGATGTCTTGAGTTGAAAATATAACAACTAGAAATACTAAATCATATATAAAATAATTTAAGAAATATAAAAATTTTGTAATACTTGCATTTCTTAAATTTGCACTTAAGCTCCATACGCGCAAGATACAGAAAGAAGTCATCACCCAGCAGTGGAAAATCTAATAGATGCGCTTCATAGTCTGAATCCGCAGTGAACTGAGATTCGTTAAAATCACTGCTACGTGTGGCTGTTGGTGATGAGGGTGGCATTTGCCGAATGGGACGTGCCGATCTGAATGGATTTACGCTTTTAGCACTGCTTTTGATGGCAACATATGCTGAGGGTGACTCATTAGTTTGTTGTTGTTGGACAACTCGATTGGCCAAAGCACAAATATTGTCGAATGGCACCAAATTATTTTTATTATGGGCATTCATATCGTTGTTGTTGTAGTTGTTGTTGAACTCCTGTTTGTTGTGATTATTGCTGGTTGTTTGCATGATGTAATCAACCTTATTGTTGTTGCTGATTACTTGTGCATTCAAGTTGTTGGAAAACAGAGCGGGCACATTTTGTGAACCAGTGAAACGACTGTTACTGCAGACAAAAATTTGAATGTGATGATGAAAAATATGATGTTTATCAATTACTACTAGCGGTGGATATAGTACCACCAAAAACAACTTACATATGGTAACAATTATCCTCATAGAAGAAGTTACTTTCCACGCCACTCTCCACTAGATCGCTCTGTGAACTATTCTTCTCCAGGTGTTGCTGATACCTGGCCACATTCAAGGATGTACGCTCATTGATGTTGTTGTTATTGTTGTTGTTGTGGTTGTTGTAATTGCGGTTGTTATTGTTGTAGTAATAATTGGCATTGCTGTTGTACTTATTATTATTAATATTGGCACGATTGCCGCACAACTGATTTTGTCCATACTGGGTGCTGTTGGGTCGGATGACTTGTGGCTTCTGCGTCAACACCATCTCATAGAGATGCTTTGTTTTCTCCGTTGGCACGATGTTAAAGATGCGTGTGCCTTGCTCATTGCAAAGTGCACTAACGGATGGTATGGAAAGCAGAAAATCAGTGATGTTGTTGTAGATGGGAAAATGAAGTCCCGTCATTTTCTTGTAATCATCTATGAAGAAGGGATGTGACAGCTTTAATTAGAAATACGAAAATCTGTCGAAACTTACCTTTGATATCGCAGATGGTGGCACCATTCTGTGCACGCCCAATCAATATTGACCGCACCTCCGCTTCCAGATCCGGATAGTCATCACGAACCTCCAGAAAAGCATTGTTGGTGATCGTCATGTTGTCCTCAATCAAATCCTGCTGCGTCAGCTCTTCTAGCTCGCTTGTTTGAGTGGTAGTTGTTGTTGTAGTGGTTAATACTAGCGAAGATACTAGCTTGGCAACAACTTCCAATTTTTGTTCCGCACACTTTTCCCGCTCACGCCGCTTCAGTCGGACACGTGCAAGACTCGTCGATTTTGTTGGCGAAAAAAGGCTTTTAAGGCGCGTGTTGAAAATTTTTAAATTTTTTGTAGTTTTTGAGTTAAATCTTTTTTCACTATAAAATAGCGTTTGTTTTTGGTGCTGTGCAATCTTGGTGTTGTTTGTCGTCGCTTTGTGACACCAATTTTGAAAACACGTGGAAAGCCGTTTTTTCACTGCTGTCAGACCTTCAGTAACGCTTGAGACGCTGTTTAAATTGCTTCTGATTGAAACCATGTTAGCTGAAATACTATCATTAGAAATTTTTGTCAATCGGTAGTAATCGGATATGTTCGATTCGGGTTCTATGAGAGTGTGAGGGTTCTTATGCTTAATCTTTAATGAGCTAACGGTAGCTACGTTGTTGATTGAGATTTTGCCGATTTACTCTAATTTTGGTCAATGTATATGTTGGCAAAACCAGTTGTAAATGTTGTTGTTGTAATGAATATTTTTTAAAAAAGTCTAGAACAATGCTGACACAGGGTCCCATGTTTTATGTGAGCATCAAAGGTAGTAGGTTCTTATAGTTATTTGTATATAAAGATTAGAAATCTCAGGAATGAATATTTAGTCTTACGTTAATATAAAAGGAGAATGCAAGTAGAGAAGTAATCTCTTAATTTTTCAATAGATTTTCAGCAGAAGTTTTTTATGACGAATTCGAATTCACCCTCCTAAATTATAGATACATATATCCTGACCCCAAAGTCTGAAAACAGTTTTTTTTTTGTTGGAAATTTGTAGGGGTACCTTCTAATAAAAAAAAAATACCCGAAATTTCACATTTAAAAAAAACCGCGCTTAACCCATTTTCTACCACTTTTCGATTTTTCGAACACTCAACAGCTTTGATAACGAACAATTTTTTCCCGTGGAAAATTACAAATCCACCACAACCTCCTGAAATTAAAACTATGTTATCCACGTTAATCGGTGGGTTGATTCTTGTAATTTTTTTTGTACTTCTAAAATAAAATAAAATATAATTTTAATTTAATAACTACAATCAGTCATATTTATTTATTTTTTATATAGTAATGTAGTTTTATTTTTTTTTTTTATTTATTTATTTATTTATTTATTTATTTAATTTTAAACATTATTTGTATACTAAGAAGCAAGTTCTTTTATAATACATCATAGTTGGTAAGGTTACAGGCGTATTAACTTAATCTAAAAACTTAAATACTAATGGACACAATTAAAGATCTGAATTGACAAAATTAATTCATTCTTATTGTTTTAAAATGGCTTAATACTTAGTTATAGTGAAGATGGATAGTAAGACCAGGGGTAATGAGCAATAAGAAATAGGATAGAATACGAAGATAGGAAAGCAAAAGATATAAAAAGACAAATAGAGATAGACGAGAAAAATAGGTTACAATGTATATTAATGCGAAAAATAGGAAAAAATGGCCTGTCTAAACATTCTGGTTCCTTTAATAGATTTAATATGAATGGGCAGACTATTCCATAATCTAATTGCGTTAACGAAAAATAATCTTGAGGAATTCAGAAAATTAAATTTAGGTATAGTGAGCATACGACTTCTTTGTAGTTGACTAAATTGTAATTTTTCATATAGATAAGATGGTTTTTTGAAATGGATCAGCTTGTGCAAGAAAATACAGTTTCTGTAACTCAAGTAGTTTATTATATCACAACCAAGGATGCTTTTATTGTATTGTGATATATGGTCAAACTTGCGAAGGCCGTATACATATCGGATGGCATGATTAAATGCCAGCTGAAGCTTTAGTTGAGAACTGGAGTCCAGTTTACTGTAGACTACCTCCGAGTAAGTAATTATGGGAATAACTAGTTGTACAACAAGTTTGCTCCTAGTGCTGGTGGGTGTAAATTCAGCTGTCACTCTCAGGTTGCGTAAAATGTAATGAACTTTTTTTACCACATTGTTAATGTGGTCCGTGCATGTAAGCGTAGAATTTATATAAAAACCAAGACTTTTTGTACAACTTGTTAGCTTTAATTTATCAGGGCCTATAAATAAATCAGGAATATTCTCATAAAAAATGGTATCTTTCGCTATAGGTAGCACCACAGATTTCAGAGCATTAAGCTTGAGACAATTTAAGATTGCCCATTTATTTATAGAGTCTAGATCCTCATTTACTCTGTAAGCTAAGTCATCTAGAAGACCAACTCGATTTGAGAGATACAGTTGTACATCATCTGCATAGGCATGCATTGTTGAATGTTTACAGACCCTAAAAATGTCATCGATAAAAATTACGAACAGCAGAGGACCTAGAACTGACCCCTGGGGTACACCACTAGACTGAATCTTATACTCAGAAAATTTATTACCAACCTTCACTCGTTGAACCCGATTTGTCAAGTAACTATTTAAGAGCCGAATAGCACTTTCACTGAAACCGTACATATATTTTAGTTTTCGACACAATAGAGAATGATTGACTGTGTCAAATGCTTTTGAAAAGTCCAGCATGCAGAGAAGTGTTACATGCCCTTCATCATAAGAAGACCTAATATCATCAAATATTTTAACAGTGGCAGTGGCACAGCTATGAAAAGCCCTAAAACCAGATTGCATTGGAGATAAAAGATTATTTTCATTTAAATAGTTTTCAATTTGACCTGCCATGAGAGACTCACACATTTTGGCCAGGCAAGATAGGATGCTGATAGGCCTATAGTCATTAGGTTCATTTGCAGTTGGTTTTTTTGCCACTGGCATAACAAGTGCAACTTTCCAAGAGGAAGGAAACGAGGACGTGGTAACACAGTGGTTTACAATGTGTGTAATAGGGCTAAGGACATGCAGAAGAATAAGCTTTATGAATTTTATTGAAATATGGTCCTCACCTATTGCATTAGACTTAATTTTTACAATTGACTTCCTCACATCACTAGCACTTATTGTGGAAAATTGAAAATTTGCACGTTCAACAGTATCAGAGAAAACAAAGTTGTTGTTTGAAGTACGCACTGTGCTCGAGAGAAAAAAATAGTTTAAAGTATCTGGGTCAACATTGCATTCATTAGGAGGTTTTTCACCACCGGAGTTTTGACTCCGGAAATCGAAATAGTACTATATATCATAGAAGCTAATAGTACTAGTCATAAATTGCGTCTCCTTGGACATTAATCGGCTAAGTATGTTTAAAAATCAATCAGAAAATCGGTTCTTGATGGTTTCCAGAAGATTTACGAACGTATAAAAAAAAAAATACTATTTGAGATAGTGTTCAAAAATCTCTCCATACTCTTTGAGTCTAAAGCCAGAAGCAGTTAAGAGGAGTATTCCTAAAAATGCTCAAAATTGGGCATTTTCGAACTTTACAATTAGGATATCTCAAATATATAACTAGTACATAGGCATTTTTAGAAGGTGGATTCAACGTAAAAAATTTCTCCGAAATATACCTTCTTTTTCTCCAAAAAAATATAGCCTTAAGAGAGAGACGTCAAATCAATAGAGAAGTCATGATTAATAGTTACTTTCCAGGTCTTTACTTTTAAGGACTTCGTCTTTAAGCCGTTCTTCGATCAATATAATTCTACTATAAAATAAAATAAATGATTTTTTGTCAATTTTGTAAATTTTTGCCCATTTTTGGCTACAGTAAACACCTGGTCACAGTTTTGTTGTTCTAAACTGATCTTGTTTTATATTGTGTGCTGTTAAAGAGCAATTCAATATAATTTTTGTAAAAATATAACATGGCTTATTTTTGAATAGTTAATTAAAGTTCACAGCTTTACCTTTTAAATGATATTAGTATCGCTTTTCCAGGATAACTACTTAAAATTTCAAAATGTGCCATGTTCAGAATTTAATGTGAAGTACGTTGTCTTCTCATTATCTCATTATTTATTTAACAGCCACGCTTATCTATATGCCTTAAATTCTTATTAAGATTTTAACGACTTTGCGAGGGATGGATATTTTATTTTACTTTTTACACATGACAGGTTGCACCTGTGGAAAACTGCATAAGCTGGAAATATAATAACGATTTTTAACGCTTAACACAAGAATAAGAACTGAACCCACGTGCCAAAATGGCTAAACGTGAGTTTTTAGAAAGTGTGCCGCTCATGAATACCTTATAATTTATCCTCTATAATTTACACAAAAAATAAATCAATTGTATTTGAATTTCCCATAAGAATCAAGATTATTAAAAATGATTTTGCTACTTAAGAAAGTAACTTTAAAATTGTAATCATTCATTTCTAGTTAATAACAGCGATTCTTATCTCGAATTTCTCCAGCTGCGTACAGACATTAACAACAAATCCTATTCATTTATAATTTATCTTAATATTTTTATTATTTGATTGTTATCTAGTCGTCTATGCCCATCACTTCATATTCTTAACACCCATTTAAGTAGTAATTGTTGCAAGTGTTCCTTCCGTCGTTGTTTGGTTTTGTTGTAGTTGTGGAAGCTATAATACTTAGGTACTTCCTTGTTTTTCATTGAAAAAAAAAAATATTGTCACTAATAGCACTATTGAGGCCAGAGTATTATTCAGTTGAATTGGAGTAAATCTGACTTCTATCTGTTATATTTTTCTTTCTGTTGTTGTCATTGTTCCTGTCATTGTTATTGTTGCAAACAACCACATTTCAAGTTTCGTGTAATCATCGTTAATAAGCATCAAATTGTGCTGAACTCGAATACGAAAGAATACAATTATTTAACACTCTATGAGCTACAGTAGAATTCCACCTACTTGTTGTCAAGCTTGTCTGACATATTCCGCTTCTGAGTTACGAGCTCTTAATTTAGTTTTACATCTCTATTTAATGTTTGTCTGTTTAAGTTAATAGTTGATATCCGGATGACATTCGAAGCGTGTCATAGATTTATGACACTCCTAATGGAGTTGGAAACATAGCCAAACACCAAAAAAATAAATGAACGAAGTAACTTATCAAATTTATCAAACGTATCAAAATTATTGTGAGCGAATACATTTATTAAATAATAATGCTCCTTAAAGTATGCAGCAAATAATTTGATTTCATACATAATTCGCTTAACACAATTTTTACGTTGTCCTCCCACATTATAAAGTGACTAAGGAATCTTACTGAATCCTTATAATTTTCTACATAAAGTAAGTAAAACTGACGCAGAAGTCTTAACCCTCCTGCCGACTTTATTTTCTAGACTTTTAGCTTTGTAATTGTAACATTTTTTTTTAACGCATGGAAGAATTTGGGATTTCATATTTTCTGAATCGCTGAATACGATTATACAATCGGTTTATCTCAATTCAAAACCTTCGATTTTTTGGTCACTCGTCAGACTTCAAGTTTTGGATGGATTTTTCTATTATTAAATACGTAACGTATTGGATTTAGGAATTTCAAAATTTTCGATTTGTGATCAACAAAAATCATCGATTAATGCTTTTGAGTAACTTTTTTGGAGCATTAAATTCGAATTTATGTCAATATCTTTAATAAATTCTTTTGAATATTCCTCTATTTTCACCTCTAAATTGAAAAAGAACATTAAAAAAATTTATATATGGTCTTCTTTATTTGAAAGCTTGATATACTTTCCTTTGCAAGTCTAGAAGTGTTAAATGAAAATACCTCAAAAGCTGCCCCGACGAGATGTCTTGAGTTGAAAGTACTTCGTCGGGACCGCACACAGGGGGGTTAAAGAAATTATTTTCGCCAGCAGTTTAAACAGAGGCTGAATTTCTGTTCAGGTTGATATCGTTGCTGAATGAATTGAACTCGAATTTAACATTCAAATAAATAATCTGCAGCCTGTACAAGGGGTTCGTTCGCTATGGCTATCGACGATATAAGCTTACAGAGTTTTTGATTTTTTTTTCATGGCATTCACAGGACAAATGTTCTTTATTTGGTTTTGTTCTACAAAAATGAGGTTGTATGCTTGATCTCTCCCTTAAAGAGTAGACAATCTTCTGTGTTGTTCCTGTTGTTGGTGGCATTGTTGTTCCCTGTCCCAAACAATGAGCTGCAGTTTGATTTGGGGGTACTTTGATAAATAATTATTCTGGTTGTAGGGTGTTCTTTACGCCGCTTTTATGTGTATGGGTGCAATCGTGCATGTTATATGTTATTTATTATGTAAGATAAAATGTCAAGGTGTGCAGAAAATTGATTTCGAAAAGGGAAATTGAAATTTTTTCGGGTACGTTTCAACATTTTCGGTTGTACACAATTTTCATTTCAATTATCTTGAAGAATTATTTTTGCCAATACATTCAAGAAGATTTTTCTTCATGATATATACGAGTATAACCATTAGCATCAACTCGTGCTACTTTTGAGTAACAAAAGAAGAATAAAAGAGCACCTCACACACAACTATAAATGGAATGAAAGACCCTACAAGCCAAACAGGAAATAAAATGAAAAGAACATAAACATAAAAAGCACGTTTTCAACTCATGACTGTCAGTCAAGTTTTTTTATCCAGGTGTAAATTACCCTGATGCAGTTAATGTTGCATTAGAAGCACAACCAAGCCATTTGGTTGATTGCCAATGAAGAGAACAGATTAACATCTAATCAGAGAAAAGAACAAAACCTACATGATAGGTTTTTTCCAATGTATGAGTTTAAGTAGAGTTATCTTCGTTTGACCCAATTAAAAATATTTTTTATAAATATTTCATTAAAAAATAACATTGTTTCCGATGAAAAAACATAAATGTTTTTCATTTAGGAGTTGACATTAAATTCAAAATTGAAAAACTTTGTCATTACTAAAGAAATCTTTTGGTCCTTACAAAAGTTAAGAAAACAGTTCGAAGAAAATGGTTAAAATAATTAGAACGAAGTGGTGGGAATATATAGAAGATAATTTCAATTTAATTTTTCAGTGTTTATTTACATATAAATGTACATAAAAACGTAAATTCATACATACGTTCACTCACACAAAAATTCTCTCATTGCTAGAAAAAGTAAATAGACAAATCATCTCTCACTGCAGTTTTTTTGCATTATGCTTTGTTAGATGCATTCGCATGCATGTGTTTAATTTAGTTTACGTAAGTAACGTCAAATATATTGTATCCAGTGCTGCCAGATCGCGGGAAGTTTCCCTTTTTGAAATATATATTGTTTCAATTTAATAGAAAGGAAAAATATTAGTTTCTTGTGAGGAAAAAGGCAATCTTTTTAAGGCAGGATTCAATCCCAAAATTTTATTTAAAAACAATCCAATGACCTTCTTAACCTTCATACTGTCTCATTTAAATAAATAAAAAAATAAATAACTGGCCATTTCAGCCCTTGAAAAGACTTTGACCTAGCTTCTTATGATCAGTTGTGTTGTGCGTGTTATTAAGTTTGTACACAATTGACCGAGAAATGAACCTACAGGTTTAACGCCGACTCCGAACGGCGATGAACAGAATGTTCTTATTCTCAAGAAGCTTTACATGGCATTTTGATTACTCTCTGAGGTTTGCCATTGTCTGCAGAGAGGTGGCGGCCGTACAGAAAAATTATTTTAATTCAAATAATTTTCTGTCGCTGCTGGGGTTCGAACCCGGGTCTCCAGGTTCGTTGACATAGCGGCCACGCACTTTAACCAGCTACGCCACGGACGCCACCATTTTCCTGGCTCATTTAGGAAAATTTAAAAAACTAAAATTAACTTAACTGTTAGATATATAAAAATATTTTGCTAGGTTAATCTGTGGGATTATAAAATAAAAAAATGCAAGAGTCGGTTATTCTAAATAACTTACAAAAAATGGAATAAAATTTTCTTTAATCCTTAATCGTTCTATGTATTTGTATTAAGTGACGAAGTTCATAGAGTGCAAATGACTCTATGAAATTAGTTCTTATTGCTTAAAAATAGTAGGGGTATTCATAATGTGGTATATTTTTCAATATTTTTAAAATGACAATCTAAATTTTGTTCCGTGGATATATACATAAGTCCACGATTTGTTTTTATGGATAACTGCTATTAATTTTGATGTTGTCATAAAATAATTTTATTTTCAGAAAAAATGTTATTTGTAAAATTTAAGATTATCGTCTCATGTATTTAATACATCAATATACCCTATACCGTAAATATATTTTGTATTTTTTATTAAAAAAATTTACTCATGAAAAATAAGTATCATAAATGTATCAAATTTATCTTGAATATATATTGTAGTACAAGACCGAAGACCGTTATTATTTTTTAATAATGTTAAGTTTTAATATTTTGCTTTCTTTTAAATTAAAGTTAAATATAATGACATTTGAAAGTTTTTCTGTATTGATTTTTAGTTGTGGTTTTATATTATTAAATAATATGAAGTTCTTATTGAACCTTTTTTGGGAATTTTCATATAGCCTGAGGGAAGAAAGTATTTTCTGATTATATCAGTGGGAAATAAGACAAAAACTCGGGTAGAGCTGTTTGTATCAATACAACATAAAGTTATCATCTTTGTTTGAGCAGAGAAATAGATACGAAAATAAAATGGAGATTAAATACAGGAATATAAAAATATCAATTACTAACAGTTGAAATTTCAATTTTCAAATAACCTTGAACTTGGTTTAAATAAAAGAATGAATTTATTCATACTTTAAAGGCGGTAAGATAAGAATACTGAAAATGAAAAAATAAATAAAAGGCTTAGAACAAAAAAAAAAAAAACCTCACAGCCACGTACGAGGGTTACTACATATATTTCGGGAATATAAAGACTGAATTTTTAATTCTGGAAAAAAAGACAAATATGTTTTTTTTCAATCTTTGCCACTTGATACAAGTTAAAAACAAAATCAGAAATATATCATGAAATAAGGAAAACAAACAAGCTCCTTAGGACTATTCTCCATTAAGACAATGCGAGCTTGAGGATTTTTTGAGCACTTAAAAAATCCAATTAATGGGTCATTCGCCGTGCAATCCTCATTTCTCGGAAACGGCTGAAGCGATCAGTCTTAAATTTGTAGACATGTTATAATAAAGTAATTGATTGAAGTTTTTTTCTAACTGATAATTCTAATATAAGGTCTGAAATCATGTTCAAAATTGTTTTTTTTTTTTGCTGAGATACCGCCATTTTGTCAAAAGTAATATTTTGCTTATTTCTTCGAATAAATAAAAGAATATACCTTCTGTTAACGAATTTTTTGTTTTTTTATTCAATTCAAATGATCCAGTCTACAGATATCGTGCTCAATGCAAGACACCTTTTTTAAAAGGAGCTCCCAGAGATTGGCAACAGCAGGTTTAAAAAGAATTATGTTTAAAAGATGAAAGTCAAAAGCTACCACAATATATATATATAAATTTGTAATTAAAGAAGTGATTAAATTAAAATGCCTTCACAGAAAAAATTTCTAAAAAATCGATTTTTTTTTGCCTCCTGATTGCGAATAACCCTTTAATTGAAGGGCGTAAATTGACGTCAGTCACTAACTGACGCTCATTGACTTTTACTCCCACTTAACTCTTATTGAGTGGGATTTTGATTTTTATGAGATGGCAGCTTTGTGTATTACTTTTCAGGCTTACGTTACGTAATGGCGTGATACTAAATGTTACGTTCTACGAGCAGAACAGTGAGCTGTGTTTAATAAAAACTCATAGTAAAAGATGAAGAGGAAGAAGAAGAGTTAGTATAGCAAAGCATAGTAAGCGCTTAAAAATAATGTGTACCAAAGCAAAATAGAAAGAAAACATTGAACGAGGTTGAAGCTACCGGTTTGTCCGTGCTGTTGTTGTTGTTGTTGTTTTGGTTTTTCATGTCTGTCTAGTAAGTTGCATGTTGCTGGTTTTTATTGTTGCTGCTTTTGTTGTTGTTGTTTTTGCTTTTGCTTTTATTGTTGTTGTTTTTGCTTTTGCTTTTATTGTTGTTGGTATTATTGTTGTTGCTTGCGTTGTTGTTGTTGTTTCTGCTGCTTCGTTTAACTCAGTGCAAACTAAAGTGGTCTGTAGAGCGTTGAGCTTCATGTTGTTTTACGAGACGACAGCCGGTTTAGTTAACACGTAGTATCGTAACGTAATTGGTGTGTACGTTAGTGGTGCGCATTAAATGTAAAACGCTGCGTATTGAAATTCGTCATACAAAGTGTACTAATATTTGTTGACGGGTGTTTCGCTTGTGTTTGAAAAAATAACGTGTTACAAGTTTATACTAAAAATTGCGAATTTGAAATTTCCAAAATAATACTAAAAAAAATATATAAATATATTTCCCTACATTATTTTATGGCCGGAAATATGTTGCCTTCCGGTTGTGATATTAACTAAAATCGTTAAGTGCGCACGTTAGACGAAAATATTCACTTAACCCCTTAACCTACTGCACCCAATTTATTGAATACTACAAATAAAAAATTACTACTTTCTAAAAATGACCCACGAAGAGGAGGAAGAAGTGCGCTCCTTGCTATCGCGGCATCAGGAGCGTATCATGCTCGATCTTAGCTGCACCGAGCTCCTGGCGGTATTGGTAAAAAATTCTGTGCTCACACAATCCGAAGAGGATTTACTACTTAAAAGTTATCCACAGTCAGTTGCGCCCTCCTCGGCGCCCTCCAGTGTTGCTCTAAGTAAACGCAAGCTAAGCGCCGTGATTAGCAGTGGGAGTGGCAGTACCAATAGTGGAGGCGGCGGTTGCAACTCTAGCATCGCCGACTCAAGTGCCAACAATTCGAGATGCGCGAGTGTTAACGGTGATCATGCCATCAGTGATAATCGCTCCATAACACCATCTGTTGTTGTTGGTAGCGGTGGCAGCAATTGTGACGTTATAGGCGAACATGTTGGCGTCTATGGCACCAAAAATTTTAATTCCATCAACGATGCGGACATTTTGCGTGCTCAGTGCGCAAATCTCATCGAGATCATTGCCAAAAGTGGTTTTGAAAAATTCAAACAGTTTTGCTATGCAATCGAAAACGAGTGTCCACAGTTAATAGAGGATTTAATTAATGATCGACTTAAGTGTGGTAAGTAGTAGTAATAGAAGCGGTAGTAGTAGTAATTGTAGTATTAATAGAATCAGGGTTGATAAAATACTTTTTTTCAAATTATTATGGAAACGTTAAGAAATGGATTTCTACTCAATGGATTAATGGAGTTTGATTGTATCGAATAAAATTTTTCGAAAAAATAGTTTTTTAAATTTTTTGATTTTTAGTCAGATGCGTCTCATCACGCAAGACACGTTCAATTTAATGGTGTGTTTAGATATAAACTATTCGAAGGAGACTTTGAAATAAATTAGAATTTAAGTTTTGAATTTCTGCTATTACAATAAAACAAGTTTGTTTTAACGGTTTTCTTTGGAAGAAAAATTAAAATATTATTTCATATGCTGAATCCATGTTGCTAGAAAATTGTCAGGGATGCAAAAAAATGTATGACTCAGTTAATTTTTTTAAGTGTTGCATTGTGTTTAATTTATAAACTAGAGATGTGCCAACCGTAAGTGTGAAAAAGTTAATGTACTAGAATTAATTTTGAAAAACTAAAGAATTAAGTATTTAAGATGTCAAACTGTAGTGAGAAAGTACAATTGTACTGAAAATATCATTCCTTGGGTAGTAAAAGCTGAATATAATGGAATTAAAGACGAGTTGTTTATTTTTCGAATAGATGAAGAAATACTAGAGTAAAGAAGTATATTTCAAACAAAATGAAAAAAATAGTTCAAACCGTACAGGTGTCAAAACAAGCTCGGGCAAATTCGACGGCCAGCACATACATATGTATGTATATCATTCGGGTTTTGCTGTAAAAGTTTTTTGTGGTATAGTTTTCGGCACTATTTTTTAGCAGTTTTAATAAAGCTCATTCGACATAATGATGCTTGTAATGAAATCAAAAAATAATGCACGTTAAGGAAGCATTTAGTATATTATAGAATTCATTTGTGAAAAAAGTACCATTTATGACTTAACAGAAACAAAAATGAACGTTTGCAAAGTATTTTTTTCCTAGTAAAGGCCACTATCCAAGTAATTACTCAAGAAAAATGTTACTTATATATCTTGAGTGTGAAATAGTAGTAGATAAGTAATTTTATCGGCACAATAATTTTTGAACTTACATCTATATGTTGTTTGCCAAAATTTTTCTTATAGTTAAAATGAGACTTCCATATATTTCTTGACATTCACAGTGCTTCCACAACGGCTTTTCAATATAAAAAAGTAGTAAAAATAAAAAATGTTTTCTTACGAGCTGATGACTTTCAAGCAATGTTGGCAAAAGAAATTACTTTTTGATTACTTTTCAGTTTCTTGTATGAAAATATGTTTTACTTGAGAGCAGGAAAGAGGAATTAAAGTGTTATTTTGGATTATTTTGCGAATTTGTTTATGATCACAAGAAAATTCTTTTACAGTTCAAAATTGAATCTTACAAATTTTGAAAATTTTATTTTAAAAACTTCGACCTTCGAATTGATGGATTAAAAAATCTCTCATAAATGAGTTTCAGTTAGCAAGGATATTGTTTGATATTGTTTTAAAATCATACACAAAAAATACAATCCAGTACAAAATACTAATTTCTGTTATACTAGTTCTGTTACTATCCATCTCCAAATGGGGTTTCACTAAAAGCAATTTTTCGTAATATGGATAATATTTCTCTGAGTTGGAGAGCAGAAAACCAACTTTCACAAAAGTGCACTGATCACATTTGTGAGATTAACCATCAATTTATAAAATGTATTAAAAAATAGTCGCAAAATTTTAAACCAATGCTTGTGGTTCAGAGGGTATTTTGTGTTCTAAGCTTCTACGTATGGTCTGCCTATGTATGTAGGTGATAGAGAATTTTTTAAAAATGATAGCTTATCAACTAAAATTGCCAAGGTTAGGCTATAGCAACGGCTATTTTTAAAACATGACTTTCATTAGCCTCTTTCCATCTCTATTGAACACTAATGAAGCTCTTGAATAAATAAATCGTATCTCGAATAAAAAAAAAGAAAATCTGGAAAGAAATTTTCATATATGTACTTACTTTTTTTTCAACCATCTACTTTCTGTAACAACCATTCTATATGAATTGAGTTCAATAAACTGAATCCATAAGAATTGTATTGAGTTCATAAAATTGAAGTGAATCCAATAAAATAAAAACAATTCCACAAAAACGAACATAACTTCAATTGGTTATTATTGGTTAACTCAAAACCGCATTAAATCCAGGAATATAAAAATCGTTTTAATATCAGTTAAAATTAGTACAGATTTAAATCCAAGAGAAGCGGTAAAGCAAAAATCTTTAATTATAGAAGAAGTACGCAACAAATACTAGGAGCACTCCATACAAGTAGAGTAGAAATCGATAAAACGTAGATAAATTAAGAAATACTACTCTTCCTACCACATACATAGATAGCAAAGTTGGAGCAGGAATGGTAGAGTAAGGAGCGAAACATCATCATGATCACTGACTTTATTTAGAAAACAAAAAAAAAAAGGAGAAATATAAATAGCAATACTTAAAACTGCTAGTGGAACGAATGATTATGATCATGACGACGATGATGATGATGATGCTGATCGTCAGCTAAAGAGGGCAAAAAACTACCTGAGTTAAATAATCATACCAAGAAATTAAGGAAATACGCAAAATTAGCAATTGTACTAGAAAGAGATGACAAGAATATCAAGTTCTTAGGAACGAAAGAGAGTCACTCATAAAAGGAGATACAAAGAGAGAGATAGAAAAATTGAGAGTGAGATAGATAGCGGCTTAGCAAGCACTTAGCATCGGGCTTTGCATAGAGCAATCAACGGCTTATGTTTGTGAAACTCACACAGAATCTACGGTACGTGATCGGGGACGTTTTCCGCTTCTCTGCTTCTTTGGCCACTGCCTGCTTGTTTATAAAAATTTTATGATTATTTATTTTATGTGATCTTGCTTTTTGCTTCATACATAATTACAAGAGTTGCCGCCGTTGTTGCTGTTGTAGACACGGTTTTTTCTTGTTATTGTTGTTTTTGTGGGTTCTTCTTTTCTTTTTGTTTTTTTTTGCTGGTGGACCGTGTCATGGCAGGCCATGCCTGGTTTTTTGAAGCCGTGATTGCAGCTGTTTTTGTTTGTTGGCGTTGTTATTCTTGATGTTCGCAGTGCTTGATCTGTTTTCTTTTGGCTTCTTCCTATTCCTCTTCCTCCTGCTTCATCTTTTTCTCGATTTTGTTTGTTTGCACTGATCTTTGTACTGTTCTATGTGAATCTGTGTGAGTTTTCCACGTTATGATTCATCGAACCTAGACAAACGTTCGTTTCTTCAACAATTGTTGTTGTTGTTGTTATTGTTGTTATTGTTGTCAGCCACCAGATTTCTTTCCAGGTTTCCCCAGAAATTTAGAGCTCACTTTTCTCTAGTTAAGTATCTACATTTTGTGTCCCAACATTTTGTTTATCTACTCTATTTACTTTGTTTTGTTTTGTTATTCATTAGTATTAATTTTCATGTCATTTGTGTCTAACGGTGTATCTCTGTCAGAATTCTTAATAAGCTTGATTAAACATAGAATATTAGCTTAGGAATAATTTTGTGTGTATTTTTGTTAGAGCAACACGGAAAAGTGTTAATTTTTATAAATTTTTGAGATGCTGTTCTGAGTATAGGCGTAATACACTCGCTTAAACTAAAATGGGCGTTAAATCTTTTCAAATATTTTTAATATGAATGGAATTTCAAATGAAATGTTGAGTCGACATTTTGAAATATGAGTTGAAATATGCGCTCATGATTTTTTATAACAAGATAAAACTGCCTATTTTAAGGATTCCACAATTGTTTCACCAAAAAGGAAGTTTTTGCATATTTTTTATAAATACTAACCTTATGCAAGTATTTTTTTTTTAATTGATGATTACTTCTATGAAGAGAGTTAAGTTCATTAACTGCAACATTTAATACTCGTAGAAGTTGTTCTTATAAAGACTAGTTTGCAGAATTGAGTTAAATTTGACATTTCTGAGTTTCAGTTCGGGAAATATGCATATATTTAGGCACTTTTTTCATAAAAATATTGAAAACTCGGGTAATTTTTCAGTTGAGAAGAGAAAATTTATGCATTTTTGCACTCGTAAAGCAAAAGTTAATTTCTAGTTAAATGTCTTAACTCAGTTTTTTTCTGTCAAAAAAAAGTTAACTAGCTGTGTTTAATAAGTTTGAATATGTACGTTCCATTTGATTCGATTATTTTAAAATTTGTGGTTATTTTTTTAACTATGTATTTGTTGGCATAGAATATTATGTTAAGGAAGTATTGAATTACGGTCTATTTTTTGCCAGTGTTCAACGGAATTTAACTAAAGTAAAAAGTTATTAATTTTATTTACGGAAAGCAAGAACATTTCAAAAACACCAGAATTGTTCCAAGTTTTGTTGGATGTTATACTCTGTCACATCTTTTTTCTCTCCTGAACTCCAATTCGATAACGCTGAACTCCAAATCGATAAAATGAGTCTTGCAGAACTTAAAGTAGAGATACAGACTTGACGTCTTTAGTAAAGAAATAAGCGTAATAAAATCAATTATTTTTTAATTTTGAAAACTTTTCTCCATCTGTGAGTACTTCTCTTAAAAAAGGGATTTATCGTCTCTATTTTTTATCAAAGCCTGTACGAGGCAGCCTTTTAAGTCTTGCGCCTCGGCAAGACTAAGCATGGCCAGGAGAATTTAGACAGTTCCATTTGAAAATTTGACATTTAGTTAATTCTGTAAGCCATTTGTTTGGTGGAAGTTTGCGGAGAATTGAGGATAACCAAACACCGAAGGAAGATCATCAACCATCACGACAATGTGAGTTCCCACACATCAGCTAAGGCAAGAGTTTTTCAGCACTTGAATCATAGAATTGATGGGTCATCCACCTTAAAGTCCCGACTTGGCAACCAATGACTTTATCTTGTTTCCTCACATGAAGAAAAAATGCATGGCGAGCATTTTTCTAAGCCCGAACTGGCCCTCAAAAACCTAGTTTTAAAGGTATTAAGTTCAGAGTGGCACAACTGTTTCGAAATTTGATTCAAAAGAATGCAAAATTGTATTGATCATCTTGGAGAATACTTAGAAATATAATTGAAATATTGTTACTGATAAACCATGGTTTTTCATTGTAAGGTGCAAGACATAAAAGGCAACCCTCGTGCCTCTTCAAGAAGATAAGAATTATTTTACTCAGCTCTTTATAACCCATGTTTTTGAGCTCGATACCAAATTGTGGGAGACTAATATTTTTCAATAGCCATTTTGATTCAATCAATTCCAAACATTTTTTATGTATATATTTAGACCTAAAGAAGTAAACTTATGAAGATAAAATTAACTGGAAATGTTTTAATTTTAAAATAAGATTCTTCTCATTTTACTGGCAATTATACAGATCAAATATTATCCATAATTTTATTTTTCAGGGAAAAAATAAGCGACGACGACTCTACTTCAACGACGGGGGAAAAAATCCGTGTCCCGGTCGTCATGATATATATATACCATCCTGGTCACCTTAAAAAATGAAATTATGGAATATTTTTGATCAGTATAAATGCCAGTACCGTATGAACGAGAAAAAGTGAAAAATTTTTTTTTCGAATAATGGTGGCTAATCCAAAATTAAGGTCGATTCTCCCACTAATATTTTAACTTTCCCGAATTTTTTTAAAATATTAAAAATGAAAAATTTCTAGTTTTTATTGGTTCATACAATAGTGGAATATATAAAGAATATTCATGCAAAATTTCGTAAATCGGTCAACTAGAGACTTGAGATGTTATGTCAACCGCATCGAAAAAAGTAGTTTCGAGAAAAACGCGTTTAAAGTTTTAAGTTCCGCCCAAACCGGTTTGGGTGCTACGTAACTAAAATGACTATAACTTTAAAAATAATTCGAATTTTGAAAAATCCTTTTAGGGAGGTATTCTTGAGAATCTAAACTATCGAAGTATGGAAAAACAAATTTTCGATCTTTTCAAATTTCTAGACTAGAATACTTCCTTAAGTTAAATGAGGTGCACAAACTTTTTTCGATCTAAAATTATTTTTGCTGATCGTTAAATCGAAAATTGTTAAATCGGAACATCACAATACGACCTACTAATTAACTGGTTAACTTAACTTAACTTAGTTTACTTAACTAGTTAATATTTTCGATGTTAAAAATCACCAGCATATTAAATTAGATTTTTCGGTTTGACCATGGAAGATAATGTTATAATGACCGGAACTAGTACACAGAGTAAAAAGAAGTCAAAAACCATGTGCAGGTAAGACTGCAAGGGAACAAGTAGGTACTCATAGCAATAAAGCATGTTGAAATCATTAAAAACTCATGAAACCATGTAGAAATCTTGTATATTTCAAAGACTTTGACAGCAGCAAAAGGGGAAAGGAAAAGAAAACAAATAATATGATGAACTCAAATTAAATTAAGCTTGGAACAAAGAAATTAAAGCATCAACAGCAGTTGTAAAGTTATCAACAACAATGGTCAGCATAAAATACAAGCGGTGAAACGGGGAAAGTGCCTGTTAATTACAAAATAATTGTGCTCATTTGGATGTTTCTAAATCGTACCTACTTAAAATTACGTCAAGCAACTTAATGACAGTAGATCTTGCTAATTGTACATAAAACTATAAGTTGTGGGATAAAAACTGCTTGAATTTTGAATGTTTTAGTTTCATGAATATTACGGTTATGTTTATGGCTTAAAACTATATCATTTTTAATATAAATTAAATTAATGAATTTTACACAGTTTAGTGTGACTGCTTCGTGTAATAGTTCGGGGCAGCGCTACTGGGCTTAAAAACTTATTAACTGGTGGCAGTCAAATGTGTGTGGTCTATGTTTTTTTTTTTTTTTTTTTTTTGTTGTTGTTACATGCCCTGCAACACGCTTCATGGCCTTATCTTGAGCATTTTTATTGCTGTAACGGAGCTTATGTTTTGGTTTTGTGTGTTATTTTTTAATTTAATTTGGAGCTAATCTTATGATGGTCTTAAAAAAGTGAAGATAACATGAAGGTTTGAACTAGTTTCTGAATGTTGACATTTTGTGGCTTTCTATGACTTTCTTTATATTATTATACTTAAAAAAAAAAACAAAATGGCAAAATGTATACTCTCGTTAAATCGGTGGTTATACCCAATACCGTGCCGAATTTTTAATTTTTTTTTATAGAGAAATGACTTGATTTTTTTCTATATCGTATCTTTTTATTTTTTTTAAGCGTCTGATGACTTTTTTAAAATTTTCCGATGTGAATACTCCAACCACCCAACTCGAATGATTAACGTTCTGTTGCAGTATCGATTGCATATAAAGCACTCATCCATCAGTATAATCAAATTAAGCTTTTAAACCACCTTCCCAATTCCCCTCGTGTTCTCTTATGCCCGAAAAAGTGGCTGACTTCCATCGCTTACGGTTTCAGTTACATTCCCGGATTTATTTTCATTTTTGTTTTTATGTATATTTTATACACACATATATGAAATTTTCAAAAATTTTGCCAGCACAAGTAAAATTTTTAAATAGAATTAAAGCCCACACAGACAGGCCATCCATTAGTTGGCTTGTCGCGCCAAATGTTGCCGTTAATTTGCATTGTTTTTATTATAAAAATATTTGCTACATATGCAAAAAAGCTTGTAGCTCTTTTTATTTTTTGTTTTTATATTTTGGCGCGAAGTGCGATTAAATGCGATTTTTGCTACTGTATTCATCCGCTTGTATCTATCTATTGTATCTGCTCGTAGATATGTACGTTTTTATATGGTTGAGTATATTTATATCCATATATTTGTCACTTCCCTATTGTATGTACACAACTGGAGTGTATTTATTCTACACTTTGCTGTATCTATTTGATTTATAAATCCGTTAAATGAAATATCAATGAAATGAGTGCGAATAAATTTAATAAAAAGGTAGGGCTTCATAGAAATAAAATTTAATAACTAAGCTACGTATTTTTAAAAACAACGTTTTTATTTTAGATTAATAAGGCTATGTTGTTATTTATTAGTTATTTCTCAGTAATTAATTAGTAAGTAAGCCCAGCAATTATTTGTAAGCGGTTGAAAGGTTATTTGTGTGTAAAATTACTTAAATTTACCGTATTAGCTTAGTTTTTTAAATAAATCTCATATTTCCCGAAAGGAACGTATAATTCTTATAAACATCCGCATAACAGCTACAGTTCCAGACATCTTTCTTTTATTTCCTCACCGTTAATACTTAGTTTTTAATAAAATTCTCAAATAAAACACATAACATAGTTCTTATAAAACTCCTGGCTCTCCGCAAAATCGCCCAAAAAAAATAATGAAAAATCACTCAATTTTTTTCCATACGAAATTGGGCGATTTTGCATTTTTGTTGGGTAAAATTTCGTTTTTTGCTTTTGGGCGAAATTTCACCCAATAAATTTCACTTTTCGTTTTTGGGTGATTTTTCGTATTTTTTGGGTGATCTTTCGTTTTCAATATTAAATAAGAAACGTCAATCAGTTCTTAAAGATAACGGTATTTAAAGTAAAAGCAGCGGTTCTTCTTTTGTATTTGCATCATTTGCTTGAGTTTGCTTGGTCAAGTCAAAGGAAATATTTAGTACCGCGCCCGCGCATAGCGACGCGGCGGATCGCGCGTATCGCAGCGCGGCGGATTACGCGTAGTGCGACGGATCGCACGCGCCACCCGTCGCCCCGCCCTGCTCCCCTCACCACCTCCGCCGTCATTTTTTCTTTTTGAAATTTTTTGATAACCAAAGAAACTTGTTGTTTTGAAAAAGAATCAGTATTTTTCCCTTGTACGAAATATTTTTATAGATTTTTAAGTATGAGATTATATAAAATGAAAATGAATTAAATTTTTAAATTTAACGCACTTCCTACACAATCAGTGGTGGATCTACATACGGGCTGAAAGGGCTTTAGCCCCCCCTTGGAGAATTTTTTGTATGGAAAATAAATGAAAAAGTAAAAATAGACGTTTCAACCCTCCCCCTCTTTCGCGAATACTAGATCCGCCACTGTACACAATTAAGATTGATTAGTAACGTAGTAGTGCAATTTAAAAAATCAGCTTACCCAGTACCTTTTATCGTTGCAATAATAGTTCTAATAATAGTTTTCGTGTTATCATTTCATGTTTTAATAACAGTGGTTAATAAATAACTATAATAATAAAAAATAAATAAATAGTATTTATCTCATCAAATGATTGAATTAAAATAGACTTTAAAAAAAAAATACTGGCCTTGAAAATGCTCATTTCGTATCTCGTGTGGGAACACTATGTAAAATATTGGGCGATGCACAGTGGGGTATTTTATGCCAAAAGTGACGATTAATTGACAGGGGCCACTTATCAAGACAAAAGTTGTACTTTAGGGGTTTTTGGGGTCACTGATCATGAATCTGAAGTAAAAAACCTGAAATTTAAAATGGCGGCTTCAAAATGGCGGCTATGAACAAGCTTACTTCTACAAAAAACGTTTAATGGAGGTAAAATTTCCGCGATGTTTCATTTTTTTGGGTGCATTTCCGCTTTTGTTTTTGGGTAATTTTTCCAAAAATGTTTGGGCTTTTTTTCGTTTTCTTGGGTAAAATTTCGTTTTTTCGTTTTGGGCGACTTTTCATAAATTTTTGGGTCATTTTTCATTTGGGTGATTTTTCTTTTTTTTTTGGGCGATTTTGCGGAGAGCCAAACTCCTCATAACAATTACAGTTCTTGACTCCTTTCTTTTATTCACTTCTGTTATTTTCAGTCTTTAAAAATAAAAAATCTTACTTTTTCTTACGACATCTATCAACTGTTGTAAATGAGTAAAACTATAAATTCGAGCACAACAAAAAAAAAATTTTGTTTCTTTAAATTGTATGTTCTTCATAGGAAAAAGTATACTACAGTGTATTTTACAGTGTACAGTAATTTTTAAAATTTAAAAGTTTTGACCCAAAATACACTGAAGTATTGAGGAGTATTTATTGATGCGGGATTTTGTATTAAAACTAGCATTATGGGGTGTAGAAATTAGATGTGTAGGTGCATAGAGGTGTTTAGAGAACTTTGGATTTAAATAAAATACTGAGATTACATACATTTAAACTGAAAAATAAAAATATAATTTAATGCCATTACTATGCTTTCGGCTGGCTCGAATGTGGCACATTATGGAAGTTAAATTTTCGATCACCTCTTTAAGCATTTCCCTATCTCTATCCCTATTCCAACATTGGTCCCTTTCTCGACAATGATTCGCACAAAGGCGTCCAAAGTTGCTGATTTCTTCGCGTAAACCAATGAATTCAGATAAAATCAGAGAAAATAATATAAAGGTATTAAATCGAATAATCTTGGTGATCAATTAACTGGTCAATTTCGAGAAATAACGCATTTGCCAAATGTTTCCTTCAGTAAGTTGATTGTTTGACGCGCTGTTCGGCAAGTAGCGTCGTCCCTTTGGAAAAACATGTCTTCAATAAAGATCGAATTCAATTGAGGCTCGAAATGATAGGTAATCGTGGCTCTATAATGATCGCAGTTGACGGTAACGTTCTCGTCGTCCTTATTTTTCAAGAAGTAAGGACCAATGATTCCACCGAAACGTAAAATAGATCAAACAGTGATTTTTGTATATACCAATGGCTCGAGCGTCTCCAGTGTGTTTTCTTTTCTCTAAATGCAGTAATTTTGCGCATTGAGATGCCCATTGATTGAGCTCAAAATAAGCAGAATATGGCGATTAAACAGTGGGTTGCCTTCTATTTCATTTTTAGCCCAATGACATGATAATAGTGAAATGATAATAGAGTTGCCAGATATGACCACCTTATGGCAGTATAATCCTTATCGAAAAATGGATCCTCTAAAAAAACACTCTCTTACTTTTAAGTTTTATAAAAATAATTTTTGTATTGTTAAAAACTTTATTTTACGATTATTTAATTTTATAATTCTTAAAAAAACATATTTTTTAAGAATTATATTTAATGCCAAATAATTCATGAAGCAACAGGTTGCTGCAACAACAAAAGTTCTTTGCAGAACAAACCGAGCAGACTAGACCATGGTTTCGTCGGACGCTACTCCGACTCATCAGTAGTCTCTGTGGTTTTAGCAGTCCACAAACTTTGGAAAGCTTACGATGTTTACACTCAGTATATTTCATGTATTTTTAGCTGAAAATTTATTTTTCTAACATTTTCAATGAAAATGACTTAAAAATTAAAAATTAAAAAAATCTTAAATTAAAAAACTGTTAACTTTATCCTGTACACAAACCGTATTTTTAGTTTACTTGGTTTTTGACGACTTTTTTCAACAACCCGCAAAAAAAAAAAACAAAAATCTAAATATTAAAACCATCAAAATTTAAAGAAATTTCGTTTCATTTTGTTACCAAACCAATTTTTTTTTAATTTAACACGTGATTTAACACTTTATTATGCAATTTAGCGTTTCTAATTTTTTCAAATTTTTTTACATGTACTTTCCGTTGCGTTCGGTAGTGGTAGATTTATCGAAGTCTGTGATGCCAAACATCAAATATTAATTGGAAGGACGATTTGTACTGATTTTTTCCCCGTATGGAAAAGGTTAAAATACATTTTTGTTTTTCATCCCCAATATTTTATAGCTTGCAAAAAAAAAAAATAAAAAAAATAATAATAAATAAATAAAACCTATTCCAACGACGTGAAATTTTTATTAAAGATTTAACTCCTATTTTAGTTTTCTTCGTTTTTTCTCCGAGAAAAGTTTTTCCATACAATACGAAAATTTTAATGTAACGTAAAAAGGTAAAAAAGAATAATCTTTGGAATAACCATTAGTAACAGACGGGATATTATACGAAAAGCACTATATTTCGAACATCCACCCCTTTAAATGACATGCCACCCCATATATTCAGCACCGAATAATTTGGAGGGTAGTTGCAAAGGACAAGATGGTCCATTTCAGCAGCGAATAAAGAAACACTCATTCAACCAACTCAACTAACTGTAATGAGTTTATAAGTACTTGCATCTTATTGCTGTAAAAATATGCAATTTTTTTGGAAATATTATTTCCCAGAGGGAATTCTTTGCAGGCACCCTGTTAAACTGTCTAATACAATTTGGGTGGGAGTCTGTCCGTTAAAATACTCAGTTTACGTTATGCTGAGCTCACATTATATGCTGAGCTCACAGCTTGCATCTGTGTGAATCAATGTTTATACGCCTACCCACCCCTTCATTCACCTTGTGTACGTATCTCGGGTTGTTTGCCGGAACATGGACAAGAGTGAGTGTGTGTGTGTGCTGCGACGTAGTGTGGAAATGTTTGTCAGTCTATGCATTTCCGGTGCACAACAAATATTGATATTTCCCGCACTTCGAACTGCAGGAACACAAACACACACGCACACATTAAAGCGAATAGAAAGAAAATCAATGCTGAATGCTTCAGCGTTAACATAAATTTATTCCTGAGAACTTTTCTCACTTTTGTTATCGATTTAATAGTAAGAAAAAAAAGAAAAAAAAAACTACAAAAGGAAACATATAAATTTCCATTGTTTTTGGTCTTGATTGGTCTGATCTATAAAGCTACTGACTTGCATGCTGTTATATTTTCCGCAGGTGGAGCTGTTTATCCCACGGCACTTCCTGATCAAATTAGCTGCCATCAATTAAATTAATGTTTTCTGCTTTTATTTTTTATCTATTTTAGTGGACCTATTTCTCCTACGAAATCATTTCAACTTGTGTGTATTTTTTTTTTTTTTTAATGTGGGATTAAAATCGAAAGTAACTTTATTGTAAGCGTTTTGAACTCACAAATGAAAATCAAATTAACTCAATTTTAGTTGTAATATTGCTCTTGATTAGCATTAATTAAGTCAATCAGCGTGGACGATCCATAAAATTAAAGTCATGAATTTTAAAAAGATATTGAAGAGAGGCCATTTTTTACGTGCTTAAGCTGTTTATTGCTTTCATTAAAATATAATCTTAGTTAATGTTTAATTTGAAACATTTGTGGTGGTTCAGACATTTGCACTTGCATAGAAATTGATTGAATTAAATTCATTAGCATTTGATTACATTGAGCAAGTTGCCGTGTAAAAAATAAAAAATTATTCAAAGCTACAGTGAAAAAACATATGTTTTTCCTTGATTCACGTCACGTCATAGTTAACCTCCTAAGATATTTAAAAATTGATTTCTTCTGTATGAGTTAAAACTACTATAAGTAGTGGTAGTACTATAACTTACTGGAAGTAGTAACATTTAACTAATGCACAGGCTTGCAAATAGGAAAATTTTATTTTTTATCTGAATTTGATAGCTTGTAAAGGGTGCTTTTTTAGAGGTTCCATTTGTCTGTAAGGAATAAACTGTCATATGGTGGTCAGATCTAGCAACTCTATTGTCATTTGTGCTCAGTTTGGTTTGCCACTTTATAATGAATAGACTTATGCCAGCATAACTCTTGCAAATTGTGCAAATTTAATTTGAAAATCGGCCGAAAATGAACTAGAAGCCAACCTACTCTTTTACAACAATATGCTGTTTAATGATGAGGCTCATTTGTTGCATTTGAAGTGCAGAAGATCTGCAAGAGACTCTCAAGGTACCGTTATATCCACAAAAAATCACTTTTTGGTGCGCTTTTATGGATCGGTGTAATTATTGTTCCTAACTTCCTTAAAAATAAGGCCGACGATCGTGACGCAACGGCGACCGCTTTAGAGCCATGATTGTCTATTATTTCGTTCCCCAATTGAACGGTATGTTTATTGAAATAATGTTTTTTCAGCAGGACAGCGCCACATGCCATACAACTCGTCAAACAATCAACTTACTGAAGGAAACATTTGGCAAATGCGTTATTTCTCGAAATGAACCAGTCAATTGGCCACCAAAATCATGTGATTTAATGCCTTTGGACTATTTTCTCTGGGGTTATGTGAAGTCATTGGTTTATGCGAATAAATCAGCAACTATGGACGTCTTTGAAGACAACATTGTGAGAACCATTGTCGGAAGCCGACTCGAAAATTGGACTTCAAAATGCGCCACATTCGAGCCAGCCGGGGTGTCCGTTAGCACTAAATGATATTCAAACGCTAATAGCATAAAACTATTTTTTCAATAAAGCGAATTTTTAGTTTTACATAAAGCCAATTATGTAATCTTAGTATCTAATTTCAATTCAAAATTCTAACAGTCAAAAAGAAAACACCCTATATTTTATAGTCGAGAGAGTCTAGAATTTGACGTTTTCTTAATATCTTTTGAGTCTAGTTTCTTGGAATTTAATTTGACAGAAAAATAATTTAATTTTAAAAAACCGAATCATCCCGAAAACAGTCATATCTATTGATGTTTTCTTTAACCCTGGATGGTTATACTTCGTCGAATCTACGACGCCACCTCATACATTCTAATATGTATGTAAAATAAGTATAACCTTCTAGGGTTAATGTATGTAATGTGGTATTTGTATTAAAAAAATTAATTGTTCTTCTTCAATAATTTCGCGGAACATTTAAGAAGTATTTACGCAGCACCATTATTCCGCGGAGCCCGGTTTGAGAACGAAGACTTTTCATGCATAACCGCCAAAGTACTTCAAAGCCCTTAAAGCCATTTTTTATATAGTATATAACCTCAAATATCTGAAAGTACTGACGTAATGAGCCAATGATTTGGAAGAAACAAGACTACAAGAAGAAACCTTTTTAACCTGTGTCTGCGTCTCGACCGAAATTGGCATCGAACGATCCAAGAACTTTAACGATCGATCCGAGCTCGGCCACGGCCATCACTGGATAAGTATACACTGAAGGTTTGGAAGAAACTGTAAACTGGAATTCGGAAGAAACTAATTTTATAAATACGAACATTTTATTCTAGAAAAATATGATCGTTTTTCAATAGTTTTTCTGTAAAATTGACTTTTAAAGGTTTTGAAATTAAAATAATCAACTTTTAAGGTTAGGGTTCATAAATAAACAAAAATTGTTGATTCTATAATACTTGATGACATTATTTGAGGCATCTAGTCCGTATGATTTCAGAAATATATTCTTCAGTTTTTGAGAATTTATTTTTTTGAACCTCAAATACAGATTGTGAGATGAAAAGGGAGCTTCAGATTCTTTAATAGAATCAAAGTATTGAAAAGTTCAAATATTAATCTTTTGTCTGTACTATGTTTTGCCGCCATATTATATTTAGAGGTTATCTGGGCGCTAAGCGCCCGTAATACTAAACGTTAAAAATATCGCTGCACTGTTTAATCATGGATATAGAAGTCATGAAGACAAAATACTATTTTTTAATATAATATCTTTTTTATATTTTTAATGAAAAAATTACACCGAAATATAAGAAGAACCAATGGAAAACATTTATTTTTCCTTTATAAGGATGACATTAGTGCTATACTTACTTGGATAGTGCAAAAAGAAGCTTAAAGAAACGCCGAAGAATCAATCAATACATGTCTGTCTTTAAAGAGATCTGGCTTAGTTGCCTAGTGGGTTGTTTAATAATTTCCTATCATAGCATATAACATAGTAGCTGTTATAATATTTTACTGCTCTTTGTTACCAACAACGTTAAGGTGAAGGCTCAATTACCGGTGTAGAAGGCTTAACAACTGTTGATGACACGCTTGACTCAAACACTGCCTGTTGTCAACCACCCCCAAAGAATTGTTTATTTTTCCAGGGTCATGCGTTGCTATTGTTACGTTGTTATTCCATTTAAGTAACAGTACAGCCAACAGCTCACTCCACTTTAACCCTTAATCAACTTAACAGTTCATCCGGCCAAACAGCCAGGCTAAGTAAAAATGATAAAAAAAACTTATTTTTTCGATAAAGCGAGTTCATTGAAAATTCCTTTCCTTTTGTTGAGCTCAACGCAAAAAAAAAAATTTTTTTATAACAACTTTTGCAGTAGCACGATTTATATTCTTATCTAAATGGTAAAAGGATGTTGTTTTCACGTTTTTAGGCAAATTCTGTTGCGGCGTTTATTTTCCATTTCTTAACCTTTTAGTAGATTAAATGCTTACTCTTATCCGTTTGATCCTTTTACCAAACAAACTCATCAAAAATGCTGTTAGAGAGTTTTTGTTGTTTTTTTTTTGTTTTGCAATCAGGCGGTGCTTGAAAAAACTTCGTTCTTTTCATTTCATTCTCATGACTGCAGTTTTTTTTTTTAAATTAACAAGCTTAGGTATTTTTTGTTTAAGCAAATTTGAAAAGAAATTTCTTAGTTCCTTAAATTTAATTGATCTGACGAACCAACTTCATTACAAAACAAATTTTATATGGAACATGTTTTTAGGAAGCTAGGGCTTAGGGGTTTTGAAGTGAAACTTCTTTAGTCGCGATGGGGAGTAAAACCAATGAATCAATTCGCGGATGAAACACTTCACCGTGAAACGCTTCGACGAGTTTTTCATATAGTATTAAATAATTATAATATAGTATGGAGTCAGAAGCTTTTCAACTGCATGGTTCATACATCGAGTAATTATAATATTTAATAAAAAAATTCGAAGCATATGGAGCATGTCTTTAATATTCATATTAAAAACATCAACCTTAAACAAAAAGACAAACACTGACTGCTCCCAAGTAACAGAGTTGTAATGTACAACATTTTAAAGTATATTTCAAACTTTTGTGCAGTAATTTCAGAAAATCTAAATGAGAACTGCACAACATTTGGCTGGTTGCACACTCTTTGATTTACCGCAGAAGAGTAGATTGCAGTGATGCCTCTTTAAAAAACAGTGAGTTCACCAAGAAATAAAGAATACAAAGAGTATATTTCTGTATTGCATTTATTTTCCTTATATCTTTATGTTTTTGATACAAAATTCTACATATCACATAGTTTTATGATACAGTATGACGGAATAGGATGATAGTATAGAATGATGTAGGCTTGTGCTAAACAGTTCCGAGGTCGGAACGAACATGGAACGATTCTTTTGTACAGCGGAACTAGTTCGCGGAAACATGTCCGCGGAACTATGTAGTTCCTTTGAGCTGTAGTAGCAATTTTTTATGGTTTTTGTGTATGTATTCTCTACACCTGAACAGAAGGGCTTTAAGAGAAGGCTGAAGAGGATTAATATGTATGACCGACCCCCATTACTTTTGAAAAAGGAACATTTTTTCCTTAGACACCTATTCCCTCCGACCACTCCTTAGGGGGGCTCCCATAGAAAAACGCAATAGGGGCATATTAATTTTTTCACTCTGTTTGTAAGCCCCATAAAGAGGCATAGGTATAGCAAAGTATATATATTCTTGATCAGCATCACCACCCAAGTCAATTGAGCCATGTCCGTCTGTCTGTCCGTCTATTCGTATGTAACTTATAAGTGCTTAAAAGAACAAATTGAGTACTCTCGAGTTGCAAAACGTGTCCGCGGAACTATCTAGCTCCGCAGTTCCATTTGATTGATTGAAACTCATATGCAGCAGATTGTAGCATGTTCGCAGAACTATTTAGCTCCGCAGTTCCATTTGATTGAATGAAACTCATATGCAACAGATTGTAACATGTTCGCGGAACTATTTAGCTCCGCAGTTCCATTTGATTGAATAAAACTCATGCAACTCATATGCAGCAGATTGTAACATGTCCGCGGAACTATTTAGTTCCGCAGTTCCATTCGATTGAATGAAAGCATGTTCAAAACGAAATAAACACAGCATTGCGCGCAACATCAGTTGTTTCGTTCGTTCGCAAACATATCTTTGCACTTATAGTCGATCACAAATTCGTGTAAGCCATAATATGTGTGAAAGAGAAGTCGGTTCATATTGATTTATAGAAAAAAATTCATTGCAACCGGAACTGTTTGAACATGCTAAAAATGAATGGAAGGAACGATTGTAACTATGTCCGACTGTGGACATAGTTCCGGGAACTATACAGGTTCGGAACGACCCATCTCTAGAATGATGGTATGGTATGGTGGTATGATGATCATGGAGTGATGGTATGGTATGATACGGTATGATATGGTATGATATGGTATGGTAAGCAGTGTTCTCACTTTACTGCAATTGCAGTAGATCTACTGCGCTTTTTAGCAAAATTGAATGTTTTACTGCGTCACTGCGGTTTTTTCAAATCTACTGCGATTTATTCTCAACAAACATTTTTAGGGTTATTTTTGTATTAATATTGCAAACGACAGGGAACACATGCAATCTATTATATGTAACGTCACATTACGTCAAGTATAACTAAACCTCTAATACCATTACATAAAAAACTAGAAAGATGGCAGCATAAGTGTTAAATTAATAGTCATATTAATTTTGAATCCATAAAAAAATATGTTTCTGTAACATGCAAATATATAGTATATATGTAGTTATGTATACATTTGAATTTAGGTATTTTTTATTAGTATAACATTTACGTATATGGTTGAATATAAAAAAAAACTACTGCGAAAAAATTCGTTTTACTACGTTTTTATCTTTAATTTACTGCGATTTACTAATTTACAAGTCCGAACCCTGATGGTAAGATATGGTATGGTATGGTATGGTATAGTATGGTATGGTATGACGGGTTTGGTGTGATTGTATAACTCTGAAGTTGCTCTTATTTGTCTTATTAGCATTTAACTTTTCGAATTGTATTAAAACAGATTTAATTTACTCTTGTCATTATATGAAATGGGACTTTTTTAGTAAGACTGATTAAAGAGTAAATCAATTAACCACTTAAAAATAAATTTTTTTGGGTTAAAGTTTCACTTCTACCGTGCGTGGTGGCCACACACATAAATTTTTTTTTCGAGTAAAAAAACTACCCCATAGATATTTGTGACAATTTTTTCATGATAAAACATGATATGTGCAAAACCATTCATAAATATTTACGACTTAAAGTTGTAGCTGGTTGTAGAGAGAATTTCCTTATAACTAGAATTGACTGAAGTAAAGTTATAACATTTGCTTTAGATTCAAATTCACATGTTTCTACGGCTTTCCGTCACACTTAAACATCTCACTCATGTTGCATCACTTGATTGTACCTTCTTTCCCACTATCTATCTCCCGATTTTGACTGAATTGGTTTCAAGAAATCTTTCTTAAATAAAAAATAAAAAAACTAAAAATAAAAATATGAAAAACTTAAACTCTAATTTTGTTCATAAAAATTTTGGTCAGAAAAACGTGCTCTTTCGGTAATATACCATAATTACCCTATTGCAAAAATGCTGTTGGACTGTGTAATGATAAAGTTGTAAGCAAACTAAGCTGAACAAGCTTTAGACTTTGCAACTAAAGTGTGTTATTCCCTCTAAATGGACTTAAACTATTAATGAAACAACAAAAGATGACAAATCAGATCAATCAAAACTGTCAAGATCATAATAATACATCACCATCACTTCTTTGGTATTTGCCTCAATGTTTTTCCCTTACACTTATCATACATAAGTTACTAATTTTTATTTACGAAAGAATTCACTCAGTGGAACTGCTTCCAAAACACAACTTTACATCATCTGCTGTTATGTTGCTCCAACAATGTCCAGATGCTATGCTTGTACCACTGAGAAAATCTGAGTTATAAACACAGGCTGTGATTTTTTTAAGTGCGCCACCGTGATGATGATGATGATGATTGTGATTAATTTAGTGATTCCGAAAAAAAAAACTCATGTAAAAGAATCAAATTAAAATAGAACTTGTCTGCAGATCTTAAGAAACATGATTCAGATCAACAACAGACGAAAAGAATTCTTCTGACACACAAACTAAGATTGAGCACATCAACCACTCTGCCTGATCTGCTGTTGAACTTCAACTCAATCTTGTTGCTCCTTGGCCGATGTTGATTGAGATCAGCAACGTCCGACTAACGCTGTTTGAGCTCAATTGACTCAAGACACAAATAGCCGGAAGCCGTCTTTATGTGGCGGAGGAGTGGAGTGAGGCACGGGCATTACAAGCTAGCTGTACAAATAAGTTTATAATAAATGTTGCAGCAATTTAAATACTATACAAGAATTCATCATCGGCAGCAGTAGAGCTACATCAGAGTGGAGGTTCTGCTGATCAGTGCCGTTAATTAATGGGAATTGATCGCAAGATTGTTCAAAAGTTCGTTTGATGTGGGAAACATATTGATTTTGGGGCGGTTACCTTTTAAGCAAACAACAACAGCACTTTCACTACCACTGAATGCCGCCTAGCCTTCCATCGGGAGTGAGCTGCTCAAAGTGCCGTAAAACGAAGCTCATTGAAGCGTTGCAACATTGTTGCTGTTTGTGGCAATTAAAGTGTTGTTGGTTTTGGCGTCCATTTTTTGTTATTTATTAATTGGTCATTGACTGCACCAGAAGCACAAATACAGCCAGACAAGCACACGAACACCTACCTACATTTATGGCTGCTTGTCTAGCTTGTGTTGACATCGACCCCTGGCGACGTTTCAGCGCACTACTTGACTTGCCTGATTATCATTATTTGTGACCGCGAGCGAAATTCCTTTTTTTCACAAAATGACGCTTAATGACACTCTGCTATTTTTGCGCTTTTTTCGCGCTGTCCGTTGTTCGACTGTCTAGCTGTCAGATGCACATCAGTGCAAGTTGCGTTGAGTCAAAAGGAAGAGTAGAAATGAGGAGCAACGTTAAGCAGTGACAGTTAATTTCACTAACATATGGCTGGGCAGCTATTTGAGTGGGTGCCCAACGTCAAGTCTACCAAAGTGTGGGTTGTTTAAACAGCGCTGCCGCTATTTTGCAACCAACTAACTAAACTGAGTGGATTTTCATGCAAAAGTGCAAAAAAATGTTTAATTAATTAGCTCTAATTGGTTGAAAAATTCCAGGCATTCGGTGAAATTTTTGATTTCAAGATAGTGCATATTTTTATTAATTAACCATTTAACTAATGAACTGTTCGCTCCAGGCATGATCAACAACAACCGAAATGGTTGCATTCCCAAAATTCCTACATAATATTTTTGAATGATGCCATAAATTAAACGCTAACCACACACACAGCGCTAACAACCCACAACCAAACGACTAGCAACAACAACAACAAATTTATAACACTAACAACTTTTGTTACCCAGTGTAAATGCACCATCAAAGCACAACAAGCACAACAAGCACAGCGTGCTATAAAAATTAGCTATTGAAGTGTTGCATAAATTATTATTGTTGCCGCGTTTTCACGCATCGGTTGTCATCGTGGAAAATTGGTGTGTTAAAATTTATTGATGTTGCATAGTTTAGTGTTTTGGGAATTCATGAAAACCGAGAAATTAAAAAACCCAATAGTTGGCGGAGTTCAAAAATTATACAACACCACTGATCTGTGAAAAATTCAATAAATATTCATGAACAACAATTTCACACAAAAAACATATTTTTAAACAAACTTGTTAAAGTTCAGTTTATTTCACAGCTTGTTGGAAATGTATGGTTTTAAAATGCAAGAAGCATTTATTGAAGTTTTTTGAAATTTACAAAAAAAAAAAAACTTAAAAATTGGTTCGTCAGGGTCACTGTACCTAGTTGTTGGTTGCTCTTTATCCAAAGTTGATTTCGATCAAAATTAAAATCAAAATCAAAATCAAAATCAAAATCAAAATCAAAATCAAAATCAAAATCAAAATCAAAATAAAAATCAAAATCAAAATCAAAATCAAAATCAAAATCAAAATCAAAATCAAAATCAAAATCAAAATCAAAATCAAAATCAAAATCAAAATCAAAATCAAAATCAAAATCAAAATCAAAATCAAAATCATCAAAATCAAAATCCGAAATAAAAATCCAAAATAAAAATCCAAAATCCAAAATCAAAATCAAAATAAATATCGCTATCAATATCAATATCATTGTCAATAACAATATCAATAATAAAATCAAAATAAAAAGCACAATCAAATTCAAAGTCAAAGTCAAAGTCAAAGTCAAAATCAAAATCAAAATCAAAATCAAAATCAAAATCAAAATCAAAATCAAAATCAAAATCAAAATCAAAACCAAAATCAAAATCAAAATCAAAATCAAAATCGAAATCGAAATCGAAATCGAAATCAAAATCAAAATCAAAATCAAAATCAAAATGAAAATCAAAATCAGTTGAAATTGAAATTGAAATTGAAATTGAAATTGAAATTGAAATTGAAATCGAAATAGAAATCGAAATCAAAATCAAAATCAAAATCAAAATCAAAATCAAAATCAAAATCAAAATCAAAATCAATTGAAATTGAAATTGAAATTGAAATTGAAATTGAAATTGAAATTGAAATTGAAATTGAAATTGAAATTGAAATTGAAATTGAAATTGAAATTGAAATTGAAATTGAAATTGAAATTGAAATTGAAATTGAAATTGAAATTGAAATTGAAATTGAAATTGAAATTGAAATTGAAATTGAAATCGAAATCGAAATCGAAATCGAAATCAAAATCAAAATCAAAATCAAAATAAAAATCAAAATCAAAATCGATTTGTGAAACTAAATCGAAATGTGAAATGTGCAACTAAAAAAGTTACTCCTCCAGGAACACTCCAGCCTAGAACAGAATAAATCCATTTCTGCTGCCTCACACAACCGACTGCACTGTTGTCGCCTTGCATTGCATTAGTATTTGTTTAAGTCGCTTAAAGGATTAAAAGCCCTTTGTTGCCTGTCGATCACAATATGCAAAATCCTTTTAAGTTTGTTTTATCCTCTGTTTCTCAATTCTACTCACTGGCTGACTGACTGTGAATTAGTTGTACATGTTTTTATTTTTTTTTATTTTTGTTATTCCATTTTAAGTTCATTGTCATTCATACCGACAAGTTTTGTTGTCAAGCTGAAGGCAGCGTGTAGATTGCTTTTAAAACAAACATCCAAGGATAACAAGTGAAAAAACAGAAAAGTGACAAATGCTAGAGCTTAAGCAAATGTTGTGTCTTTGCATAAGTTGAGCATTAATTAAATTTATTGCACGCACGCACATATGCATGTACTACATAGCAACATAACAACCAAAGGACATAATGTCCTGTATATTTTACGTAATAAAAGCATCAATGTTTATGCTAACAACAAACAAGTCGTTCTGCATCGTAATTAAGTTTGTTGCATTTTATGTGTTGCTCCATTAAAATTTAAATAATTGCTAGAATTCCAAAGAATGTTCCGCAGCACGAACAACAACAACAACAACAAGAAGAATAGCAACAACAACGAAAACTAAAAACAACAGCAATAAAAGCCACCACAAAATTAAGTAAACACATGGAGCACTGAAATGAAAGTGTCCTTAGCATCCAGCTGAAATATAAAATGGCTGCAAGGATCACTCAGTCAGTCAGTCAGCGAACCAGCAGGATATTTGCCAAGACTTCTTGTGCTTCTTATTCTTCTTCTGCTTTTGAACTGTCAAGTGAATTTATCGCTGTTGGGCATATTTTGGAAATTTGTTGAACAACTAGCAACAGCAGCAGCAGCAACAGCAACAACTTGAAACACTGCAATGCAACAGAACAACAAAAAGAATACCAGAAAACAACAGCATGCAAGGTTCTTGCAGGAATAGGGGTGCTTGTATGCGTTGCCACATCACACAGTTTTGTTCAAATTTAACCACTATGCTTTTCAATCCTGCTAGTAACAGCAGCTAAGCCGAAAAAGTGTTGCCAACGTCAGCCAGGGCTAAGTATTTATTCAAAAGCGCTCAACAGCATAAAAAAAAAAGGTGTTTCGTTTGCTTTTTTTTTTCGTTTTTTGTTGCATATGCAACCAAGCAGAAAATCAAATGTCGCGTCCTGCCTGTCATTCAACCGTATGAAGTCGACTACTGCTCGACCGTCAAACTCACTGCCAGAAGCGACTGTCAATTGTTAAACTTTGTACCCTTTAAACTGCACTTGAGTGTGTTTTTGAGTGTGAATGAGTGAGTATATGTGCACTTGCGTACTTGAGCATGTACAACTGGGTTTGTGTGTGCTCTTCCACTGTACCAAAAGTGCTCTAAACACAAACCGACCAGTGCAATAAACTACTAAAAACTGCATTAAATGCTTCAGTTATTTTTTTTTTTTTTTTCAAAAATCAATCCAATTTCAAGTAGTTTGTGGAACTTGTGAGCCTTCCGCATGGGCATCATCAATGTATGGAAATGAATTGGTTTTTTGTTTTATTGTTGTAGTTGTTTTGTTTCGTTATCTTCTTTGGCCAACTAATGAATAAGCAATGAGTTGCACTTTTCTGCTGAAAAATTAAAAAAAAAAAACTAAATAAAACAATTAATGCTCAACGTGCCCAAAAATTATGTTGAAATAAAAAATATATAAAAATCCCGGAATAGAAGGTACCTTTGCGCCGCTAAGCGGAACAGTTCAGAGCGTAACGAACAGTTGAATGGCTTTAAGTACTTTTAGTTAATCAACACAAATGTACATTCATAAAATTTTCAATTAAACACAAAGTCAAAAATAAAATAGCAAACATAAAAATAACCAATAAAGAGAAGAGATGACAGTAAGTGGAAAAAAATAACATAAACTTGCCTTTTGAAAAAATGTATTCCAAAAAGTTACTTGAAGGATGTAAGTGAATTAGTGAAATAAATAGATATGTATATTAATTCCACAACACGGAATATTTGCAACATTTGCTTTAATAGCATAGTCCAACAGCAGTTGCGCCAGAGAGCAACCATGTGATATTTCTGAAAGAGGACGTTGCGAAAACCATTTTTGCCGAATAAAGTTATAGACCAGCACTCCTGTGTTGTTTTTTATTTGCACTGAAAAGTTACATGGGTATGCAACTGGTCTTAAAACAAGGGTTATAAGTATCAAAAACTGCTTTCTTCTCATAGTCACTAGCCAATGGGATAAAGAAAAGTTCACCAAATATATAATCGATCGGTCCAGTAGGGTTTCAGAAATTCGTATCGACAAGAAGAAACTTTCTTTGCATTTGTAGAAGAAATTTTTGTTTAAAAAATAACTACCAAGAAAAGTTTTGAACTTATTTTCATTAAGTTATCATAACTTGTGGAAATTGGTTTTTTTTTAATGGCCAAAAACCAATCCACATACTTTTTAGTATAGGCTATTTTTTAAAGGTGTAGAACTTTGAATTGATATAAAATTCTGAGCTTATATCTCAGTAAAGACTTGAATTCATAAAAAATACTGAGCTATTTTAAAATAAAAATTGGCTTTATTTGAAAGAACTTCTTTGAACTCAATATCAGTAAATGTCAAGCAATCACATACTCGCGAAAGAGACTCCAATCGCCATCACGAACTTATTAAATTATTGGCGATCCTGTTCCCTCAGTAAGTTCTTTGCGGGACTTGGGTATAATTTGCGATAAAGAACTTAATTTTCTGTCCCATATTGATAATTTCATTAGTAGAGCCAATTTTACACCCGGTTTTGCGAAACATTGATATAAGGTTACAAAGTTACATAGTCCCTCTACCTAACCTTTGTGAGGCCCATACTTGAATATGCCAGCCAGGTTTGGTCACCTCTCTATGTCTCTCATTCGCTGCGTATCGAAGTTGTATAACGTAGATTCATTCAATTCGCATTACGAGGCCTTCCGTTTCCGACAGCTTCAATTTACCTCTTTATGCTGATCGTTTGATGTTGATTAACATGTAAACTGTTGGAAAACGCCGATGTTCTCTTTATTCACCAACTACTAGGCGGGACCATTAATTGCCCTACTTTACTTCAATTGATATCCCTTAATACTAACCCCGCAATCTCAGGTCTGTACCTCTCTTCCATCTCAGCTTTTATCGCACCGGCTATGGATGACGCGAACCTATAACTAGCATGCTTCGTCTGACCAATAACATGATCAATGAATGAGCAGATCCGAACTCTGTAATTATCTCATTAGCTCCAACCCCACTTCCTCCCTCTCTATATTCTCTAGATATAATTAAAACTTGGTATATATCTATCTCCTTAAGGGGGCATATAGGTTACAAATTTAAAAAAATGTTTTTTTTCGGTACTTTTTTTACATAGAAGGAAAAAGATATCTCTGTGAAATTTTGAATATATATTTATTTATATTTAAAGAATTCAAAAAGAATTTAAAGAATTTTTCCGAATTTTTGAAAGGGTTTTTGACGTTATTTGATTTTTTTTAATAAAAATGCCAAAAAATTAACGGTGTGCAGGATATCACCAGTCTGGAACATCTGAGGAAAAAAAACAACCAAATTAATCCCTGTTTAAGGTATAATATACGTGTAACAACCAAAAACAGGAGCTGTTTTCAAAAAATTTTTTTAGATATAAAAAGTTATTATTTTTTTTTTAAATTTATACAGGTTATTTGTACATAAAAAATACTCTATGAAAATATTTTTTTTTTTAAAGTACAGTTCTGGCTTTTATATAGATGGCGCTGAAAATGGCATTGAAAAAAAGACATCCAAAACGGTTCGATGGATATGGCCTTTCCCATGTATCGGAAACAAAAAATCAAATGACATTTTAAAGCATAGCCCCTACGCAAGCATCCCCTCTACGCAAGACCCCCGGGGGTTTGTTTTTTAATTATGGCGGAAGTTGAAGTAAAAAGTTAAAAAAATAGATACATTTTCGCGCGCTTTTTTATTTATAAAATAAAAAAATGAATACTTCAATTTAGGGACAAAATAACAAATGCAAAAAAAATCATTGAAATTGAACCAATAGATTTCGAGTTATCTATCGAACCGTTTTAAAAAAACTAGTTTCGGGGAAATCGCGTTTAAAGTTTTTTATTTGTTGTATGGAGCGTAGACATAGGTTACCGAAAACCGTTATAGCTTCTGTTTTTTTTTAAATATCGATTTAAAAATGTGTATGTATATTCTTAAAACTATAAAGAACACATTCAAAAAAAAAATTTTTTTTTCGAAAAATTTACACGTATATTAAGTAGCTATCGCCTGAACTAGGATAATTTTTTTCCGCATAAAAAAAACAAAATGGCGACAAAATAAACAAAATTTTGTAACCTCGAAAATCGACTTTTTTCCAATGGCCGCCATTTTTTTTTCGGCGGAAAAAAATTAGCCTAGTTCTGGTGATAGCCACTTAAACAAGGATTAATTTGGTTTTTTTTTCCTCAAAAATTCCAGACTAGTGATATCATACACACCGTCAATTTTTTGGCGTTTTTTTTTTTTAAATCAAATAACGTCAAAAACTGCTTCAAATTTTTTTTTGATATTCTTTAAATGTTAATAAATAAATGTGCAAAATTTGAAAACGATATATTTTTCCGTCTATGAAAAAAATTCCCGAAAAAAAGAATTTGCAACCTATATGCCCCCTTAAAAGTAAATAAAAGATATCTTTTTTATATGTAATAGGCTTATAGACTCATTTTGGTCTTTCGAGATTCTACGCTCAAGAGCAACAATTGTTTCTTCACTGGCCTTCGGCTTTTGCTGATGCGTTTTATCAGGCGTAACATTCCCGAACTGAAACACGATTTTCGAAATAAATTTGTATAATTTGCAAACGTTGTTCTGGTGTTAGTCTTATTGGTTACCTCCTTATGAGTAAAAAAAATGCGGTGACCCCCTGACTGCACTGTAATTAAACTACGACGCTGATTTTAACATGAAGCCAGTACCAGAGACAAGTAGTTACATATAAACAGAGTAGACTTGAGTTTTTACGCAACATTTCGAGTACTACTTATTACTCATAAAAATGCTCAATACTCATAACACTCATACTCAATAACGTCTTTTGGATTAGTTGCCAGTTGCCAGAGCTCTCCACCGTATGTCAGTTAATTCTTATCAAAAAATGAAACTATATAAAAAATTGGTCATTGGCTTTATTTCTTTTCAGTTTAGTTAGAAAAGGACAAATTTTTTTTACGTGATCAGATGTTTTGAATTTGTTTTTTTTTTTTTTTTTTTTTGTTGTATTCGGACTCAAGGTTAATTTTTTATAGATTAATCTTTTATGTGTTTCCTTTTTATGTTTTTTGTTTTTTAATGTTATTTCATTCGAAAATTTCGAATGTGTCTTGAGCCCCCCGAATACATCACAAAATAATCAACTAAGAGATCAAAAAAATATCTTTCTTTTTTTTAATAAAGCATAACTTTAAAATCTCTTGTATATAAAAAAGTTTTATAAAGATTTTTATTTGCTGTTTTATTTTTTTTTTTTTGCAAAAGTATGCTTCTCATTTTATTTTATTTTTTTTTTACATTAAAAACTCTATTCATTGATAAAATTTGTTATTTTTGGGTTAGTTAAAAATTATAATTAATTTTAAATTTAAATTTATAAAATTAAAATAAAAAACATCACTCGACGGACTCCAATCTATTGGCGAGTATTCCAATGTTTTCCATTTACTTCTTTTGTTTAAAGAAAAAAAATCCCTTTTTTATATCAAAAAAAACCTGGGAATGCTTTTTACAATTTAGTGTTAAAACATATAAATTAAAGTTATCTGAAATGAAAATAAAAACCCTTAATTAATTCCTTTGGACGAGAAGCTTAAGATAATTATTTTTACCAATTATTTTCTTAACATGAGATTTTTTCGATTTTGACATTGATTACAAATAAAAATGGTTCTGAACTATAATTGTTCTTCGTTAGCAGATCCTACGAAGAATAAGTCCAGCATAAGCATATCCTACCCATATAAGTCCACATAATTTCAGTGCAGTATTGTGTGTTTTCCCATGAATTTTGCTTGGCTCTGTTCATTTCACTTTTAAAAGCATTCACACTAGGGAGAGTTTTTCGCCAGAACCTTTTTTGCTAACTACAGCAAAAGGTGATCTAAGATAGATTAACAATTTCGAAACCTCAATATAAAGTCTATTAATGGCATTTCAAATTTTAAAAATGCAAATCAACTTCTTATCATTGTAGTTCAAGTTGTTGTTTATGTGAAGTTGTTGCAAAGTTGATTTCGTAAAGCGTAAATTCCTTAAAATACATGTTCAGATGAACTACTAAACAAGTTCACACGCAGCATGTTCAGGAAATACACGATTCGATACATTATTGGGAAAGAATTTCACGCACCTGCTGCTCCCATGAAAATGCTTAAATAAATATTTACTCAAGCAGAAAGAAGTACATGATAAAACTACACACACAGTGACCTATTTTAAAGTAATAAAAATTTTCACAACTCATTGAAAACTACAATGAAAAATTTTGAAAACACTCTACAAACACTTAAACCGAAATTTCCCGAAAAATCTGTTTCCTAGCCACTTGACTCAATTATAAACAACAAAATAACAACAATAACTAAAAGAGGCGGGATAAGAAGGGCATATTTTTAAGTACACAGACGAGCTGTATCAAATTACCACAGAAAAGAAAAGGAAAAAAAACCGTAGCATTAGCTCGCACCACCAAAAAACTCTGTGCAGCTAATGCTCATTAGCCTGAAACAGGGAAAACTAAAAAAAAAAAAACGAAAAACTTCAACAAAACAATCTGTTAGTTTTTTCCAATACTCCTCTTAAGGGAATTGCCGCTATTTTAAAGTTAGAAAAACAATAAAAATGGAAACATTTGGCAGCCATAGAAATGAACAAATGCAGCCCAATTCAATTGCATGCTTCACCAAAATAGTCTAACTACACTTAAATAAATAAATAAAAAAAAAAACAAAGAAAACAATTCAAAAACTCAATAAAAGCAACAACGTAAAATCAAAAGTTTCTTAAATTTAATTCTGTTATTTCTGTCTGCACATTTCTGCTTTCATTTCAATGTGACTCGGTAACAGTTCCAAATATTTTATTCGGCATTTTTTGTTAACACTTGTCGGTGGCTGCTGCTGTCTGCGAGTGCTGCTCGCTCAATAGACCTCCTCACCGACCCGCTCAACCCATTGATGAGGCCCTTTTAGTGGCCGCATGCACTTTTATTTTTAAATCCCATCAAAATGTATGCGTTTTTTGTTCACGCTGCTGTTGGCTCGTGCATAGCTAGCGTTGCACACGTTTCGGTACTCAGAGTGATTCTTGATTTTTGAGTTTTTTGTTTTTTTCATATATTTTGTGGTTTTTTTAATAGCATTCAGAAGTCCCGCATGTGGAGCCCGCTGCTGTTCCGGGGTTCCCTTTGTGGCAATCGTTGAGGGCATCTGTTTTACATTCTCGACAAATTAATAATAATTACCCTGTGTGGCTGTCTGGCTGCCTGCCTGGCTTTTAGTGTCGAGGGATTAATTAAGTTTAAATATATACAGGGTGCTTGGTTTTAAGAGAAATTAAAAGATTTACTTTTAATGTGTTTGATATGTAGCATCCATCGATGGTTTATGGATTGTTAATTTTTTTATGGCTTTCTATAAAAATGATTTCATATTACATGTTCCAAAATTATTCCAAAGAACAGTAAACAAGTATTTAAGAGTTAACAACATTATTTTTAGATTGTCATGGAAATGTCTGAAGCATAAGACGATTAGTATAGGAATGAAACATAATCCTCATTATTGGCTTTTCGATTTAAGGTTTTCAGAGTTCAGTGAACTTCTCCTAAGGCTTCTGTTTTTGGGGGTTTATTGTTCAGTAGGCAATCTTAAGACTTCTCTGTCTTTCATAAGGAAAACCGTCTGTACTGCTAAAGTTACCTTTTATGTTTTTCTAACTGCATCCTAGTGCACGTTATCTTTCCTCAATAATTAGGGATTGTTTTATGAAATATTAGATTAAATAAAAAAAAAAAAAAAATAAAAATAAATATAAATAAAAAAAAATGAATAAAAATAAATAATAAATAAAATGTTATTTATTTATAAATAATAAATATAAAAAAATAAAAACAAATAAAAATAAATAAAAATAAATAAAAGTAAATAAAACTAAATAAAAAATAAATAAAAAAAGAAGTGTGTGTCCTAAACTTTATAAACAGAAATTAGCTTTTTTTAGCTTTGATGCAAGGATTTCAGATTAACTAACTATTTGGTCAAGTCTGCCTTGATTCGAACTAGGGTGATAATTGGGTGATATTGGGAAAGAAAGGGCAATCAAGTGAAAAAAAATGTGAATTTGAATCTGAGGCAAGTATTATGCTTTTACCTATGTAAATTCTAGTTATAAGGCAAATCCTTCCACAAATTTGTCTACCATTTGGTGGTTACACCAAAACCCGAAAAATATAAAAAAATAATCAAATCAGATCATTAATCAAAAGTGTGCGATATAAAAAAAAATTTAAAGAAATTAAATATCTGGGTTACCTATTGAATTCAAACATGAACTCGGATTGATTTCAACAGTAATAGGTGCCTTTGCCGCAAAAAGAGGTTAAAAATATTAAAATTTAAGCTCTTAAGTGGGGATGCCAAAAATATTATTATTTTCCTTATTTTGTTCTTAGTCGGTAAAAAATAACATCAGTATAATTTTAACCTCATCAGTTTTTTGCTTGAATTTCTTATAGAAACACTATTTAAAATTGATTCGTCTTTCAATAGTATTATTTTAATTATTATGAGGACTGAAGAGTAATTTGGAGGCACTGATGTGAAATCATCAAGTTTTTCTACAATCTAGTCATGAATGCGTAAGAATCAAGCCATCAAGAATTACTGAGGACAAAAAACACTTAGTTCAACAGACACAGACACAGTCTGGACTTCTCAAGCAAAGTCATTATGCCTAATGAGATTAAGAAGTGTTGTGCTTCGAACTCTTAACTTGATAATGGAAACTTTTTCATTACCAAAAAATAACCTGTAGAGGGAATACAGTTTGTTAAGTCTTCTGGAAGAAAGATTTTCTTAAAAAAACATAAGTGTAACTCCTCTATAATACCAAACTCCTCCAAGAAACTAATTTTCTAGAATAATGCAAGCAACCAATTTTTTTTTCGAAACTGTATGAGGTGAAACGCAAATGAATGGCACGGTTTTTCCGAATCTGTACAGCCGATTATAATAAAGTCTTTGACTAATAGTCATGTAATGAAAAATGCAGTTCTTAAATGCTTTTGTCTCATAAAATAAAAACAAAAATAAAATGCTTTCTGTATAATTCTGGTAGGGCCACTATAAAACTCGAGCATACACAAAATGCGTCAAGGTTTATTAAATTCTAATGTATGCTCCCAGAAATCGTGTCATCCGCTCTAAAAAAGTTTTGAAAACCATGAAAGAAATTTTTTACTACACAGCTATAGTAAAAATAAGATGTATAGGGTTAACAAGAGTGTAAGATTTTTTTTTTAATAAAACGAACAGTTGTTTGGATATTTTGATATTTATGATATCAATTTGATTATAAAATTGATAAAATAATTTTTTGGGGATTCCAATAGGTACAAATATTTTTATTTTTAAGTTGGCACTACTGTCGCTGACATCTGTGCCAAATTACATGTCAAAATATTTATTAGTGTTTTAGATACGCGCCATTTTGTAAATAGCTAAAAGTGAATTTTTCGTTTTTTATAATGTCTGAAAGTATTCAACAACGCAGTTCCATTAAATTTTTTCTGCGGAATGAAATTTCGGCTGCCGAAAGGTTGAAAATGTTGCAGAAGGCCTACGGTGAGCAAACTCCATCGAAATCAAGAGTTTATGAGTGGTACAAAATGTTCAAAGAGGGTCGAGAAAACGATGAAGAAGAGGCACGTCCGGGACGACCATCAACATCAACTGATGCGCTACACGTCAACAAAATCAACGAATTGGTTCTCCAAAATCGTCGATTGACAGTTCGAGAGCTTACTGACCTTGTTGGAGTATCGAAAGGATCAGTGAAAACCATTTTGAGTGACCATATCAGAATGGACCTCAGAAAAGTGTAATCTCGGTTGATGCCAAAAATGCACTCGCAATTCGTGATCATTTCGCCAAAAACTCTACCCATATATCGTTCCACAACCACCGTATTCGCCTGAATTTGCACCACGTGACTTCTGGTTATTGGACACGCTCCGTGGACACCGTTTTGAATCGATAGAAACAGAATAGAAGAAGGAATTGAAGGCTATTTACAAAAGGACGATGAATATTTTCAATATATATGAATAAACACTAATGAATATTTTGGAATGTAATTTGGCACAGATGTCAGTGACAGTAGTGCCAACTTAAAAATAAAACATTTGTCCCTATCGGAATTTATTTGTGGGGATTCCGGTGTTTTTTGCCCACAGTAGTATACATATATCACTACAACATTTTTTTTTGTTTTGTTTTGGAAAGTCGAAAAAAAATTAGGGGCATTATTCTAAAAGTAGCAGTAACAATAGAAAATGTACTTCTTTGAAAGAGCCTTTTTTTTGAGCACTATTTGTGGTGAAGAAAAATTAACTTCAGATTCGTGATCAGCTCCCCAATATTATCTGAAAATGTAGTTAAGTTTTAGTAATAAATAAAAAGTTAGTATACTTTTGCAATTTGATATAAGAATGTTTTTTATTTTTTTACAAATAACAACAAAAAATATATCAAATGCAATTATACTCTAGAACTTGAATTATACTCTAGCTTAAGTGTGAAGGTTATTTTTTAATGTTATTGAATTTAAAGAAACTTACCTCATAACAATAATAGTATGACCAAAAAAAAAGTGAGGTACTGATATTGTATCTGCGTGATATTGTAACATGAATAGCAGCCTTGAAGGTATGATTCATTGAATAAGTTGAAATAATTACTGAATGTATAATGTGGTCATTATTAAGAATTTTACATATCAGTCAAGGTGAACTGAAATCCCAACTGACACTTGTCTGTTACTATTATGATTCACTTGCGAAGGTAAAAAAAAATGAGTTTTTTTGATTCTGATGAACCAAAAGGAAGAAAAGCTGCGGAAAGCTGTTATTGAATGTGGAATAAGCAGAGAGGTATGGCAGTGGATTGAATAGAAATAGATTTTGTTGAATTTTTATTAATGCCTTAAATAGTTTTTATTTAAAGATACTAGATTTTTCTCAAATATATTCAAAAATTTACTGTCAATTTTAAAAAAAATTTTGAGGCTTCCTTGATGTCTGACCCTTAACTTAATCTTTAGCGTTATGTATTTAGTATTGTAAGCTATAAATTTTTTATTAATACGTATTTTTCTTTTTCTTTGCAGGTACGTACCAATCCTTAGCTGCTTATCAACATCTCAGTCTTCAGACTGAGACTACATACATACCTACATACTCGACTTTTAAAACCTATTGATAAGTATTAAATTTAAATTTAAGTATTAAATTTAATTAACATCTTCTTAACCGACAGTTGGCCATATGGCCTGTCAAACAAGTAAACTTTGGTCAACTCTTGGCTTTTCTTGGCATCTTCTTGGCCAAAGTAATTAACAGCTCTAACAACGCATAAGCGACATCAGCCGATAGTGTGCCAAACGGAAATGGTTGGCCATAATTGTTGCGACCAAAACGCTAGAACTACGAAAGGCAAAGACAACAAGTGACTGGCCTGGCAGTGTTGAGTTGCCAACACTTGAGCTCACGCTAACATGTCTGTGAAGACATGAGCAAATTTTGTTATGTTTTCAGAGCTGCTGTTGTGTAAACTTGTTTAGTGAAACTAACTTGTTGTTGTTCTTAGCTCAGCAAGCAATCGTGGCATATGTCGGGTTAACAATTCTTATTCTAACTTGTTTTCAATTTGTTTACGCGCGTGCTATGAATATTTAAAAAGTGTTGCTAAACGAAGCGGCCGCTTGATCAATGGCCAAAATATGGTCAAAACATGTATCAAACGGGTTTAAGGTATGACCAAGTTAATAAAGTACAAAGTAATAACGTGCAGATTGATTATTCCATAAAATAAGTTTGTGCGTTAGCTGAAAGCTTAATAAGCGTTTAATAAATTAGCGTTTTCCACCAGCTCATTGCAGCGATCAAGCCAAAACAAGAGCGAAAGAAAATAGCTATTTGTCTCAGCTGTTCCTTGCTTGCTTAGTTTAAATTCTAAAACTGCATAGAATCTCAGACAATCCCGTGTCTTATGGTTCAAAGTCTATTTAACTTTAGCAGTTCTTATGACGGTCAAAAGTTTATATTTTCAATACCTACCTGGTGTTAGCCTGGTAACGCTGACAAAAGTAACGCTATAAAATAATTTGTTTTATGGCACTTATTTTTGGCAGCAATTAGCTGTTGACTGTCATGTTTGTTAAAAATGATTGTTGTTGTTGTTTCTATTGTAGTTCACAACTTGTTTGAAAGCAATGCATTGAATGCTGTTCGTAGATTTTAATACGTAGTTTTTGTTTTTTTGCCATCTTTTCAGAAGGTCAAGTTTTCAGAAAGGATAATAATTTCAAAACTAAAAATTTATTTTCTGTGGCTCTTTTTCTTGGATTTATCATGAAAAAAAGAATGTGCTGCCTTATCCTTAATATGTGCTGCAAAGATCAATTAGCACTCGGCCTAAATTTTCTGACTTTTCTAAATTATTGGAAGTTTGCCGGTAATGCAGTACTTGTCTAAAATTTAGTAAATTTTCGAGTAGACTTTTCATGACTAAATTGAAAGTTACCATATTTTTGTGTCTGATCTTCTTGGGAAACTAAGTGGGAATTTTGAATTGAACAAAAGGGAAAAAAGCATCCAAATTGACGAATTAATTCTTACAGGTTAATTTTTTTAATTGAAATTTTTTATATTGTTTGTTTAAGAATATTTTCTTTGTAAATTTCATCCGAATTTAGAAAAAATAAGCTCTTAATTGCCACAAAAAAACCTACGTTATGCAGTCGATCACCTGGCAGCGTTGAGCTTTTATGTATTATTGCATGCTCGCCAATGTGAAGAAAAGAGATAGCAATAGGTGCTACAATAGGTTATTAAATTTAGTTGTCAAATGGTATTTCGCACAGTTAGGTCAGCTGTTTTGCTAAATGTTTGCAGGGCTGAAAATTTCCATAGTTTCCATATAAAATACTCCTAAGTGTCGTTAAATGGAGAGAAATTATATTCTAATATTAACTTTTACGAGAATCTCGAGCGGTGTAGCGATGATTTTGGCACGAATTGAGCTCGTCAGTGATCTGAAACTTACTGGCGTACGATTGCTTTTCAAATAATGCCACAAAAAGAAGTCTGGAGGGGTTAAATCTGGAGATCAGTCGGCCAATCAATGTCGCTATTTTTTGACATCACACGTCCAGCGAATTTTCGTTGCAGAAATTGCACTGTTCGACTTGCATTGTGACATTGCGCACAGTCTTTTTGAAAACAGTAACTGTTCAGACCTTTTTCACACATTTCAATCTACTGTTTCGTCTTTTCTCAAGAAAAATGGCCCAACGATTGGGCTTTGGCATTTCAGTTCACCACAAAGATCGCTCTTTTAAGTTCAATCGTATGTAATGAACTAGTTCGTTCATTTAGTTCGTTTAGTCCGATCGTTTTTATTGTTCGTTGCATGTTTAACTTCGTTTGCTCTTTTAGGTCGTTTTACCCCTTTTACATTGGTCAAGACTTGAATTCAATTCTTTGCTATTCCCTTGTGAACTTGCCCTCTCTCACGTTTATGTTCGCGTCTTTCATCAACAAACTCACAGACTTGATTTCAAGTCTTGACCAATGTAAATGGGGTCTTAGTTCTTTTAGTTCGTTCATTATTTTAGTTCGTTAGGTTTCTTAGTTCGTTTGGTCTTTTTGTTCGTTTCGTTTACTCGTTCATGTCCAGGTATATACAATGAAACAAACTTGTCCTGAATATGTAACAGCCATCAACTCCACCATTTTTATTAGTGCAGACACAAAAAGTGTCTCAAACCAAGGACTCAAACCATAGCTTGGTAAATTAAGTTATTTTTGCTCTAGTTCGTTTTGTTCCTACTCGCTGCAAAATCAATTGAACTCAAATGAACTAAAAGACTGAGAACCACTGAACTAGTTCACATAGTTTATGAGTGGGAATCGTTTAATTGAACTATTTCGTTCATGAACTACCCAAGCCTACCAACGATGGTTTTGGCACAAATGCCGGCCCAAAACCAGTCACTTTTTGGACATGCAATGGTGTTTCATGGATCTCGTGTGGAATCTCCGTTCCCCAAAAGCGTGAATTTTGCTTGTTAACGGCGACAGAGAATGTGGAATGGGCCTCGTTAATCATAAAAATTTGCTTCCTAAAATCAGGTTCAGTGTCAATCATTTGAGCGACTGTTTCGTCGTATTGCAAGTGACGTGGACGGTCTGTCGGCAATATTCTTTGAGTCAATTGCACTTTATACGGACACAAATGCAAATCATCCTTCAAAATGCGCTGCAAAGTGGTTTCACTGACGCCAAAATGCTGAGCGTGGTTACGATACGATACATATGGGTAATCGTACTTTGCCTCGGCAATACTCTCTCTCTTACCGCTTCAATCAGTTCATTCGAACGTCTTGGGCGTTGATCAACAACCCAGTCGAAAGGTAGGCGAACACCTCTCTAAAGCGATCTATCTTTTCTTATTGCCTCAAGCATTAGAAGAAGGCAAAGTGATGTGTTGGAAAGAAAATGGAAGAAATATGCAAAAGTAAAAAACAACACAAATCGACATCCATATCGTTCCTTCATTGTCAAAAGAAGTTACTCGGATTCTTGACTAATCACTTCTTACGTTCTCGGAGATGTGGCGAAGGGATCAATACCCCTTACGTAGCAGCTCCATAAAAAAAAGATATGGACTTTGGTAGTGAAGGGGTATGATTGCCGAGTCTTAAAGGATGTGCCAAGAAGCTCTCTTGGGATGATAGCTTTTCCTACTGGGAACATGTGAACGATCTCCCACTGTTCCATGCTCAGTAAAATTCGATACCAAATGACAAATAGTCTCGTCAGATGGTGCTTGTTGGCTACCATATTTTCGACGATATGCACTTTGAGTTAACACACCTGAACGAGTATTTTCAATGTATAGTGTCACTAATTCAGCGTGTTGTTTTGGTGTGAAGCAATTCAAGGTTAAAATTGTACTGAATTGACGCTTCAAAAAACGGTCTATTCAAGTCAATCAGCTGATAAATGTCGGAAGTTCTTTAATGCTTACATACCGACATGTCGAGTAATGGCGCAACATATAGAGCACATCACAGCACAATTTCCAAATTAAGGAAAAAATAAGAGCCGAGCTGATTAAATAATAAAAATCATGACTTTAGCAACAAATTGTTTATGAATACGACACATTATAGCACACATCGGGCACATAGCAGCACATATTTTTTCTAGCTATAAAACAAAGAGTTCAGGGCTCTCATCACGTATGATGAGAATCGTTTGACGATATCGTCTTGACAATAGTTTAACTTCACGTAACTCTTAAAGAAACTCAAACTAAAACAAGCATCTCACAATAACATCCAATAGTGCTAGGTTCGAATCACAACTAAAACATTCCAATAGTGCTAGGTTCGTATCACAACTATACCATTCCAATAGTGCTAGGTTCGAATCACAACTAAAACTTGCATATTTACTTTACTCTTCACTAATCTATTATTTCATTTTCGAACTGAGACAATAGCTAACACCTGTTCATCTCTCTTTAAGTGTAAAAAGAGAACATTTGACTGATTTTTGCTTAATTCAACGCAGTATATGATAATGTCAACATTCTGACATGAAACTTTTTGCATGCCTTATAAATACCTCAAAAGCTATGAGAACAAATTGAGTTCCAGCATTTTTGACGACAGTTGACAAATATTTGTCACAAAATTACTACAAATATTATGGCCAATTTTTGAGAATTGCCTTTTCTTGCTTGTGTTTTGTTTTTTTTTTGTTTGTTTGGTTTCACTTGTTTTCCCAACCAGCTAGCTAATTGACTCAACGATGTGCGTGTGATATTCTACCATAATTTATTGTCGTATCTACTAGTTTTGTTTGCACCTGCATATTTGTGGCTTTTGGCCAAATCTGTTTTTCTTGGAAAAATTTGTACAAGCCAAATATTACTACTTTGGTGCGTTAGAAAAATGAAGAACAAGAAGCTAAAAATGCCATAACTTGACGTTAACGTTTTCGACCAGCTAATCTGTTGAAGTGATTTATTGCTTGTTGCGAATGGTTTTGTTATTATTTGGTATTGATTTTGGCAAAACAATTTGTTAGTTAACATAAAAGGTTCAAGTGAATTTGTCGTTTACTCGCGCCATAAACAAATTTTGAGTGCACATGTTTTTTTTATTGCTTTTTCATATTGATAAGAAATATGTTTTCAATATTTCGGCGTGATTTAGTTGAATTGCCTCTATTAAGTTAACAATTGGTTTGCTTAACGAAGCGCTTAAAGCAGAATTTTTCAAAATTGAGCAATTATCTAATTTTTTCTGAGTTGTACTCTAAAGTGTGACGTTATCAATTAGGAAAAATAAGCAACCTAGTACCTACCCGGCCAATTTTTGTTTGCTTTTGATAATTAATTCAGTATTATTCTTAAAAATAATCCAAATATATATGTTGCTATTGAAAAATCATTAGGCATGAAAATAATTTGGTTAATTTTGTTTTGAGTTCGGTTTGAACGAGTTACTTTTCCGCATCTGCTGACATCACTTTGCGTTTTTATTTAAATTTTGTTTGTTTTATTCTCTGAATTCTTTTTTAGCACTTCTTTGTTTGGGGTTTCATCACATACAATCCATGGTTTTTTTTTTATTAATTGCTTTTTTATTCGCTTTAACCAATCACAACATACACAAAAAAAAAATCTGTTGGATTCATAAACTTTGTAAGTTTGAAATAAAATTTGTTAATAACACACGCTGATTTATAATTCATGGCTGTTTATGGCGTTTGAAATGCCATAAAAAAAAATATGAATTTATTATGTTCACCGAAATTGTTTTGAATAACGGAAGTAGATGAAGTCAGACATCAAAAAACATCGAAAAAAACCGAATCAATCCAATCTGTGGACTACGCCAACATAAATTGTATGTTTTGTTGTGTAAACATGAAAAATATATGAAACATTATTTTTCTGTTTTTATGTCATTCATGAAATACATAAAATTTGTAAATGAAATGCCCACAGTTCATAGAAATTCACAAACAAAATTCCGTCAACTCTTTAAAATCCCAGACAACACTTGTATAAATTCCATATTCTTTAGAGAATAGATAGGAAATTCACAAAAATATTGAATAATGAAAAGGCAGCAAATTTAAAATGATGAATGTCCAGATATTATTTTGCATATTTTATTCATTTTGTAATCAATGCAGTCAGAGCAATGAAAATTATGGATTTTTAAAAGCAAACGCAGAGGGTAGATACAAAATATAAACTGCAAACAAATATTTTTGTTTACTTGAGCATGTGCACAGCTGTTGTTGTTGTAAACTCTGAAAAAGAACAAAAAAGTTTTTTGAACAGAATACATATCCAGACACTGTTGGGCATAATATTGAAGGGTTATTTTTCATACAGGGTGAAAAAAGCCAATTGAAGGTTGAAAAAATTCGAGATATTATGCTGAAAAGAGTATTAATGACTATTTATACAAGACAAAGAAAAGTAGAATAAATATTATAAAAAAATGTTTTTTTTTTTTTTTTGGATTTCACTTAAGTTTCTATCTACGTCTCTGTGTCTCATGATCTTCGTATCTCTTTAACTTCATAACACTTTATCTCTATAAATTTAAGCCTCTATATCTCTGCATATCTATTAGAGTGGAACGAATTTTTACCCTCATGGGTTTCATATATTTTTTAAAACTACGAGTAAAACATAAATTTCTACATCTTTAGTTTTTTTCTGCGACATAACTTTTGACTGGAACCGAGTCTTTATACTTGTATATTTCACGAAAGACTTATTTTTTGTTTTTTCCTGAAATCCAAAGTTTAGTTTGAAACTTAGTTCCTAATTTTTTGATGCAAACCTCTTCATTAACACATAAATGATAACTTGTCAAGAGTTCCCTATGATACCATGTATGCGCTAGAAGATATTCAGGATCAAAGATCACCGAAATCGGTCATTCGCTTATATCTCCACTCCTCTTTGTAGGACAGAAAATATGCTCAGAACAAAAATGTAGTTCAGATAATTCTCTACAAAAATGCCTTTAACAGTTTTAACATAAAACAAACAGTTTCCACGCAATGCGACTATATATGTTTGAATAAAGCAAAGTAGAAATTTCAAATTAACTTTGAGCAGAGCTCAAAGAGAGAGATATAAACAAATGATCGATTTCGGTGATCTTTGAACCTAAATACCTTCTAGCGCCTACATGACAAGTTGTTATTAATCAGTAAATGAAGAGGTTTTCATCAAAAAATTAGCTCTTATTTTTGTTTTTGATTTCAGAAAAAAAAGTCTGACAATGAAATATATAAACCCTTGGGCGGAGTCAAAAGTTATGTCGCAGAAAAAAACTAAAAATGCAGAAATTTATTTTTTTAACCATAGTTTTCAAAAATATATGAAGCCCATGAAGATTTTTTGCTGCCATACATTTCGTTCCACTCTAATATCTATACATCTATACCTTCATATCTCTACTTCTTTAAATCTCTATACCTCTATTTTTTTACATCTCTATATCTGTATGTCTCTATATCTCCATATCTCTATATCTCTATATCTCTATATCTCTATATCTCTATATCTCTATATCTCTATATCTCTATATCTCTATATCTCTATATCTCTCTATCTCTATATCTCTATATCTCTAGATCTCTATATCTCTGTCTCTATATCTCTATATCTCTATATCTCTATACCTCCATATCCTTACATCTCTTTATTTTTATATCTCTATATTTCTTTATCTCTAAATCTTTACATCTCTTTATCTCCGTATCTTCTTATTTCAATAACTCCATCTTTGATTTCGATTTTGATTTTGATTTTGGTTTTGAATTTAATTTTAATTTTGATTTTGATTTTGATTTTGATTTTTTTATTGGTTTTGATTTTGATTTTAATTTAGATTTTAATTTTGAATTTGATTTTGATTTTGATTTTGATTTTGATTTTGATTTTGGCTTTTGATTTTGATTTTGATTTTGATTTTGATTTTGGTTTTGATTTTGATTTTGATTTTGGTTTTGATTTTGATTTTGATTTTGATTATGATTTTGATTTTGATTTTGACTTTGATTTTGATTTTGATTTGGATTTTGATTTTGGTTTTGATTTTGATTTTGATTTTGACATGATTTTGATTTTGATTTTGATTTTGATTTTGATTTTGATTTTGATTTTGATTTTGATTTTGATTTTGATTTTGATTTTGATTTTGATTTTGATTTTGATTTTGAATTTGATTTTGATTTTGATTATGATTTTGATTTTGATTTTGATTTTGATTTTGATTTTGATTTTGATTTTAATTTTGATTTTGATTTTGATTTTGATTTTGATTTTGATTTTGATTTTGATTTTGATTTTGATTTTGATTTTGATTTTGATTTTGATTTTGATTTTGATTTTGATTTTGATTTTGATTTTGATTTTGATTTTGATTTTGATTATGCTTTTGATTTTGATTTTGATTTTGATTTTGATTTTGATTGTGATTTTGATTTTGATTTTGATTTGAATTTTTATTTTGATTTTGATTTTGATTTTGATTTTGATCTTAATTTTGATTAATTTGATTTTGATTTTGGTTTTGATTTTGATATTGATTTTGATTTTGACTTTGATTTTGATATTGATTTTGATTTTGATTTTGACTTTGATTTTGATTTTGATTTTGATTTTGATTTTGATTTTGATTTTGATTTTGATTTTGATTTTGATATTGGTTTTGATTTTGATTTTGATTTTGATTTTTATTTTGATTTTGATGTTGATTTTGATTTTGATTTTTATTTTGATTTTGATGTTGACGATTTTCATTTTTGTTTTAATGTTCATTTTCATTTATATTTTCATTGTCATTTTGATTATAATTTTCATTTTCATTTTGATTTTGATTTTGATTTTGACTTTGATTTTGATTTTGATTTTGAATTTGCTCAAATTAATGAAATTATACTTTATGTCAATTTATCATCTGTTACTGACAGGATATACATATTTAATTGATGTCATAAGTACATAAATGATCAAATTTATAATCTGGCTTAAGGCTTGTTTCATGGTTATTCCAACCTGATGCCAGACCTTATAAGGCACCGTGCTTAACTTCAATTACATTTGAAGTTTCAAGAAGTACATCACCCACTCATTCTTGGCAACCCACAGAAATATCTAAAAAAAAAAATTATTTTTGTTTTTCGCTCACTTTTAACAAAAACCAAAATCTAGTTTGTTTCAATTTTTATTTCATTGCTTTTATTTAGTTTGGTTTGGCAGTTAAAAGTTCTATTAACTTGTTGTTCGTTAACTTGTCTTAAAGTTATTCCCTATTTTTCGCTATTATTTTGTTCAGTTTGATAATAAAGAAAAATAATAAATAAGCGTTGCTTTAGCTTGTTTGCCAAAACAGTAGCCATCGGCACGATTTGTTGATCAAGCGTTGACAGGCCGAAATATATGATGTTCTAGTGTTTATTAAAAGTGCTTGTTTTTGTTTATGTAAAATTTGCATAAAATGAACATAAGAAAAGAAATTCGTTGTAAGACAATTTTTGATTAAAAGCTCATACTTATATTATGGGGCACAGTAATAATAAATACAGCAGATATATTATATTTCCTTTTGACTGTATGGCACCCTATTTTATAGTTTCAAAGACATTTTTTTAAAGTCTCGAAATATCCAAACCAGATTCGTTTTTCTGAAAGGATATAGTAGGTTTAAGCTAATTATGATAAAAAATTATTCTTATTTTGATAAAAATGTACATTGAATATAGTGGAAACTCTAATTTAAGAACATTTTTATATGCACAATGTATCTGAATGTAACAGTTAGATCAACATATGCCAATTCTTTTTGAATTTTTGTTTTCAAGAAATTATTGTGCCCTCCAGTAGACTACTAGACTGAGTAGAGGAAGGAATTATCACGCTTAAATATCTCAAAAAAAAAAAAAAAAAAAAAAAAAAAATAAAAAAATCAAAATTATTAATAAACACAGAATTCATAAGGCAGATAATTGATCTTGTAAATCACATAATACCCTCATTAAAGTAATGTTCAACTCTCCAGACAACAACATCTTGTACGTCTCTCAAAGTCACTGAGTCTGGGCAGTCATGTAAATGAAATATAAACTGGCACTCAGCCAAAAAGCAACATTAAAAGCCTGACATATTGAATTCATAATAAAAAAAAAAACCAAAATAAAAAAAAATAACTGTACTGTAGTGTTGAGTAAATTAATAAGATGCTGGTGTTATATTTTGTAATCATGGATTCAGTTTTATTTATTAAATAATTTTTCTACATAAATCAAATTTGATTTTTTTTTATATCCAATTTCAAAGTGAACCGAGTTATTCATGTTGTGTGTCTTACATAACAAAATTAATTTGCTAGATATGATTTTTCAAGTATCAGAAGACAGCTATCAAGTGTCTCATATATAAATAACATAGATAGAAGTTTTCATGTTCGAATCAATTAGAAATATACAATTTGACTCACACAAAAATTTAATCAAACAATCAAAGTTTTAATTAATAAATAGTTAAGTGAATAAATTAGCTTCCATTGAGATAAAATAAAAAAAAAAAATATAAAAAACACAAACGCGATCGATCGATTGAGCATTTGTTGCTGATCACACGCCTCACAATGAGGTGAAAGGTTAACTTGACATTAGATGATGTTTTGTATCAGCAACTTTAAAGACGCAACATTAGTCAGTGCAAACTGTTCACCTTGAGATGTCATGGCGTGTTTAGTATCATCATCATCATCATCATCATCACGATCATCAACATCTCCGTGTTGTTTATGCATCTTCAACAGCAACTCCAGCTGGTATTATCTGATACATTGAATGTTTAATTCATTAGTGAATAATTAACTTCATATATTAATATTTGTTTGTTTTTTTTCACAATTTAAACCATTATTTTGAAGGTTGCGCTGAATAATTCGGAATATTATTCTTAACCGTAAATTATAGTTGATTCATTTGATGTTTTGTTTGTCTTAAATTTATATCATTAACTGTGAGAGTGAGTTTGAGTGGAAATAAGTTTTAATGAATTCCTTTTGCCCATCACAACGTTTTGTTTACAATTTGAAAATTGTCACCGAGAAACCTTTGAATTGGTGTTTCAAATCGCAATATGTTTATCATATTAAAAAAAAAATAGATATTCTGGATTTTTGTGAAAGAAATTTGTAAACCACTCAGAAGCCATATAAAATTACAATCATTTCAAACCGTTTGTTTTTTACTACAACTACTATTCAAGACTTAATGTAAATAAAATTAAAAAAGTTACGAAGATTTCTCGAAACTGAACATTATATAAATACTTAGTACCTGGGCAACTGAGCTCCGCTCAGATTCCCACAAAATCTCCCCATCGCACTCACGAAGCATTGCACCTTGGCTAAACATCTTGGCTATATAATTTTCATTACAAAAACTAAACGAGAATTATAACAAACCGGGAGTATTCAGCGACAAGCAAGAATGTTAATTCTAAAAACTTCAGAGATAAACTGCATACACAGAGTGCGATGTTGTTGCTGCTTGTCGGCTATTTCAGCTGTTTGGAATAAGTCAAAAGCTTCACTGTGTGGTGAAACTCACTTTTAAGGGATCTTTTTTATTTGGCTAAAAAGTAATTTGGCTTCATCTATATTGTAAATTTCATCGAAATCGTTAGCGCGGTTTTCGAGAACTCATTTACAAACAAATATATAAATATTGATAGTTTAATAGAATAAGATGTATATTCTATGTAGTGAATTTTTTCAGTTTTTTAATCATAAAATTAAATTTCTAAAGTGGCATAGAAATATTCCTCATTTCATATGGAATATCAATTTCCTTTAACCATTGGAATATTATGGTTATATGGAATATGGAATATTTCTCATATATCAATTTCCTTTAACCATTTCCTTAAGACAGGTATTATTTTACGAGTATTGAATTGTAGCAATCGAGTATTTTAATGTAGGCCACGAGCAAGGAGGGGATAGTGATGATTCAATTGTCGTGGCTGACGATTCGGTCAAAGCAAAAGAACATGAGCAAGTCGAACTAGAAGAAGAAGAAGTAGTCGCAAGTGATGAAGCCATTGATGAATTGGTAGATGAAGAAGAAGTCTCATTGGTACCTTCACATCAAAATAATAATAAGAGGAAAAGCAATCGGGAGCACAGACTACCAAGCAAGTTCCTTGATTTTTTCACTGGGTACGGAGCAGCCTGTGCTGGTATACCTGCAGATACTCCTGAAACGTTTTCAGAAATTAAAGGCCGAGATGATTCCGATAAATGGATGAACGCTGTGGATGAAGAGCTGAAATCGATGAAAAAGAACAAGGTTTGGGAAATAGTACAGCCTCCAAAGAATGCCAGGATGCTCAAGTCAAAGTGGGTATTTTGCATTAAAGAAGATGAAAATGGAATTCCTATCCGATATAAGGCCAGGCTTGTAGTGAAGGGGTTTCTACAAAAAGCTGGAATTGATTATTCAGAAACTTATGCACCTGTAGCAAAGCTTACAACTATTCGAGTTGTTCTAGCTGTTGGAATTCATTAAAAACTTCAATTCCATCAGCTTGATGTCAAGACAGCGTTTCTGTATGGTGAATTAAGAGAACATATTTATATGGCCATACCTGAAGGCGTAAAAGCAGAAAAGGGTAAGGTTTGTAAGCTCAACAAATCGCTTTATGGACTGAAACAAGCACCAAGGTGTTGGAATGAAAAATTCAACGATTACCTTTTAGAACTCAATTTTTCTAGATCCAAACATGACTATTGCTTGTACACAAAAATGTCTAAGGAAGATATGCTTATCATTGTAATGTATGTTGATGATTTACTAATCGCAGGAAGAAGTTTAAAGTCCATCCAGCTTCTCAAGAAAAACTTAGCTGAAAAGTTCGAGATGTCAGATAGCGGTACATTAAGATATTTTCTTGGGATAAAAATCGATATTGATAAACAAGGATGTGTAAGGTTATCACAAAAGGCCAGTATTGAGAAACTTCTTCAAAAATTTGGGATGGCGGAGTGCAATCCAGTTAGAAGTCCAATGGAAAAAGGTCTAAATCTCTTACCAAAGCAGGATAACAAAGTATTTGATAAGCCCTATCGTGAAATGCTGGGAAGCATTATGTACATAATGTTATGTGTCAGGCCTGATATATGTTTTCCAGTCAGCTATATGGGGCGGTACCAGCAAGATCCATCTGAAGAGCATTGGCAAGCTCTTAAAAGAATTGTCAGATATTTAAAAGGCACTAAGAAGAAGAAATTGGTTTTTAAAGAAAACTCTAGCAAGCCACTTGTTGGATATGCAGATGCAGACTGGGCAAGTGACATCGTCGACCGAAAGTCCGTCAGCGGCTATGTGTTTAAAGTATATGGTTGTACAGTATCTTGGTCAAGCAAAAAGCAGGTCACAGTTGCAACTTCTTCAAGTGAATCAGAGTACATTGCATTAAGCTCATCAACAACAGAAGCAATTTGGCTGCGAGGTTTACTTCAAGACTTACATCAAATTAATAGTGAACCAGTTGAGATATTCGAAGATAACAGAGGTTGCATTGGAATGGCAAATAATCTTGAATCAAAACGTGCTAAACATATCGACATAAAACACCATTTTATAAGGGATAATATTGCAAATGGTTTTATCAAAGTAGAACCAATTGGTACTGAAAATCAACTGGCAGACATTTTTACAAAATCACTTGATGTAACTCGTTTTAATAATTTATGTTTAGAAATTGGCTTATACGATTGAGAAGGGGTATTGAATTGTAGCAATCGAGTATTTCAATGTTTTTGAGAAAATTTTTCCTATAAAATTTTCTCATTCCGAATAAACTTTTGTTCAATAAAGACTTTTCTTTGTTTCAATAAATAAACAATTCTATTATTGCATATTAAAGAATCAATAACGAGATACCAAAATTTGAATGGAATGGAAAAAGTTGAATAGCATTATTGAAAATGAATTTTTTGTTGTCTGCGAGTATTATAATGATATATTTTATGTAGAGAATACCAAACATTTTTTCCAAAATAATCTATTTTGTCCCTATACTTTTCCAAGCATTCTTCCAATTCTTTGAGGCCGTCCAAACAGAACGTTAAGAAAAAAAAAAACACTAGTAAAATTATACAAGTTGGCTTATGTAAGGTCTTATGTAGGTGAGAAAAAAAAATTTAATTTTTTCGGTGAATAGGTCAACTCTAATAACTAATAACCAACTATGAGATAATTCGTAGGTCCTTTTTCTCCTAAAAAAAAAACATAATTTTTGCTTTTTGATGATACCTGTGATCTAGAAATATAGTTTTTAGTAATATGTGAAAAAATCAAATTGTCATTTTTCCCAGTTTTCTGAAAATTGCCGCGGCAGTAAACGTGTTAAACAATCTCATCCAATGCCAAAATAAAGTTCTATAACAGCGATGCCCACCGCCTAACTCCACTAATCCACTCTTTACAACAACTTCAAAAATTAAGTCTTAGTTGTTGTAATAACCAGTGGCGGATCTAGGATTCACCAGAGGGGGGCTGAACATACAGTTTTGTATCCCAAGGGGGGTCGGGCTGAAACGGCTTTTTGGGTTTTTTGCATTTTTTTCCATACAAAAAATTCTTCAATGGGGATCTAAAGTCCTTTCAGCCCGTATGTAGATCCGCCATTAGTAATCTCCCTTGTTTTTCATCAACTTTGTTGTTGTATGTAAACACCATCGCTATAAAACGCGTTATGGGTTTTGCGTATTCTACAATTTGAACTTGATCGTGGATCACGGGTGCTGCCACCATACATTTTTAGGTCCTTTTCATTGTTTTGTTTGGCAAATGCAAATAGATTGTAGAATAATGTATTCGTATTGTTAGTTTTATGTGCTTTTTGTTGTTGGCAATTGTTGGTGGCATTGTGCCACGAATCCAACGCTTTGTTGTTAGTGTTGGCTTTGAAATGCCCTTAAAATAATTTTTGTGGGCATCGCTGACCTATCATGCCATATTTCAGAATGTATGCCCCTGTCATCTTTGCAACATTATCCATATTTCACGCCTCGTCTTTTCAATTTTTACATTTTTTTGGCATATTAACTCTTATTATAGAAAAAAAAAAAAATCAAAAAAAAATTCAAAGATCAATACGAAATTCTCTTGGCCCAAAACCACTCAAGAGTAGATTTAGAGTTGTTATCCTTCTTTTTTGATTTTCAATGGTTTCCAAGAAATTCCTTAGATTATCTGTTTATCTGCCAATATAAACTTATCATCTATGTAAGTCGTAATTCATATAAATAGTAAGAGAGAGTGTTAAACTGTCTGATTTCATCTTACACACGTTTATCTGCATAAAACTTACACAAACCGATGCTGAAAATTTAAGACTCGCTTGAATTAATGCAGCAATTTTCGCGTTAAATGCATAAACCGCTGTAATTAAATTGGAATGCCAGTGGGGAAAAAGAAGCCAATCTTGATTAACTATGATGTGCATCTGTCGACAGCAGAGGTATTCCCTGTGTCGCAGTTAAACAAACGAAACAAATGGCTTTGTTTAGTTTTAATGAAAAAAAAAAAAAAACACTGCGCATTTAACAATTATTTTAATTGCGGTATTTTAGCGAATTTTTTTTTTTTTATTTTAGCGAATTCCTAATTGATTTGTTCATGTGTGGTCAATGCGCAGAATTTTTTAAAATCGTATCTTTTTTGTAGCAAGTCACGGTAAAAAGTGCTGCAAGTGTTTTTAACACACGATCGTGCTAAGCTAAAAATCTCCGCCAAGCCTTAGCTGAGAATCACTTCGAAGGGTCAGCCACTTAAGAGCAACTCTTGGCATAAAATAAGTTGATAATTATAGCTCATTGCGTCATAATTAGTTGTAGTTTTAATCATTTGTATTCGAAGCTTGTTCAAATAAAAAATCGCAAAGTTTTTGTTTTTGTTTCGAATTTCAAATTCAGAGAATAATCGTGCTTGATTGAGTGCAAAACAATTTCACAAATGTACATATGTGCATAGATAATTTTGTTTATTCCAATCCGAGCAACTAATTTTGCTTCAATTGTATTTAAAATAATTGCAATAAAAGAAAATAAAAACCCAATGAAAATTATTTTCGAAATCATACACTTGTTTAAGTTTTATTTCACAAAACAACTCATTATGAATATGCTCAACATTCAAACATTTATATTAACCCAATAAACCAAACGGATTCGTTTCGAATTCGATGTGAAACCGAGATCTCGTGCATTTAGTTCGAAAACGAGATTCGTTCTACTTTCGTTTTCGAATCCGCGAGAGGAAGAAATTCACACTTCGTTTTCGAAACGAGATTTTTAAAATAATCGAATCGTTTTAGAAACGAGATTTTTAAAATAATCGCTCGTTTTCGAAACGAGATTTTTGGAACAATCGATTCGTTTTCGAAACGAGATTTTTTAAATTTTCTTTTATTCTCAAATCTTATGATTTCAATATTCTTCAGCTTATATAATTCTTTTTATATTCTAAAATTTTTGTGAGAGAAGCCGTTCGGTGAAGGGAAAATTCCCTACTGCGGCCGTGACGGAAAGTGGTGGACAAAAAGTTAATCAAATTGCAAAGAAACATGCATTGTTGAATAAATAAGGTTGTCGCATGGGTGAGAGCGAGTTCCCATAAATGTCAAATCGAAGTTGACATCTCATACAAAATCTGAAAACGAAAATTAATAACATGAAAAGCCGTTGAAGTTGTTGTTGTTGCTTTTCATCGATTTTGACAATTATGGGTACTGAAAAGAGAGTACGATCAGCCACGAGACAACCTTATTTATTCAACTATGGAAACATGTATATATATCATATCTCCATGACATCTTGTGTGTCCATTTTTTTTAAAGTAATTTTCTTTTTGCTTCTGCAGAGAAACTTCAGTCACGGCCGGGAATTTCAGTAAGAAATTTACGCCTCTACCGGGTGCCTTCTCTTAACCTATTTAATCTGTTTAAATTCTTTATTTATACTTTACCTGGCGTGGTGTAGCACCCTGATGAGGAGAAATGACTTAAAATTATCATACTTTTCATTTTATTAAAAATAAACTTTAAAAATGTCAAAATGCGAACGTTTTTGAAAGCTTATACAACGAGTAGCAAGTGATTTGTTTTTCTTTTGTTGTTGACATTTAAGTCTATAGTTGCCACGGTTTCTTTTTTATTTTTTTTGAAATTTGAGAAGTGCAATTTGAAAGTGCTTCAAGTGCTTTGTAAATACATTGTAGAAGATATTAAAAATTTTTTAAAATTAGGTAAAGAATTTTATTCCTTTGGTACGTTAAAATCGTGTTAATAAAGAAAAAAAATTTAAAAAATTGTTTTTATTAATATTATCCACAAGATAGACAAATTTCATAAAATTTCATAAAATTCTCGGAATCATCTCGAAATCTAATAGAAAGCGAGAACTCGGATCCGAGATCTCGGTTCCGTTTCGAATTCGAAACGAATGCGAGTGCGCTCTGTGGTTTATTGGGAATATCTAAATTCATTTGAAAGGCGTTATTCCAATGGATGGTGTTTAGAAACATAAAAGTTCTCTAAGAACAAAGGGGAAAAAAAACAAAAAAACAATCATGTACTTGCAATAAAAAATAACAACTTATCAATAATTACATATCTTCGTATCAATGACGTATCATACCTCAATTACAACAACAAAACAACATCCTGTTCTCATACCTTACCGTCCAGCTACCTCAACATTTTTCACTTCTCATCATTTATTATCTCTGTGCTATGCCAAACACAACAACCACTGAAAATTTTGTTCGAACCTAATATCATAACTTCATCCATCCATCCATCCATCCATCCTCTTCTTTTGGACTTTTTTGTGAAGACGCCAAGAATCAATTAAAGACTTTCCCATGCAGCACGTTTATGACAGACATCAACCAGGAGTGACAATCAGTAGCTTATTTTTTTCCCCACACTTTTTTTTCTTAACCACACTGAGAACAACTTTAACAACTGGAACGACAATTGCAACAACAACAACTTAATCAACTGCAATGTCTTTTAATATTTCAGGCATCTGCGTATTTGTTTTTAACCATTTTACTAACCTCTGTGCAAGAAACCTCATTCCTACTCTTTTTGTTGTCATTTTAATGACAAGTGAAATTGTTGTGCGCTGTTGTTGTAATTGTTGATATATTAAAAAATATACAAAATCACATTTGCACGATCAGCTTATTTTAGCTCAAATGAAGTTGGTTGCGGTTTTGCTGGATTTGTTCTATTGACTATTGCTTAGTTTTTTGCCCTATAGCATAGGTAGGGACACTCAAAAAAATGCGGCTGCAAACTTTTCAACAAACAACGATTAAACAAACAACAATTAAAAATAATAAATTATTAAAATTCTTCATAAATTACTTTAGTTTTGTTTTTGTTTTAAAAAAACAATTGTTTCTGTTTAAAATGTTGTTTCCATTAATTTTTCCGGTGTATTTTTACCAAGTGTTGTATCTGTTGTCACTCGTAGTGTACTTCCGGCTTATTTTATTTGTGGTTGTTACACTCATTGAAAACAGGCATAAAAAAACCTTGAACATGACTTTTGTAAATTTATTCTATCTATTTAGTTATGCAAATATAATCTGTCTAGTTATGCGAAACTGCATTTCAACTATTAATATATTTGCAAGTTCAAGCAGTACTTATTTTTTTTTAAGTGGAAAAACCGTATATATGTATGTAAAAGTGAATCAAACTAAAGACTTTAGCTTTATCGTGCTGAGTCGTAATCTTATTGACGCTTAAGTATATATTCATTGAGAAAAGAAAAACAAATACGACGAAAGTTAGTAGATGAAATAAGAGATTCTCAAAAATGAGTTTTCTATCTAAGTAATGTTTGTGCCGATGTCTGTGCCGAAGTTAAAATACCTCCACGGCCGAATCAAAATATATTCAAAGTCTTATAGCACTCAATAAAATATTTATCTGTAAAAACATTTTCGTCATAATTTTAACAGAAAATATTCGCATTTTTTTTTTTTTTTATAAAGTCACTTTGTATGGGAGGTAGGTGTGGTTTTCATCCGACTTAGCTCATTTTCGAACTTGATCTTTATTTTTTAAATACAAGCTTAAATATCGAATTCAGTGATGATAGCTTGAAAATTACGTCTGTAATCGTGATCACAGAGTACCATGCTATAGTTTGTCAATCTGCTCCATCTTAAACATGTTTTCATGTAAACATGTTGTGAATTATAAGCATGCCAATATACAGTGAGCGTCAAAACAAAGTGTACACTTTTTTGTACACGAGTTATACCACATATAAGTCTTCAACACCGTGTTTAGTCCCAAAATGTATTATGTTTTCACTTCTTATCAAAGTCTCTCTTAATATAAGTATAAAGTCTCGCAAATAATTTAGCACAACAAAATATTTAACAAAAACAAAAAAAAATACCATATTTATTGCGTCAAAACAAAGTGTACACCTGCATAGTAAGCTTAGCAATTTCAAATATTTTAAACAAATGTAACGGTATCTCTCTCAAATTGGTTAATTATGATGTTAGTTAATGTTTCTGCATCATTCGCCTTTGGTAAAGTGAGAAAGTAAGTTGTAAGAAAACTTTTTAAAATGCGTAATTCTATTGAATCACGGGAATTAGTCATAAAATTCCATAAAGTAGGAAAATCACTTCGCGAAATAGCTTCAATTTTTGATACTGATCATAATACAATTAAGAAAATCATTGACAAATACAAAAAATTTGGAGCACTAGAAAATCGACCATGTGCTGGCAGACCAAAACAACTCTGCGAAACCGCAATACAATCAGTATTCAGAATAGTGTGAAAATAGCGGATGATCTTTTCGTATCATCAGGAACCAAGGTTAGTGCCAGTACAATAAGACTGCATTTAATGCAAATGGTCTATTTGGAAGAGTCCCTCGAAAAAAGCCGTTTATATCAGAAAAAATCAAAGGTTACGCAAGGATTTTGCTAAAAAGTATGAAAATATAGAAATTTAGTGACGAAAACATATTCGAAATTTTTGGAAAGAAAAAATCTACAAAAAATATGCAGAAGAAAAACTCAGGAGTTCAAGGAGCAATATATTACTTCTACAATAAAGCATGGTGGGGGCTTGATGATGGTGTGCGAGTGTATGACGGCAAACGGAGTGGGACATTAAGCGTTTATTGACAGTACAATGAATAAATTCGATTACTTTAATATTTTAAAACAACATTTGCCGGCCAGTGTTAACAAATTAGGTCTGGATCGCTTGTAGATGTTTCAGCAGGAAAACGTTCCGAAACATACAGCCAAGGTAGTGAAGGAATGGCTGCTGTGCAAAGCTCCAAAACAGCTGGATCATCCACCACAATCACCGTACCTCAATCCGATAGAATATTTGTGGGAACATTTGGATAGACAAATAAGAAAGAGGAAAATATCCAGCAAGGACTCGCTGAAAGCCGTTTAACTTGAAGAATGGCACAAAATTTCATCAAACGTAACAACGAGATTTGTGGAATCAATGCCAAGACGGTTGAAAGCTGCCATTTCAGCACGAAAATAAAAAAATATTAATAATCGGAATGCAGTTAATTTTTTTATATTTTCAGCTTTAAGTGTGAGTTTGACTCAAAGAAAATGGAGTATTTTTCGTTTTTGAATTATGTGAAAATTTGTTGTAAAATAAGTTACATTTTTAGTTAGTATATAATAAGAGCATAAATTATTAATTTCAAAAATACTAAAATGTTTTATAAAATTGTTATTGAAATAATGTAAAAATTATTAAACATATGGTGTACACTTTGTTTTGACGCTGACTGTAAGTTGAAGTGAGAAAAATTTGCTTGATTCAAGCAAACACTTTTGTTGAAAACTAAAATAGTTATCTGCTTAAGTTGAGAAGATATTTTCTTGACTAAATTCTTGTTCCCGGTTCTGGAATTAACTATTTTATTCTTGTTTCAAGCAATTACTCAAACTCAAAGAAATAAGTGAAAGCTATATTTTTGAAGTCAAGATTTCTCAGAAACAATACTTAGTCGTATTTTTTAGTTATTATTGGATTTTTTTCCGATTTATATTTTCCATTTTTTAAACAATTTAAAGCCTAAATTTATGAAGAAAATCAACTTTAGTTTGTTGAGAAGCTGCTATTTTGTAAAATTCAATATTTAGCTTTTTCGTTTGGTTAAATACTGAACATATGATAAGCTCACCAGAGATCGGCTATAGCTGCTTTAAAAATAGTTATTTTTACAAAAAAGAAAAAAAATTAACTTTTTCTTAATATTCAGCACTTTCGAAAAGATTTTGAGTAAGTTGAAAATTCCGCTTATACTGCGGAAAAAACTGCTTATATCAGGAACTGGATATTATGGTGTCCCATATAAAAATTTTTTGTTCGAATATCATAGTTGCTCAACCTTTGTTAGAAAGCTTCTAGGGTAAAGTATTTTTAATTCAAATTTCAAAAAATTTTATTCAAATTTTTGGAAGAGGTTAATAGGTTGCACTAATCGAATTTTCCCTTAAAATCAGGTTTTTTAGAGATTTTTTGAATTTCAAGCATAAGTTGGTCAATAACAAAAATTTTCAAGTCTTTTCAAAAATCCAGATGTTACTTTAATGTACATAAATCAGATGTGTTGGCCATTTTTTTTTGACATTTTATTTGTTCGTGAAATTTGCGCACATTTTTGAAAAAACGATACATAACTTTTAAAAATTTCATTAAAATGAAAAAAAAAAAAAAATAATGATGCACTTTGAACTACGGTAAAATTTTAAACAATTTAAAAAAAAATTTCTTTTTACTCTTGTCGTGCTGAAGTTAAAGCCTTTAAAGCTTTGTAACAGTTGGTTGAATCGTTAAATCGTTGGTTGGTGCATCGAATTGCTAAAAATATGCAACGTGTAAACCTGCACTTCCAAACAGCTGGGAGAAGAATTCAAAAACTTTGCAGGGGAATCAAATACACCCAGTGATGTTAACATAATTTGTTGAAATTACTGTGTTGGGCACGAAAAATTACTGTTTTTGGTGCAAAATTACTGTGAATTGGAACAAAAATTACTGTGTAATTACTGTATAACTAAAACGAATAAAAAATCAATTCAAACGCAAATTTGTATGCAATAGTTTTATTATATCGGCTGTATTCATAAAAAATTGTGAGCCTCTTATAAAGCCTTCATAAGAAAAACGTTCAATAGCGTTAAAAATGTCTTTAAAATGCTTCATAAATGAGATAATTTTAAAAATTGTTGAAAACTTAAAAAAACCCCTTTGAATTTTATTTTTGTTCTCATCTGAACACAAATTTTATCAAAAATATGTATATAAAATTATTTCAAAATATATCAAAAACAAACAAAATGTCAAAAAACGTTTGAAAATGTTTATTTTAAGGATTGTTTATTGAGAGGATTTTTAAAAATGGCTAAAACATACTATAAACTCCTCACAAAGCATTTCTGCAAATTATTTGATCTCATTTCTGGACAAATATTGTCTAAAGTTATTAAAATAATTCAAAATATAACATTTACAAAATATGTAAAAAAAAAAAAATTAATAATTTTTGACAAGAAAATTTGTCAAAACTTTTAAAAATATTTACAAAAAAACCTAGGGCCCAAGAAATACAAAAAAAACATAAAAAATTAAGGTCGAAGAAAATAAACAATTTACATGTATGTATTTAAAAAAAAAACAGAACACACTAAAATTACAATTTTTTCTGTGCAGACGGTAGTTTTGAAAAACTTTTGATGGGTAAATATCAAAGGATGATAAAATTGTGACAAATAAATAAAATGCGATTGAATTTATCTAATGCACAAACCATTATTTACACTCATCCCACTTCATATCGAAAGTGTTTCTATTTTAACTACAAAGCAGCTAGTTTATGAATAAGAAACTTTTAAAAGACTTTCTATTGAACGTTTATGAATAAGAAAATTTTAAAAGACTTTCTATTAAACGTTTTAAAGCTATTTTAAAATATTTTTATAAATACGGCTTATAATAAACAAACGTAACAAATATGTTTGGATACTTAATACATTTAAAACCATTAAGAATTTTAGATATTATTCAACTAAATGATCGTACATAGATCTTCCAAAAAGCGCAAATGGTTTCTTTGGAATTGTACAGTTGTTAGTGCTAGCCATGTACACACTATAATTTGCAAAGTTATCAAGGCATCTTCGATTTTGCACTAAATTCCAGAGATGGTATATTATGAGAGGAACAGAGATGTTACAAATGTGATTTTAGCAACTTTTTTCTAAAAAACCTTATATTTTTGTCCGGCCATTGAAGTTACTTGGTATTTAAAAAAATTACTGTTGTACTGTATGAGCAGTCAAATTACTGTAGAAAACAGTAATTACTGTGCCGTTAACAGTAATTACTGTTCTCTTTCTTTCTCTCTCTCTCAATGATACCTGATATTGATTCGATATACTCCGAAAGACGCTGGCTTTTTTTTGGCAGATTAAACCTAATTTTTACAAATTGGGGCGATTGGGAAGAAACTTTCATGTTTCTTTTATATATAGACTTTTTGGAAAAAATATCATCAATGAAAATCAAAATAACGGTGAATGTAAAAATTTTTTCCTGGTGTGTTTAGTTTAAAAATCAACCTCTTTCTTCAAATTGTCATTTTTTTAAAAAATACGTCGTCGAGCTGGAGAGTTCAATTATTTTGAAGGGCACAATTACTTCCAAAAAGTTTTATTCAACAAAGGCTTGATTCATTTATCATTATTATCTCCATTATCAGTTTTAAATGATCATAAGAAGCTAGGTCAAAGTCCTTTCAAGGGCTGAAATGGCCAGTTATTTATTTTTTTTTTATCAGTTTTAAATAATAGAATTTTCCATATATCAAGGGCTTGTTCAATATTAATTTTCTTTTTAAATTGATCATTGATACTTTTTAAATTATTATTAGAATACATTTTTTTTTAAATGCGTTTTATTTAAAACAACTTTTCATGCCTTTTAAAATTTTCCTACGCAAAGAAAGAAATCCACTTAGACAGACGGTTGTTGAAAAAACAAGTTTGCAAAAATGGAAAAAAATTATGTCAAATAAAATTATGAACTCATAAAAAAAGCCAATGAATGGGGGTATTCACCGCCATCATATTGTGCGTTACTTAAGCGCATTTAGCGAATTTAAATTTATTTCTTTTGATGGATAATGTTGTAGTTGATGTTGTTGCTATTGTTGTTGTTGTTGTTGTTGTTGTTGTTGTTGTTGTTGTTGTTGTTGTTGTTGTCTGTTGCAAGTGTGACAAAGTTATTTTCGTTGTTTATTAATTGTTCACATTGTTTGCCAATTGGTTATTGTAACGAATAATGCTGCAAGGCATGTCTAGCTCAAAGATACAAAAAGGCGCACATTTACTTCCCACGCTGATTTGTTGACATTATTTTTTTTTTATATTTCTAGCTTGTTGAAATAATTTTATTAAAGTTGCCTACATAATTAAATAATGAGAAGCTATCTATGTATATTGTTTTTTTACATTTTATAACGAAACCATAAAAAGTTTGAAAATATCTAGTTGCCACTTCACGGTTTTAAGTTGCTGTAAATAGTTGGTTTTTCACGACTTGCTTCCGTGACTTGAAGGTATTTATAACATGCTGCGCTTATTGCCGCTGCATGCTATTGAACACACCTCCTCCCCTAGTTGGGCGAATATGTGAGATCATTAGGACTTATGCCCTAAGTATCATTGTACCTTTTACGGCTATGTATGTTATTTATGTATGTAGCTGGAAGTCGCTAAGGTACACCACAAATCAGTTGCATATTTCATAGTTTATTTTCTTTTTCTTATCTCTTGGGTATTCTTTTCTGGGTTCCGTCTTGCATCTTTGCAAACCGCAAATTGGCGCAAGCAGTTAATGAGTTACTTCCACTTCCTTCCTGTGTCTGTATGTATGTATGTAAATCAGAGAATGGAGCTGCATGAATGAAGTCGCATATTAAGGCTAGAAAGAACTTTCATTATTTCAATTTTGAAGCATTTGCATACTTAACATAAGCATTAGCCCATTGAGGATACTGATAGGATTGGGAGGATTTAAGCTACTTTTCAATCCATTAATCAAATTTTTTTAATTCTACTAAAATTAAACTATTTCTTTTTCAAATGAGACAACTTTTCTGTCTATGCAATGTGTCTTGTGGGGTTTCTTTCAATTCTGTTGCATAGCTGATGCAGAAAATTTTTGCCATCTCTTGCATGTTACGTAGATTCCGCAAGACGTGTTTAGAACACTTCGTGAGAACACTTGCGATGATTTTCTCACGCATGTCTTCAGGATATGCTTGACTTAATTTGCAGCTACGAGTTGAAATTCAAAAAACTCGATGCTTACCTATGCGATTTATGTAGAAAACATTGTAAAGTTGCAAAAATATGCACCGACTTAATTTAGACTGAATGCAAAGTGGATTTAAATAACATGATGCAACCAACCAAAGCGTCAAGCCAGAAGCAACCACAAGTTGCTATTCTTTTCTTAATAAAAATAGAAAAAAATAAACCGTGTGACATGCCATTGAAATACACACAACTGCAAAAAAAAAAAAAACAGAAACATCCCACTTAAATATGGCTAAAAAGTTAAGTTAAAAATTACCTATCCACACTCAAGTATATTTGCTGATTTTTGTTAAAAACAAGCAAATTTTTTTTTCAACTTCAAAGGCGTTTTTATTCTAGCTATTTGCTCATGTATTAACTTGAAACAATACAAATAATATTTGATTTAAGTCAAGCTAATAAAAAAAAGTTATCAATATCGTGTTTGTCGGTTGCTCCGCTGGTCGGCTGGAGTTCAAAGTCATTGTAGCAATTTACATCCATGCGGTGGTCGAACTCATAACCACCGCGCGTCTCAGCTCTCAGTCATTGTATATGTAAATAAATTAAAATTCATAGAAAACAGCAACAACAACAAAAACAATAGTGCTCAAAGTAGAGCACTTGTCTACATGTCTGTCCATCAGTTTATTTGCTTGTGTGTTGACCGTCTTTTTATTGTATCTACTTGTTCGGAAATGTAGCTCTACAGTTCTTTGTTTAGTGTGCGGTCTGTTTTTTCAAAGTATTTCATTTCATTGTCAATACTATCCGCCTGTCAATCGAGTTTCATTCACTGCGATACGTATTGAAAATTTACTTTATATTAATTCGCAATTATTTTTTTTTTTCGTCATATCTAGTTTGATCTATTTAAATATTGATTTTATTTATTCAATTGACAATCACTGCTGATTGACGTACATGACGTTAATATTATTATAAATTTTATTTATTTAATGTTGAAAGCCTACTATTCTTGATTTATGGCAAGATGTTGGCATACAAAATCCAAGGTTGAACGGCAAGAGTATGAAACACATTCATTTAAAAAGCGTATGAATATCAGTTAAATATATTTCTTTGCAAGAACTAATCAAGAATTATGATTTATTCAGTTCAAATAAAGGTTAAGTACCTAAATTTTCAAAGTTCGGCTTTTTTATAGATCTATACTATTATTTAAAAATAAACTGAACATTTTTGTTGCCGCTAAACTCCAAAAGTGTTGGTCCGATTTTTATGAAATAAAATAAAAAATGATGAAAATTTATGAAATAAGTTTCAAAATATCACATTTGTGCTACAAAAGGATATAAGGGTATTTTTTTTACAAAATTATAATAATAAGTTTCTTTAATTAAAGTGTTAGGTTTTTTAAAAAATCATCCACAATGCCATGCATTGCTTGATCGTTAGCTTTTCATGCATTTTGTGCTACGAGAGCTTCAATAAACTCCATGTTGCTCTCTACTCTATTCTCTCTTTGTTCTCAGCAAGCACAACACAACTAAATAAACAAACAAATACATATACATACACAGTTTGCTGCGCTTAAAACAAAAACAAATGACTTCACCACACCAATTGCCAATTCGATCGAAGTAGATTCTAATATGTTGAAATTAGTTTTGATGTGGTGAATTAATCTAACACAGTTTTGTTAAATGGGGATTCAATGACCACTTTCAGCATGTTCAAGAATTCTTTTACATGGAGTTTATATGGCTCTATCTTTCTACACTTTCAATGAGACTTAATCCGACTTGATCTGAAAAGAAAAAATCGGCTGACATTTTACTTTTATAGAATTGGCATTGTGTGATTCAATAAGTTTTTTTTAGAAATTGATAAAGATAAACTATAGATAAAGAGAAAACTGACCACTGTGGCCTGCTAGTTTATTCATAATATATAAGTTTATAGAAAATTAATTTAATTTATTTCAAAGAATTTATCTTAAAAATTTAAAATTAAAAAAATTTATTTATTGCAATGATTTAAACACAAATGTATGAAAAAAAAAATTAAAACCGATTGGGTTCATAATTCCTACCACAGTGGGTCAAGTGACCAGTCTTGAAAATGTTTTATGTATTACTATGTTTAGTGAAAAATATATCATTTACCACAATTTGATACATGAATAAAACATTTTTTTTTTCCAATAACGATTTTTTTTTTTTTTTTTTTGCTTTGAACCAAGGATTTCAGGTGGAATACCTTTTCAGTCAAGTCTGCCTTGGTTCGAAATGGGGTGATAGATTAGTGGGAAGGAAAGGTCATTCAATTGAAACAGGTGTAGGATGTTCTAAGCGTGGTGGAAAACCGAAGAAACATGTGAATTTGAATCAGAGGTAAGTGTTATGCCTTTACCTCAGTCAATTCAAGTTATAAGGCAATCTCATCCACAAACTTCTCTACCATCAACTACAACTTCATGTCGTAAATATTGATGAATTTTTAATTTCAGTTGAATAGAAATGAGGAAAGAAAATTAAGAAAGGTTTAAAGCGAAGGACCATGGCCTGGCCGGGAATCGAACCCGGGACCTCTGGGGTGGCAGTCAAGCACGCTACCAACTCGACTACCGAGGCCACAATTATAATTATAATTAATAATAATAAAATAAAAAGCCAAATTTTCAGAGCAATAACGTCAACATGGTTGTAAATACCGTATTAAAAGGTTCAATACACTATATTTAGTTACCCAATCAAACAACCCTAGTATACAATCATATTGTATATATTTTGCAGTTTCATGTGTATTCACTTCACAGTAGTGGTGAATACATTTTCATGGTGAGTTTCAGTGGGAGCATGTCCAGCCGTCATTGGTATGCGTATTAGTGAATACAACAACCATTGTCGATGACAAAATAAAAAGAGAAAACATGTGTCTCTTACGTCTATACATGTGAAAGCTAAAGTGCCTCTTTACGTGGCTAATAAAGTGAGCAATACGGTAAAATACTTAAATTTACAATTCCTTTGCCTTTATTACTTTATTTCTGCCATTCATTAAATTAAACTGCGCAGAAAAGGAGTTCCTTGAATCCGTTTTTTTCGCAGAATTACACTTAAAAGTTATTTTTATTTAAAATTTTATAATAAGAGTATTCAACACTGAAACGATTTCCCATGTTCATTTAAATAGAATGAATACAAATAAGAGTAGATTTCTATTAAAATATCTTTTAATACCTCAACTTTTCTAAAGAATTGTTTTTTTTTTTTTATTTTACCATCAAAAAATTGACCTTTCCTCGCTTTGATGGATCCGTAGGCCGTTTCTATAACTTTTCTCAAAAATTTTCCCGTAGACTTAAGAATGACGATGTCGTCATTAAGAATAATACGACGATGACGTACTTGTCAACTACCTTATTTGAGAAAGTGCCCTGAACCGAGAAACTCCTGTCTGTCTGTCGAGGTATTTCTCACTTGAAGAGCGTGAACACAAAATTTTATATATTCATTAGATTTACAAAGTTAAGTTGAACTAGAGTTGCAAAGTTAAAAAAAAAATGTGTCAGGAAAATATGATCTGGAAATATATTTTTATTTATTTTATTATTTAATTTTATTATATTTTAAGTTCAATGAAAGATAATCGTCCCATTGATTGTGGGCAGTTCCTGGGTACAAACTGCAATAAGAAAGCAAAATGAATGGGAAATATGTTTCGAACAATTTCAAATTTCCAAAGAGACTAATTGTGGCCGCGGTAGTCGGTGCTCGACTGTCACCCCAGAGGTCCAGGGTTCGAATTCTCTCCAGGCCATGGTCTTACGCTTTAACCTTTCGCATTTGCAGTTTTTATCCTCATTTCTGATCAACTGAAATTGAAAACTCATCAATGAAGTCGTAGTTGGTGGTAGAGAAGTTTGTGGATGATTTTGCCTTATAACTTGAATTGACTGAGGTAAAGGCATAACACTTGCCTCAGATTCAAATTTAGATGTTTCTACTACTTTCCGTCATGCTCAGGACATTCTAAATATGTTTCACTTGAGTGAAACCCCTTTCCTCCCACTAATCTATCGCCCCATTTCGAACCAAGGCAAACTTGACTGAATAGGTATCACACCTGAAATCCTTGGTTCAAAGCTAAAAAAAAAGGTATGTTTCTCAGGTCATCTACGATTGCAACAACTGTTACAAAAAAAATCCGTTTAAAAATACCTTGATTTGTGAAACCTACGATTCTGAAATATTTTCGTTTTAATGCTCAAAAAATAGTGTTGGGATCTTTTTCCGCTAATTCAGCAAAATAATGGAGCAGCCAGTTTTACCAGAACTTAATTTTTTTTTTCTATAAATCTAAAAATTGTTTTAACCCAGTCCAAGGTGGTCTTACCTAAGTTTTTATGCGTTAGCGGGCGGGTATAGACCTTACGAAGCCTATGAATCGAAACATTTTGGGTTCGACTCCTGCTAACCCAGAAAATATTTTCAATAGAAAATAAATTTTCTTTATGGGCGTCAACTCTCCTCCAACAATGACCTATACCAAAGACAGCTTGACTCCTAAACCCCCTTTGTGGACTTTATTAAAACAAAGCAAAGTAGGGTCTTTTTCGAAGAGGGGCTCAAGAAATTTCTAATAAGTTAAATATTAATTTCGTTTTTGAACAATGATTTTTGGTATTTCTAGAATTTATGGTCTTTTCAGTCCTGGCATCGACTTTTTTGCTATAATTTTGTTAAAGAAATCGTTTTGGAACAAAAATTAAATTTTAGGTTTAAGTCCTTTGACCATTTCAATTATTTTTTTAATTTTGTAAAATCGATAATAATTGAATGGAAATACTTCCCAAATGTCCGAAACGCATCTGGTGTGGCTTAAGAGGTATTTTCTACTTGGTACAATTATACTTAAAATGCTGTATCTCCTGAACTACACCAGAACCCAATCTTTAACTTTGTTCAATTCAAACTCTTTAATAATAAATTCTAACAAAGTAATTCTTAAATACTCAACAGTTCTTGTTGACTTTTTTTTAAAGCGATCTTGCTCATAAATTATTCACGGACTTTTCGGGAGACAAGTTTATTTTAATTTTTATTTTTAAGCTACGGATAGCTCCAATGATAACCGTTAAAATGTTTTAAATATCATTTAATTTTTAATATAAATATTTTCATTAAGAATCCTTGTTTTTTCTTTTTTACAGAAACAACAATTGTCAACACCAGCGCAAACGAGGAGAAGATTCAAAAGGAACTTGAAACGATCGATTATATTGAAAAGTAAGTAATACAAATAAATTAAAAAAAAAAACCGGCACATGTCTGCCAAAAAGCTTAGAATTATAGTTGACACATTGTGTGTTGCAACAATAAAAATCAAATGACTGCAGCACAACACGTTGTATCGTTGACATACCGAACAAATGAAACCAAACTTGGACAAGTTAATGTTACAAATCAATTAAGTTGTGTATAAATTTGCAGCAATTACGCGGCGATCAACACAAAAAAAAAAAAACCAAATTGTGCGCCCCAAATTATGCAGCAATTTTTTAATTGTTTTATAACTGGCGGTCATGAGTGCGGGAAAACTGGCCCATTGAAATCAAGGCGGTTTGGAGGTTTGGAGTCATGATTTGGAGGTTGTTTTTTTTTTCGTTTTATTGTGTAAGCGAACAATTTTACAATTTTCTTTAATAACTACTTGACAGCAATATTGCACAATAGCGTACAACATGTACAAGACCAAAAATATAAAACTGTTGCTTAAAAAAAAAAATTTTTTTTTGGTATTTTTTTTATTTGTTTTTTTTTTGTTTTATTATTATTTTATATAAAACGGATATGCGGTGATTTTTTGCTTTTGTCTTGGTCTTTTTTTTCAATAAAGTTTCCTTGTGTCTTTAATTTTGAGCGAAATCATGAGGTAATGACTGAAAAATTATGTTTGCAGTGATTTGTGTTTTGTGCACTTTTTTGGCTTCGCGCTTGTTGCTGCAACAGTTTTTGTTTTTGTTTATTTTTTATGTTATGACTTAAATAAAGTTGTTGCAATAACCGAGTGCTTTAGATATTTTCCCAAGGTATCTGGTTTTGACTGCATTTTTTTTTTTTCTTTCATGCTCTTTGTGTAAAAGTTGACTAGTTCTCTTATTAAATTGTTGTGTAGGTAATGGTTTGTTTTATATATGCTCTGCATACATAGAAACATTAATGCTCATACATGTTAAGACTTCCCATATAATTTGATATGTTTAAGTGCTGCGTGCTTAAATGTAATTGATATTAAATAGTTAGGCTTGAGTGAGTTTATCACTTGAGGTAGGAGTTATTAACGCATTTTTAATAAAGAGATAAAAAAAAACTCCTGCAGTGATACTGTGATTTCTTGCGGAAGTTTTCAATAGAAAATCTACTCGGAGTGAAACAAAAGGGTTCCGCAACGAATTTGTTATATTTTTATATTTAAAAGAAATAAACTTGAGTCTTTATGATACAAAAATTTAAATTTTAAACATTTTCATTTAAGGTTTTTCAAACTCTAGGTAAAAAAAAATATATTTATGTTATCGTGTTTTTTAATTTTGACTCAAAAAGCACAATCCTGTTATCAAAAACTTGTTTCAGCTCAAATATTTAAGCAAAACATAGCCATAAAGCTTAGACAAGAAATAAAGCAAAAATCGATTAAAACAAACAAAAGACTTAAGCAACGAACTCGCTTAGGTTTGTGCGTCAAAGGTTTTATTTTGAAGTTTTCTGTGTCCATTCGTTTTTTACCATAAAAGAGCTAATTTGCATTAATCGCTACTAAATTTAGGAACTAACAAACTCACAACAAGTTATACATATACTCGTATATATATATACATATTTATATGTTTCGCATAAATTTCACTTTTATTTATTATGTTCGATAAGAAGGAAGGCGTAGGATTTTGTGGGTTTTTGACATAAAACAAAGAAGAAATGCAAAAACCTAACTAACCACGGCTAGTTTTAACTTTTTTTTTTTTTATTTTTTGGGAAGAGTCAATAAAGCACAAAATGATGATGTTAATGAGAATAAGTTCAGCAAAGTTGGCTGGGTAAAAACAAGTTGGTGTTTTATGATGCAGTTGATGGTACTGGTTACACCTGTTTCACTTTGTTATTTTTGTATTTTATGATGCTGATGTTGTCACTGTCGCTGCCTGTGGCCTGTTTACAAACAGTACTGTTATCAGCCAAATTGCTTGTATGTACTTTGATTGGCTCATTACGTGTTTTGTTAAAAATAAGATAAAAAAAAAACAAACAAAGAAGATCGTAATTTTACTTATTTAAAATATTTAAATATATAAAATTTTTACGAATTTTTTACCAGCCAATAAATATAAAAATTGTACTTTATATGAGTGTTCATTTTATGTTTTCAAAGTCATATATTTTCAAATTGGTTGTTTTTAAGTGTTGTTTTCTTTATCTATTAATTTCCTTTGTGGTTATATCTTTTTAATTAAAATTTTTATTACTATTGATTGTATAACTCTCTTATATTTCGCATGGCTTATGCTAATTTTATGTCTTATATTAAAAGCACTTAATTTGATTTTATGAAATGTTTCATTAATTCGCTGAGATTTGTGCTCTTTCCCATATCAAATTTATATGATTTCTATTCATTTCTAAGCAAAAAAACACCATAAATAATAGTTGTTGAACTTATTTCACAGTCTATTAATTTTTTTTTCTTTAAAATCATGAATAATTAGTTAAAACTTGTGAAATGTTAAAATGATAACTAATATTATTTTATTTTTTTTTGTTTGTGTTAAAAATGTTAAAATGATAAACATTATTTTATTTTTTTTTTGTTGTTTGTTTTGTTGTGCCAACGTTAATTTAAATCTAATTTCTTTCTTTTACTCAATAGCTTCAAAACTATTTAAAATGTAAGGTAATTTGAATGATCGATGTAAGAAATATACACTGTGAATTAAGTGAATTTTAATTTCTCTTCTGTGTTCAGAAATCTTGCATTGAAAGGATGATACATTTGACTCCCTCCAATACGTTGAATTTTATTCATTTTTCTACCCTTAATACATTTTAAAAATGTATCAGACCAAAGGGCAGAAGACTCTAACTCTAGCTCTAACTCTAACTCTAACTCTAACTCTAACTCTAACTCTAGCTCTAGCTCTAACTCTAACTCTAACTCTAACTCTAACTCTAACTCTAACTCTAACTCTAACTCTAACTCTAACTCTAACTCTAACTCTAACTCTAACTCTAACTCTAACTCTAACTCTAACTCTAACTCTAACTCTAGCTCTAACTCTAGCTCTAACTCTAACTCTAACTCTAACTCTAACTCTAACTCTAACTCTAACTCTAACTCTAACTCTAACTCTAACTCTAACTCTAACTCTGACTCTAACTCTAACTCTAACTCTAACTCTAACTCTAACTCTAACTCTAACTCTAACTCTAACTCTAACTCTAACTCTAACTCTAACTCTAACTCTAACTCTAACTCTAACTCTAACTCTAACTCTAACTCTAACTCTAACTCTAACTCTAACTCTAACTCTAACTCTAACTCTAACTCTAACTCTAACTCTAACTCTAACTCTAACTCTAACTCTAACTCTAACTCTAACTCTAACTCTAACTCTAACTCTAACTCTAACTCTAACTCTAACTCTAACTCTAACTCTAACCCTAACCCTAACTCTAACTCTAACTCTAACTCTAACTCTAACTCTAACTCTAACTCTTACTCTAACTCTAACCCTAACTCTAACTCTAACTCTAACTCTAACTCTAACTCTAACTCTAACTCTAACTCTAACTCTAACTCTAACTCTAACTCTAACTCTAACTCTAACTCTAACTCTAACTCTAACTCTAACTCTAACTCTAACTCTAACTCTAACTCTAACTCTAACTCTAACTCTAACTCTAACTCTAACTCTAACTCTAACTCTAACTCTAACTCTAACTCTAACTCTAACTCTAACTCTAACTCTAACTCTAGCTCTAACTCTAGCTCTAACTCTAACTCTAACTCTAACTCTAACTCTAACTCTAACTCTAACTCTAACTCTAACTCTAACTCTAACTCTAACTCTAACTCTAACTCTAACTCTAACTCTAACTCTAGCTCTAACTCTAACTCTAACTCTAACTCTAACTCTAACTCTAACTCTAACTGTAACTCTAACTCTAACTCTAACTCTAACTATAACTCTAACTCTAACTCTAACTCTAACTCTAACTCTAACTCTAACTATAACTATAACTCTAACACTAACTCTAACTCTAACTCTAACTCTAACTCTAACTCTAACTTTAACTCTACCTCAAAGTCAATCTCAAGCTCAAACATGTTTGACTATCCAACTTGATTTCTGATGACATTCAAGACCAATGATGTCAAACTTCATTTCTTCATTCTTAATTTACTCTTTTTTACGTTCATGTTTATTGTGTTCCCCATCTTAGGACCGTTAGAATATAGGATGAAAATTATTAATAAAACTACTCCAAGTTTTTTTTTACTCCGTTTTAATACCAATTCTGTGCAAACCTAGTCAATGCTTCGTCGAAAAGACTTGTCTATTTCACAAGCAATTTTAACACTTTTTATATAATTTAGCGAAGCGAATTTTAAAACAGCTGCAGCCAAAACGTGCCGGGTTTCATCTCTTACTCTTAACATTATTGCTTAACCCATGTTTAATGGTGGTGGCCTCAATGGCTCACGTTGTTGGAACTGAGTTTATTTTCCAATTCTTGCTCACTGCAATTATTGACCACTTGGCATCGAACTGTTCAATTTTATTAAATAATAATTTATTTTTAGCTGTTGTTTCGATGTTTGGTAACAGTTGAAGTCATGTTATTGTTGCTGTTTTTTAATGATTTGCTTGTTGCACTCGCTAAAGCAATTTAAATTTTCCAAGCACGTCTTTCATGCCGTTGCTTAAATTGTATTGAGAGTGTGAAGTTGGCGTTTAACTGTTATATAAAAAAAAAAGAATAAATAAACTGGTGCATGTGAAGATTGTTACACTTAAAAAAAGACACATTTCAAATGCAGTAAAATAGTGAAGGAGTTATGCAAGCAGCTTAATTATTTGCATGTTCAAATCGACAGAATAAAAGTAAAAATCCTTAAAAATTAAGAGTGGCAAAATTTAACAGCTTTCAGCTATTACTTTGTTATATGATGATTGCAAAAATAAAAACAAATAGGAAAAGAAAACCTGTCTACGAAAAGAGAGCAGTAAAAAAAGTAACAACTGACAGCTTGCGCCGTTGGCAGCATTCAGCACACGCCAAACGGTTGTGCTGGCCACTTTCAATGATGACTCATGCGGCTGTTTAAACTACGGCTAAGTCAGCTACAGCAATAGCAACAACAACCTCTACTGCACCTTGTTGCTGTTGTAGTTTATTTTATTCATATGTTAACCTCGAAGCCTTCATTTAAGCCTTTTATTGCTGCTGTTGTTGCAGGCAGCATAAAAAATGGCCAAATTAATTTTCAGTTTTATTCCTTGTGTACCACAATTTGAGGTCTTTCGTTACTTTGTTGTTGCTGTTTTTGTTGCTATTATTGTTGGTTGGCTTGGAGTGACTTTTATTGTTTTGTTTTGCTGGCAAAAAAAAGTGAGCGCGGCAGCTGTTCATTTATGTTGATTTTTATTCAACACATGTTGCACACAAACACATTGACAAACAAACGGAATCATAAACATACACACTTTAAGTTGGCGTTTTTCTTATGTATTCTATTTACGTAAGCTTTTGTATTGATTCCTACATTATTCTTGCATTTGTATTTATATTTTGTGTAAAAATGCACTAAGTAGCTTTATTTCGCTTTGTTGATTTGTTAATTTTACCAAAGCTAATCCTTAACAAATTTTGAAGTTTTGTTCAGTCTACATGCATTGGAAATGCACTTAACACATATAACTGTGTGTATGCATGTGTGTGTGTTGGTTTTTTTATAACGTCATTATATTTGTCGAACAGCCACAACGTGATATGTTTTTAAATATTTTTAGTATTGTGAAATATTGTTATGTGATTGAGTTTTATGAACGTACAAACAACAGACAAACTTGTTTGTTTTTCTTGCTTACTGGTGATTAAGAAAAAAAACTCCAAATTGTTCTTGTATAATGCCGAAGTGTAAAATATTTCAAACACACAATCAATCATGGTCTATGTATGCATTCAAAGTTGTCAATGAAATCTTTATTTATTTGTTACACGAAACCAAGTTCGTTGCTTAAGTCTTTTGTTTTGTTCAACAAACAAAAGAATGCGGAAAAGTATTTGAATGTGCTTTTTAATGATTCGCGCCGACTGTTAACAATTTATTTATCGTTAAATATGCTCATTTTCCAGAAGTTTTTTATTCTCCTGCATGGGGTAAGGTTAAAATTATATATTAAATCATTAAAAAAAATGATAAAAGAGAAAAATTCCAATTATATCTGTAAAAATAATTTAAATTTATTTATTTTTAAAGAATTAAAAACCATTAAGAACCATTTTGATTTGAGACAATAATGCGGTCCTGAATTTGAAGCTTGTGTTAAGATCAGGGTTTTCAATTTTGAACGATAAATAATTTCGGTATTTTTTGAGCTCTTGTAGGATGCTGCGGGATAAGATAAAAATCATCGCATTACATGATAAAAATGTCATGCGAGAAACATTTTTATTATTAGTCTTATGTAAATATAATGTAAATATTTTTTGTATTATTGGAATGTAAGACAATTGAACGTTCATTTTTTTTAAATGTTTATACTCATAAATAAAAAAACTATAATATTATGAAAATTTTATTAAATGATGTTAAAAAAATATATTGCAATTTAGGTCTTCTTACGTTAAATTCTTTAAAACTTTCTTGTTATCACTGCATAATGTGATATTTAAAGCAATTTTAAGCTTTTCGTTGACTTGTATTAAATTCAATTAATTGTGAGAATTCAATCTGAAAAAAAGGGAGTTTTTAAGGTATTTTCATTTGTCAACACTAGTCAGGATGTTTTATATTTGAACGATATTAACAGAAAAAACTTCTCCTAAAGAGTGCACATCAAACTGACAAAACAGCGATTTTCAAACTGTATTCTGATTGTCTACTACTAGCAACACACTAACTCTAGTAATTTTAAGACAATCCAATTTCCAGTGACATTCAAACTGTCAAATCAAAAAAGCTTTAATTCTTTTGAAAATCTGTACTTGTTTTATTCTTTATAATCTGTAAAGATCAGCAATCAGCAGAAAGATATATGCCAGAAAAGGTTGATGTCAATATTTATGATTTTGTTGGAATATATTTCAAAACTTAAAATGATCGTAACTTTGCAAAAAACAATGTACAAGGTGACTACTCAAAAGCTTATTTTGAAGGGTAAGAGTGTTAAACGATGCAATAAACAAAATTTTGTGCATTTTGTCATTTGTATAATTTTAAAAAAAGTCAAAATTATAAACTCCAAGTCATGAGCCCATTTTTCGAGTTCGTAACCTCAAATACAGAGTGATTTTAAGACAAGTTTATTCTTCAAAACCAAATAAAATGAACAAAAGCAATTTCTTTTGGTAAACCCAGTGTTAAGAAAGAACAAGTATTTTCATTATTTATGAAATACGCTTTCATTTTTGTGGCTGTCTTGGCTGGATGCGTAGTAGTACGTCGGGTCAATTCAAGACCTTTTTGACTTTTCCTGGAACTATCGCAGAAATCGTTTCTGGGTTATTCGCACCACCCTTCAAAACAAAAAAAGATTTAAGTATTTGGACCAAAACTCTGACGTGATTCTAAGCAGCAAATTGCTCTAGAAATTAACTTTAACATTCAATAGCCTATTTTTTATAGACCTGTGGATTTTGTCTTCACGTCAAAAAAAAAAAAAAAAAAAAAAATATGACGTCATAAGGTTTCTGACGAAGAGATTTAAACAAAGATTAAGATAAAAACGAGGATAAAGAGAAAAACGAAAACAACGATAACGATTTGAACAAAACCCGACCCAGGATAAGAACAAGGTTAAGGTAGGTTTGGGACAAAGTTAACGACAGTGATTAGAACAAAGATTAGTGAAAAGACTGGGACACATATAAGAATTTTGACAAGGATTAGTTCAAGGGTTAGGACAAGGATCAGCAAGAGAATAAGGAAACAAGAACTTCAGTAAGAATTAAGATATGGATATGGACAAGGAGTAGGGCAAGTTCGTTTTTAAGGCAACCTTAAATTCTATTGATGTTGATCCTATTGTAATGCAGAACTGTAAGTGGAATGAGTCATGATCTATTTGTGTTGTTTTCTATTGCTATACTAAAAAAAAAAATGTTTTAAAATTGAAGAGCAAATGTGTTTAAAATTTTGGAAAAACATGAAAAAGGCGCATTTTTTGATCACATTGTCTTCAATTTTAAGGTAATGTTTTTTTTCAGTGTAGTCAACTTTTATTGTTAAAGTAATCAGTTTAACGTACAAATTGCTACTTCGTATTTTCCAGCAAGAAGTTATTAAGTGAAGTGAATTCGTGAAAAGGGATTTTTTTCATTTTTGAATCTGAATGAAAATGTACAGGGTGAGCTGGTGAATATAGCTATCTACATTCATGAAACTGCACACCACACTCTGACGCGAAGTAGATGCAATTGCGTCTCATGCAGTACCTGTGGGTTCGAAGTACTCCATATTCAACAATTTTGTTTATTAACATTGCCGTTTAAAATGAAATGGGCCTCGTCAAACATAAAAATGCAGTTCAACATGTTTTCATCCTCTTCCGCCATTTGAATGATCCACTCGCAAAATTCCAAGCGAATCGGCAAGTCTGCTGCATTCAGTTTGCTTGTAAGTTGTATCTTATAAGGGAATAATTATAAATCTTTATGCATAATTGTCTGCAGAGACTCTCGGCTGATACCCATTTGAACAGATAAGCTCCTTGTCGAAACACTAGGATTCGCTTGTATGGTAGCACCAACAGCAGCGATAGTTTCCCGCGTCCGAACTAAGGAGTTCTCGATTATAAGGCTTTCTTGCGATTGTTCCATGTTCGGCAAAATTATTCACGAGCCTCATAATGGTCCATCTGCTAGGAGGAGTGCCACCAAACGTTCGCCCATATTCTCTTTTGGTCCAAACTATGGACTCCAATGCATGAAAGCGGCGCACAATCCAAATTCTGGTCTCATTGTCCCAGTTTTCTATTTTTGTTTAAATTAAAGATCACTCTATAAAAGAAAAACAAAAATGGAACAGATTAATTACACGGAAAAAAATTATTTTTTTTTTTTTTTTAGCACCTTTCATCAGCCACCATGTATAATTTACCAAAAAAACGAAACACAACAGAAAGTAACATTTCAAACCCTCTTGACTTCTCCTATCAAAATATGAAATAATAGTTCTTGCTACGGCTTTTTGGAATTTAAAAGACGATAAATATAAAGTGAAAATTTATGGAACATAAATTTTTTAAAATGGCTTTCATACATTAAATCATAGAAATTATTCTGAATGTAATTTGTGGCCTCATTGTTACTCAACAATTTTGTTTAACAAATTTTTGTTGCGTTTTCGATATAGAGAGTAATAATGTTCAATTTCATGTATACTTTTCTTTAATGTGTGTCGTTAGCACCATACCTACTCCAACGACCGCTTACTGTGTAAGGTAGATGTCGTCAGTGTTTGACTTTACACACCAGAACAAATATAGTAGAGTATTGTATATAGGCGTTGAAGGCCTTACAGCTGCATCGTATTTAAGAAATATTCGGTTACAACATGAGTCCATTTATCTCTTGAGTCTCTTCACCAATTATTGAAATTGTCTTATGTAAAATGTGGCCATTTAATTTGAAGCCAAAAGCAGTTAACTTATTATTTTATGTTTGCAAATATTTGTATATTACCAAATATAATTATACCTTTATTAGGCACTCTTTTTGTACATTCACTACATATATGACTGTACTTCTTGTTCAACTTGTTGAAAATCATTGGTTGAAAATCGTGCATATTTTTACTTCTGCTGGTGTTTTCAATTGTCTCTTGAGGGCCTTTAAATTAGGGATGGACTTTTTTTTAACAGTACTGCTCATATTAGTTTGATTTTTTGTTTTTTTTTTATGTATGTTTTATTGTGCTTTTAGTGAGAGTATTTAGTGAGAGTACAAAACTGCAGCTTTTTTTTCCTTGTAAGCTGAAAAATACATAAAAGGCAGTCAAAGCTATAAAAATTGAGCACATATTGTTGAATAAAAAAAAAAATCAGCATAATTTCAAAATAATTTATTACAGTTACATTTTTCTAATATTTTATAATTCCACTATTTATGTGACTTTGTAGCTGTCTGGCTGTCTAGCTGTCTATCCATCGTCATTAACTTGTCTGTCAACTCGACATGATCTGTTTTTTTTTCTATGTCAAGCTTTTTTTTCATTCTTCAATCTTGCAAAACAAAAAGTAAAGCCACAGCAATATCAGAGGAAGTTAGAATAAATCAAGGTTAACCACTTTCTCGGCAAAATAGAGCTACATGCATTTTTTTCGGATTTTTGTGAGCTGTGTTCTATATGCCGTTAATTATACAAAGAAATCCATCAAAAGCTTATAATTTTCTAATCATTAAAACATTTTAGAAAGAAGGAAAATGCAAAATCTTTAATTTTTAAAAGTTTAGTTTTACCTGTCAGAGCATTGCCCATTAATAACCATTAAATGCTGACAACTAAATTGTAAAACTTTTTGAACTGTTCAACTAATTTTATTGAAATTAATGTTCATCACTCAAAAACAACAAACATTGCTGTTAAATGATGAGAAAATCCAAGAAGATTCAAATCTGAAAAAAAACAAACAAAAAAATGAACAAAAGAAAATAAACTTAAATGGAGAAAAAGTAAGGGTGTCAACGGTAATTATAGCAACTGACACATGCCATAAAACATAAAATTAAAGCACGTCATAAGTAGCTGAAGCAGCAGAAAACTGAGAGTTTCTTTATTTGCTCTGGTTAGGTTTTCTTCCCCTCTGTCTTATTGTTGGTTAAACTTTAAGTTTGTTTGTATTTTCGCAGCCATATTTGAATGTTGCTGTTTGTTTGGCAGCACTGGCTGGCAACAGCCGAACAAGCAAAACGTTGAGTGTCATTTAGAAGCGACAAGCGCGATCAATCACTGCCGCCACCATGATGAAAATAAGATAGACAGACAGACAGACGCACAGACAAGCCCACAGTCAGGGTGACAGACACACTCACACTTTGCAATGGAACGAGTTTCACCCAGTTCTCAGTATAAATCAGAATTAAAACCATAAAAGAGGATGGCACAAAAGAAGATCATCTTTTGGCACAGTGCAGGAGAGGCAGGCACATTGCCATCACAGCTGATCGTTAAATTCAATTTATGACAAGATCATTAAAAACATTACGTTAATGAATCCTAACAGTTCAAAGACTGACATATTTTTTAAGTATGCTTAACGGTATATACAATCTATGCATTAAGGCATTTATAAAACTAAATATATACATATGTATTAGACACGCAGCCGCAGTCAAGCACTGTCAGGCATTCTGCTTTCGTGATCAGTGACGGTTTTTAAAACTTCCGTCAGCCCAGAAGATTTACTTATGAGATGTATTCTTAACTGTATGCTTCTACGACTTCTGTACAAACCATAAATACACATCTGTTGCAATAAGTATTTTTATTTCTTTTTTACTTAAGAAGATTATTTTTTCTCTATTTTTATTTAAAATTTTAGGCGAAGTAAAAAATAGAAAAAAACTATTAAAATTAATTAGTTAAACAATTAATATTAAAAAAGTAAAATATAAAATATCCGAAGAACGAATAGATTATAAGTAAACACATGACTTAATAAACTATTTCTTTGATACAACAAAGCTGCGATGCCTTTATAGCCGGTACACTCTCTATTCACTTTTTATTCATTTTCATTATCATTATTTTTTCATTCTTATTCTCATTCTCATTCTCTGTTTTATATGTTCGGGCACGACCGTTTAGACACTGATGACACCTACCTTGCATAGTAAGCAGACATTGGAGTAGGCAAGCTAATAACTCATAAATAACTCATGATATTGGATAAGTTAAATCTTTTAATGTAAAAAAATAACATATTAAATAACAGTCCGTTCAAAAAGTCCATAGGATGACACATAGATGGCGTTACTAGATTTTTTCCATATGATTTTAATTTAGGACTGAGCTATATATAATAATAACATATGTATATAAATTTGACAACATTCTGACAATTGATTCGTGAGTTATAGCATTTTGTGTGCAGCTTTTGTTATTGAAAAAAAAAAATGGATAAAAGTGAATTTCGAGTTTTGATAAAGCATTGCTTTTTGATGAAAAAAAAAAAATACAGTGGAAACCAAACAATGGCTTGATAAACATTATCCGGACTCTGCTCCATCGGGACAAATGGTAGAAAAGTGGATTGATGAATTTAAACGTGGTCGTACCAGCATAAATGGAAAAAATCCACAAATTGGTTATGAACGATCGCAAATTGAAGGTGCACGAGCTAGCTGACATTATAAAGATATGAGATGGTAATGTTTTGACCATTTTCCACGAATATTGAGTATGCGAAAGCTCTGTGCGAAGTGGGTGCCTCGTGAGCTCATAGTCGACCAAAAACAATATCGAATTGATACTTCAGAGGAGCGTTTGGCGCTGTTAAACCGCAATAAAATCAAATTCTATCGTCGATATGTGACAATGGATGAAACATGGCTTCACTGTTACACACCAGAATCCAAAAGACAGTCAGCTGAGTGGACAGCAGGCGACGAACCGAATCCAAAGCGAGCAAGATTCATCGCCTATTTCCAAAGAGGAACCACCATCAACAACGACTACTACTGTGCACTTTTAGATCGATTGATAGCTGAAATCGCAAAGAAACGGCCACATTAGCGAAAGAAAATAGTGTTGTTTCACCAAGACAATGCACTGTTTCGATGTTCGATGAAAACGTTGGCAAAATTGAATGAATTGGGCTTCGAATTGCTTACCCACCCAGCGTATACTCCATACTTAGCCCCCAGTGACTTTTTCCTGTTTTCAGATCTCAAGAGAATGCTTGCTGGAAAGAAATTCAAGTCCAATGATGAAGTAATCGCTGAAACTGAGGCCTATTTTGACGAGAAAGAGAAATCGTACTATAAAAGTGGTATAGAAAAGTTGGAAAATTGTTATACTCTCAATGGCATGTTGAATAATAATCGAGTTTTATCAAAATTTTGTTTTTTTTTTCTTACTTATCCTACGGACTTATTGAATGTCCTGTTAATATCTACAATTTCACAAATGACAGTTCTGCAGTTTTTGGTCAGCATTACAGAATTTTCGTTTAGTAAATCCTGAAGCTACACAGATGAACGATGTGTTCGCCATCTAATACTCAGGTCAGCCGTAGGTGGGGTTCACGTCGATCGCTATAAAACCGTAATCTGTGGAAAAATTTCAAATAGTTTCCTTCAGAGTGTAGACGAATCTTCAAGTTACATTTCAGAGTTTCCCGTTTTTTTAAAAAACATAACAATTCGGATCAGCTTCCGTTTACATTGCTACATTACATAAGGATCACTGAAAACTTTTACCATCTATTATTATTGTATATGCCCACTTAACCAAAAGAGAACATGAGATATATATATTATGATCGATATCATGGACTCATTATTAGAAAAAGTTATATGCCTTAAGCCTTCAGATAATGGTTTACTAAGCCCTATCATGTTCTACCGAAACACATTTAAAGGGGACTATATATCCAGAGGCCGAAGAAAAGGTCATGTTTGTGAATTTTTTTAAGGAAACCTAAGGGATATTTTTAAATGAGGGTTTTTATACCTAAAAATATATACATTCAAGAGTATGTTTAGTTTTTTTTTTATAAAAAAAAATTTGTATCAAGGTAGATAGAACATTATTATAGAGTGCTGTGAAAGGTGAAAAGCGGTGTCCAAGATTGCTCCTCCTTAATTTATCTATTAAGGAAAACAAAAAAAAAAAACGAAAAATAATATTAAACTGGATACTTAAAACATGTACTCTTCATAGAAAATTTTGAAAAAATTATTTATCACAATATTCCGGATTTCCGAACGTAAAGTATGGTATTTCGACCAAAAATTCGTCATTATTTCGCCTATAGCTAATGAACGAAGCTACGAAAAAAAAAAAATCCTATGACAAGTACGAGATTATAATGTAAAAATAAGCCTGCAAAAAAATGAAAACGATCGGTTCACTGAGTTTTGAGAAATCTTGGTCACCGACTTTGAAAACATGGTTTCGAGAAAAATGCGTTTGAAAATAAGCGAAAATAAGTGCTGCGCTCTGGAGAGTGGTTCATCACTAAGCTATAACTTTGTTATTTTTTGAGATATCGACTTGAAATTTTAACCACATATTCTGAATAAGATTTGATTTTAAGATAAGATCTGAAGATATGATTTAAAGCTTTAAGAAAATGCAAAAATGTTTTTGAAAAAAAAAGTTCTGGGTATATAACCCCCCTTAAGAGAGTGTAAATTTTGATGATGTTATAATATTGAGACTGATTTAGTGTTTGGTGTTTATATTGAAGGTCTTAATAGAAATATTTCTACCAGAAAAGAAATTTGACTCGCCATCTCAAACAAAAATAGGGTGTGGCTGCGGTTAACTGTTAAAAAGTGCACTATTTACTCTATTAAAGAAATTTGGAATTAACAATACTTCACAAGACTTTATAAAATCGATTCTCTTTACACTTATGGAATTCTTGTTTTTATTTTTATACCTATATAAAAAATATATATATTTTGTATGAAAACCTATGCAAAAAAACAGAGGTGAAACGTATGTACTGATCGTTCCATTTAGTGTCAGAAAAAATTTCTTATATTGCGAGTTCAAGCCCGATAATTAGCCCAAAACAAATAAAAATACTTTTTTTAAATTATTATAATTTTTACTATTGCACGAAGAGAAAAAAAAAACAAGCATTCTATTTGAATCAACAAAATAGACTATCAGTTTACACTCAAGCGTATATTTCTCAATTCAAACATATTTTGCTAGAATTGAGCAAATTTAAAAGACATGATATTTAAAAAAAATGCTTAATTCAAGAAATATTTACTTGAAACTCAAGAATATTTTTTCTATATAATATTTGCTTGAAGTAAGAAAAATTTGCTTGATTCAAGTTAAGAATATACTGAAAACTAGAATAATTTTCTTAATACTAGAATGTTTGGCTTGATATTATAAACTAAGTTTTCTTTATATAATCAAGCAAATATTTTTCTCACTTCAACTTGTATTGGTATGCTTATAATTCACAACATGTTTACATGAAAACATGTTTAAGATGGTGTGGATTGACAAACAATGGCATGATTCGAAGGCGCAGTGTCTTATCTATTACTTTACTTGGACTTACCATTTGAAATATGTAAACATGTTGTGAATCATAAGCACTTATTAAATTAAAAATGGTTTTCGAAAAGTTTAAGAAAAAAAGTTCAATATGCGTAAGTTCTTCATGGCATACCGTTTTATATCACTAACTAGGTATAACCCCTTAAAACCCCTTAGGTATAGCCCCTTTTTGTCCACTTCATCCCGCATTCGTTGATCAACTGAATGTATTTGGCAACACTGATTTAATTACCCATGCAATGTCAGTTGTGTGTCACTTAAATGCAACATTGACTCTTACACGACATAGTTTACATTCGGTAAAGTTATAAAAATGATGCGGGTATTCAATAAAAATGAAAAAACTTCATAGAAATTCAATAAATTTTAATTTAGCTTGAAACACAAGATAAAGTATGAATGTTTCTTCACATCTAAAACCTTGATTCTTCTTCTTATCCGGGAAAATTGAATTTTACGTGATTTATAGAGTAACGCAGAATCATTGGTATTTGAAGCATGTTAAAAGACTGTGTTTTACACAGTGTCTTTTAACGAAATTTACACCAAATACCACTCAAGTTCCTAGTGGCGGAAACATTTCTCCGCTTAAGTTACCCGCACTGACGAATTTCATAGCTCACTGCCACTCACGGCTATCTCCCCTTCATCATCCTGTTGTGTATTGTGCACGCTGTCTGTCGTCTGTGTATTTCGGGTGACATTTGTTCTTTTTTTTTTTTAATTTATATGCTTGCAACTGCTTTCGTGGTGATCCCTTATATATCGAGCAGAACCAAAAAAAGAAAAAAAAACAGTGAAAAAGATATTCGGCTTCAATTAAGTAATTTACGGCATTTTAGGTGGCAACTCAGTGTACGATGCTGCTGCAGAGTCGTTGGCGCATGTCTGCGGCGCTCGCCAAAAGATTTGTTGGCGCTTTTCCGTTTTTCATGCGCTTATTTATTCAACGTTCTATCGTTGCTTTATTTTCGTCAATTTATTTATTTATTTGTGGGATATTTTGTCTTTTTGTGTTTTTTTAGTGTTTTTGTTTTGTCGCTTTTGTTTCTGTGGCCTGACGTCCGTTCAGCAGTTTGTAAATAGCTCCCGGTCAGCACATTTCATCCGAACGCCGCGTGTGAATAAACAGCGGGTATAATCTGTGAAAAAAAAAAACAAAAAAAAATACAAACATTCAGATTTCAATGAAAGTCGTGTTACTCGGAGCAGCGAATGGCACAAGTTTTCCGCGAGCCAAAAACGATTTTATTTCGGTTTGTTCGGAAATGTTTTTCTTTTTTCTGTTTTCATCAGATTCTGGCAGCAAATTGCTTAGAATTAATACTGGAAAATTAGTTTGGGTTTTTCCGCAGAAAAAGTGTGCTCAACTTAAATATATACTGTTATGTGCTCTCAACTCATAATGATATTTTTAAAAATCGAATTTTTGTTTTTCCTGTGGTTTGATAACTAAAAATAAATATTTAATGGTGCAAAATTCAACTCATAAAAAACGAAAGAACACGCAAAAAAAAAAAATATTTTCATCTGATATATGGAATAAAAAAAATATGTAACCCTAAATTTCTCTGAGAAATTTGAATATTAAAAACGCACAGTTTTGAATCTTCCCAAGTTCTTTAATTAATTTGCAGGCAACAGATCTTAAGACAACCTTGTTGCACGTCTGGGCTTTTTATACGCTCTAATTCACAGTTCCATTCATCATTTTGCTCTTATTTTTCCTTTAATCTAATATGATTCATGCTGTTTTTTACAAAACCATTTCCGCGTTTCCGTATTTCCGCTTGTACATCTTCCCTTCCTCTAAAGAACTCTATTTTCCCTTTGCATAAATTACATATTTTTCTTTTCCCACACTCTCTCTCGCTCTATATCTCTTTCTCACTCTCTCTCTCTCTCTTTTATTTTCTCACATTCATTCTTCGCATAGCTCTCGATTCATCTCCAACATTAATCATTTGCATTCAGTTTTAATTGCTTTCATTTGCTCAAAACTTTATAATTGTCTGTCTCCTGTTTGTCTGGCTGAATGTCTGTCTAGCTATCTGTCTATCTATCTATCTATAACACCACACGTTATTGCTTGTGGTCATTGTTGCGCTGCCACCTATTATTAATTATATTTTATTTTTTGTTCCACGCACCGCCTTACAAACTCCTGTCGTGTCTAGAATAAACATAAACATATCATTTTGGCTATATTGTTTTTGTTTTTTATCTCTTGAGCGCAGTTCACTCAAAAAAACAAAAAAAAGGGTTACCTTCTTACACTTTCCTACACCTTAGAGAACCAAGAACCATTGCTTATATGGCCACTTGCCACTCAACCAGTTAATCGTTATATAATAATAGCCTTTTTTTAAACTACTCTTTCAATGAATTGTATTCGTGAATTCATGAATTAATCAAAATGGAATAACAAAAACCTAGTGGGGTGAAAAACTCAAATCTGAATTCATGAATATTTCACTGGTGCTATAGGTTAATCTGATTAACTAATATATTTTGATCAGTTCTTCTTTCCTATACTGAAAGAAATAGACATGAATGAAAGAAGTTATAAATCAAATACTATTCTTGGTTAAAGAAATTTTAAAAAAATTTTTGTCAAAACTATGGTTATCACTCCAACACCTCATAGGAAATAAAAGATGATACAACAGAAGTAACACATTTGATATTTTAATCCTGCTGAATACATTTGTAGAAAATCACGCATGCCTTTCACAAAAGAATCCGAGACTTACAAAAGTTAAGAAAAGTTATTGTTTATATTGTAGGAGAATTGAAGTGTAGAATAGATATGGAAACTATTTGAAAACTTCATCGTTTATGGTACATGCCATCTTTTTTTGTATTGTCATATTTGTACTGATCAAACATTATGAATGAATAGCTTAAATTCCATAAATAAGTGACAAATGATATAAAAAAAGGGTATTCACGATGTGATGTATTTGAGCTTTTGACGTAGAATACGACATTCTCGGAGGTAAGTAGGGTGGTTGATACTGATCAGGTGTCGGTATTTATATCACTTTTTGAGCCTTTGGTGGGCCTAAAGTACTGATCGTACAATGTTGATGTTAGCACTTGTTGGTCTGCTTGATCCTCAATGCGACAAAAATTCATGTTAGAACTCTCTAACTTATATACATTTTACACAATTACATGAAATATAAAGCCAACATTTGATATTTTTGTTTGCTTAAACTTGGTACCTATTTATCGACAGTTTCCGGTTTTATCGACAAAACCATAAAATTTGTATGGGAGCCCCCCTAAGGAGTGGTCGGAGGGAATAGGTGTCAAAGGCAAAAATGTTTCTTTTGCAAAAATAATGGGATCGGTAAGACATATTAACCTTCTCCGGCACTCTCTTAAAGGTCATATGCTCAGGTGTATGGAATAAATATTTTGCTAAATATTTTTTAATAAAGATGTCATCAAAAGCGAATTGAATAATTCTACGTCTTGTGTTACGACATAGTCGAAACCACTGTATCTTTTTTTTGTTTTAAAAGCAATAAATTGAACACAATTTTTATAGGCTTTATTAGTAAGAGCAAAAATTCCCATTAATTATGGAACACAACGTTGTTCAAGTGGCTGCCTCGGCTGGCTTCGCAGAAGCGCATGCTGTCACTCCAATTTTCCGAGACCTTGTTGATGGTTACGGGCTGTACCTCACGGATTGCTTGGATGATATTGGCCTTAAATGCTTGAATCATTTCCAGACTGTTGGCATAATATCGGTCCTTTACGGTTCTCCACAAAAAATAAAGTTCAAAGGGGTCAAATGCAGCTCCGAGGAGGCCAATTCACATCGCCAAGACAGCTAATAACACGATTTGGGAATAAGGTGTGCAAAAGATCGATTGTGGAATGGGCCGTGTGGCATGGCGCACCATCCTGCATGAACCAGAGGTCGTTCAAATTCATGTCTCCAAATTCAGTGAAAAAAAGTCGGTTAATATGGCTCTGTAACGCCCACCGTTGATCGAAACGTTATTCCCAGCCTCATTTTCGAAGAAAAATGGTCCAATTATGCCACCAGTCCACAATCCACACCAAACTGTCACGCTCTGTGGATGCATCGGCTTCTCGATAATAATGTGCGAGTTTCTCGAACCCCAGATACAACAGCAGGTACAGCAGGCGCGGTGAGTGCTTCATTTCGGCCAAAACTTCTTTTCAAATTCAGTTTGGACTACAGAACACTCACTTTCGAAATAAGTTTCCAATATTTCCCAACATTGTTCAAGCGTAAAGCGCTCATTTCTTTCCGCAGAGATATGATATTGACTTTATATCAAGATTTCGAGGAGGAAACAGTTGTCAGTGTCAAAATAACCTATGATTTAAAAAGAAACCACTAAATGGCCCACCTTGTGTAAAAAAAATATTTTCTTTACAATTATTTTTTCTAAAATAACAAGAAAGTTTCCTCGGAAAATATAAAAAATACAAGAATTTGCTAAGAATATGATCACAGTCTTGAATATATGTTGTATATATAAAAAAAAAATATATATTCCAAACGCATCACATTGTGAATACTCCTAATGTTATTATGACTGTAAAAAACAACAATCCTAAGACTATGTCAATATTCCCCATGATTGACTGTAAGTTGCTAGAAATATCATTTAGAACTTTATGTCAAATTTTTAAGGTCAAAACTTGATGATGATCATTTTTTTTTCGTATTTGAAATATGAAAAAAGAACAAAATCCTTTTTGCATACGTGTTTTTATTATCTAGCTAATCAGTTATCTGGATTCGAAAGCTACGGGTTGCAAATATATTTGAAAAAAAATTTATCATTAAAAATTAATGATCAATCTTTTCCCATTCCTAAAGGAAGCTTTAACTTTAACAAAAACTGAAATAAATTTGAGCCTTAACCCAAGTATGTTTTTCAACAAGACAATATGAAGATAACGAAGGCACCAACCACAATACTCTGATAGCGGTAAACCACTGTGATCGAATTTTCGAAGATGCACATTAGTTAAGGCTATGCCTAAAAGTATGACACGATCAAGGTTAACCTTGACACAGGGACCTTAACCTTTTAACCTTTGTTATGATCTTCCTGAATCTCAATGTTTCTCTTGCTATATTTTTTTCAATGTTTTATAAAAAAATTATAAAACCTCAAGAGAATTCTAGAAACATGCGATTTTTTTTTTTTTATCCTTAAAATAGTCGAAATGTTTTTTTTTCCATAATTTTGTCATTTTAGATCAGTACATCTGGTGCAATACGTTTATGTTAAGATCTCAGAGAGTGGAATTTTATGTTATCAGGTGTCATTAAACATTTAAAAATAATTTTTTCAAAATCGCTTCTCAAAAAAAAAAAAAAAAATGAAAATAAAACAAAACAAAAAAAAAAAATAAAACAAAAAAAAAAATAAAACAAAAAAAAAATAAAACAAAAAAAAAAATAAAACAAAAAAAAAAATAAAACAAAAAAAAAACAATAAATAAAATCATATGGTGCCAAAAAATAAGCTTTGAAAGGGACCGACCCACCAGGAGACTGACTGTGAAAGAAGATGATTTGGGGGGCAGATCAGTTTTCAGTTAGAATAAGTTAATAGCTAGTACTTCTTAGGTTTTTCACAGCTGTACTACTGAGGCATAGGTCATGGCAGGTCTTACCATGGGAATGTTGAACCAATACATCATCGACCTGAACTCTTTTCACAAAGTCTACTTTAAACTCATAGTGATAGTGTACTTCTCTCACAGTGTGGTTGATATAAAGATTTCAGTACAATTTACTCTACATGACAACTTCGTGAGACAAAATGGATGACCCAGAATTGAACCCTTAAAAATACTGACAATGTGGCACACGTGGTTCAAATGGTGCCAAATTTTTACTATTTTCGGGTATTAAATGCTTAGTTAGGGATTTAATATAATATAAATAATAATTTTTGCATTAAAATCAAAAATAAATACGAATTCAAAAAACATAAAAACTTTACTAATACTAGTATTAAAAAAAATAATTCGGATGAGGGTTAATGACAGATGACGGGTGAAAACATTTGATTCATGCTACAAGTAAAAATTTTAAATATAGCATTTTTACACAATCATACTTACATTCATTCTTTTTGATGGCAATTTATTTGTATTATAACACAAAATAATTAGTCAACCCCAATTTTGAAAAACAAAAACAAAATTCAGTCAAGGTTGCCACCTCTCATCTTTACGACTCTGACAATTCTTATTCCAAGAATAAATTTAAAATTTCCCACGCTGCTTAGACGAAATTTATTTTCAAATCAATTAATTCTCATTTCTTTTTTGCTTCTTCCATTAATGGTTCTTCGTAATTTTATTGTTTTTCTGCTTTTATTTCTTCGCATTGTTTTGACAACAATTTTATGTTTTGGTGACAACAAAAATATTGCTTACGAATAAGTATCTCAACTGCTCTTCCTCCACCATTTTACGAAGAGTAGCGAAAAAGCAAACATTGGAGCAGCTAAGTGATAATTGTTACGAGTCTTTGGAAGAGGGTGTTCACGTGGGTGTGAGCTACATTGAAATGTTTTTAGCTTTATTATCGGCGGTTTGCGAAATGTTGCAATTGTTTTGAGGGAAAACAATAATTGACGATTGCTCACTAATTTTTGTGTTGAATTAACCACATCTTCGTTCTACGCTGTTATTTAGTCTAAGAAGCGTTAATACTACTTGGAATTTTTTCTAGAAAACTGAAGCTGATATTTTAAAAAAACCTAGCTTCTGCTTTTTTTAAACTGCTGCTGCTCTTTGTTAACATTTCCAATCAATTTCCAAATTAACAAAAGCATAACTAATTGTTTGGTCTTCCGCTTATAATTCACTCTATTCAGTTTAGCTGTATCTATTAACATAATTAGCTTGGCTATGACAGAAAATATTAACATAAGCATAGCATTATATAACATTATGTTGTCTACTGTGGCCGACAGTGTGTTTTTTCAACATGGTTATCACTTAATTTTCAAAGTAAGAATCAACAATATTGACAATAACACAACAATAGTTAGATATGAACAACCTGTTAAGTGTATCTCATAAATATTAATTTCTGTTGACCGGGGTGTATTTTAAACGTAACGAGTTGAAAGTGTTAAATAAGCGGCATTCAATGTCATATTGAAATAGCAGATAAAATTGAAATTTTTATTAGTTAAGAATATTATTAAAAAAGTGCCCATAGTGTCTCTATCGAAATGTCTAAAATTGATTATCAACCTCATAACTTCACCTGTTACACTGTGCCCGAGTGTTCGACAGATGACGATGACAATGCAGACACTCTGTACAGCAGTCATTCGTCTCTAACCTCCAACACATCTACACCATCCTCCATCGATAATAATAATATTTTGCGTTCTCAACATTTGCAACGCAATCATCAGCAATATAGAAAAAGAATATCGCTGCCAGTGGTGTCGTTGCCGCTTAGCGAGTTGACGCCAATTGTTCCAGCGACAGGTAGTGTGACGGCGCAGTGGGGCTACTTTGTACCCTTTGCCCCAAACTGTTACTTTAGTCCGCCAGTGCAGCGAAAAATATTTAGGTAACTTATCCCATCAAACAAGGCAATATTAAAAAAAAATTTAATAAATAACTTTATATTTTTAATTTATCCCATAAGTGAGTAGTAAATTGTACTCGTTAACAATTTCTTATTCTGCCTTTTCAGAGAGAAAGAAAACGATCGCAATCGTAGAGCCGTTAGCTATGGCGGTACGACACCCACTTCTGTCACGTCTAACACCACCCTGCCACGTGCTGCACCACGCCGTGTTTCGCTAATGAAAGATCCTCCGCCACCACCACCTCCAAAGCCGGCGCTCTCACAACAATCCTCACTGCAAAATTCAACAACCGTATCACCGATACCCAGCAAATATCCTCAATCGGATTACAATCTCATACAGAAGATCGACTCGGTGGGCACATTGGCCGCACCCGCTCAGTATCAAGCTCAGAATTTTTATGCCAACACGCCCACCATTACCTCATCGGGCAACAGCAACAACAACTACTCATCACTGCTCTGTCATTCCGGTTCCACAACCAGCCCTCTAGCAGTGCGTAAACGCGAAAAGTTGCTACATCGTTTCAGTGATGCTGCCACCCTGGGCAGAAAACTAAAGAAGAAAAAGAATACGAATCGTACTTGCCGCTCCATGACCGAAGCTATTGAGATGCTAGCCGATCCAGTGATTGAGGATGAATTTTTCGTAAGTAAACTCTTTGTGCCTATAATATTACACTTTTCTTTTATTGAAATTTGGAATTCAATTTGGAAAGTGTGTTTAATTTATGCAATCTAAGTCCATTTCGGTTCATCACATCTAGTTCTCCCACAATCTTAGATTGAAGTCCCAAAAAAAGCGAGTTGAAGAACTGAAGGTAATTTGGAAACTGGACAAAATGGTTGTTTGGAGGAATATAGACAAAACGCCTACAGCTAATTCTTTAATAATAATTTGGAGCAAAACCTTCCATAATTTTTGGGGCGATATTAAATCTAAAATTAATTTCTGTTCATGACATCTATTTTTTCACAAAATATGGGCTTGAAGTAAAAAAAAGGGTTTTGACGAACTGAAGATAATTCAGAGACTGAAATAATTCTTATTTGGGGAGATACAGATGTAGAGAAGTATAAACCGGCGTTTATAGCAAATTCTTTGATTCAGATTTGGATCAAACTCTGGAAAACCTTTGGGGCGCTGAATTTAAATATAAAGCTTATTTGAGTTCATCACAGCCACTTCTCCCACAATATGGGCACGAAGTCGAAGGAACTGAAGAAAATAATTCTTATTTGGAGAGATAGAGACTAGACGCCAACTACAAAGGATTCAGCGATCGAGATCAGTAATTTTTGCTTTAAAAACTTTTCTCTATCTGTGAACCCTTCCCTTAAAAATATAATCAATTGGGATATGTTCTAATTTTTTAAAATAATATCTTAGAAAAGGAATTTTGGATTAAAAAAAATTGTTTTTAGTAGATATACACCCTTGTGCAAATTAGTGTGGACAAAACATTATTTCCATGGTTTTTTAAAATTTGGCTATGGCAACACTACTCAATGCTTCACTACTAAGCTTTTCTTTGTTAGCTTTTAGTTGATTGCATTTCTTACCTCAAAATGTGCACGTGGTTGTATGATTTGGGCAGTTTTATTTTAAAGTTTTCAACATTTTGCTTCCCAGCGGGAAAAAAAGGACCCCGAAAGGCCTTTTGGAGTGCTTGCAAGTCAGCTGAAAGCGCTGACTCTACGTATGACACACCATTGTAATTTTAACATTACATGTCATTGGAAAATAGCACTTCAATTTAGCTGACTTTGGATTGCTTCAAAAGGCCTCTCTTGGAAAGCTTTGGGTCAGCAGTTCGTTGCATTCTTTTTGATTTTGTCTACCTCAGAAAGAGAGCTGCAGAGAGGAAGAGAGAGAGAAGGCGAGATGTTTTTAATTTTATCGAAAATAAGGGTTAGATTCGCAACCATCGATACTGCTTCAAAAGGCCTTCCTTAGAAAGCTTTGGGTCAGCAGTTCGTTTTTGTTTTGAATAAATCAATGAAAAATCTGCATTTTATCTGAAATAATTACTACATCAATGTTTTCATTTTCAAAACAATTCAATTTTTAGTAGTTTTGATTGATTAAGTAAATAAATTACTAATTAGAGATAAATTCACTTACTTACTTAAGAAATTTCACTTGCAAAAAAACACTTATTTTAACAATTGTGTACAGGCGTATTTGCATCAAAGAACTAATTATTTACATACCACGCAGTTTTTTCCTGTGTTCGTTTTTTCTTTTGTTCGTTTTTTCCATTGTTCGTTTTTTTCCTGTGTCCGTTAATGAGCGCTCTCAGTGTACTGTTCACTTGCACTACAACAAAAATAAGTGCTGACGTTTTGATCCTGTAGGAAGCTGCTGACATGCCGGCCCGTTGGGTTGTTAGTGATATTTTATTGAATTCCTAGAGACAGTTCGAGTGCGTTTGAAGAATGGATATCGCATCAGAGATACGGACAAAAGTTATAACGGTTTTTCAACATTGTAATATGATTTCAAGACAGATTGCAGAAGAATGTGGCATTTCAAAAAGTGCAGTGATCAAGGTGATAAAGATTTACAGTGAAACTGGCTCAATTTTGCCTCAGAGGAAGGGAAAATGTGGCCGTAAAAGAAAACCGACATAAAAAGAAAATGCTCTTTTGTTAAGGAACAGTAAAATAAACCCTACAAATCATCAGTAGCCTTTGTATGACTTTACACTGTGATCCACTCAAGCTACTTAGGTTCTACATATACTGCCAATATGCCGAGAAAGTTACCCGGAATTTGTTTTTGGCAGAGAACGCTGGAATTTTTGTAACTGAGTTCTTATCTACTTTTTGATGCATACTGTACTAAGGTTAACAACCTAGATCGTATCATACTTTTAATACGATCTAGGTTGGAATTAAGGCATAGCCTTAATTCATGTGCATCTTCGAAATTCGATCACAGCGGTTGGCGGATCACAGTTGGTGTAGCGGCCAATGAAACAGTTTGTATAGTCAAGCTGTGTGATTTGCTCTATACAGAGCCGTTGTTGTTGTTGCTGGTTGTTGCCTTCTTTGTTCTTCATGTTGTCTTGTTGACAACATGCTTGGCCTAGAGCTCGAAAAACTTGTTTTCAATATAAATAATAAGAGGCCGTATACAAATATTAATATTTATTAATCTACAATGATTACAATATATTTTTATTTTTCAAGAATAAACCACATTTTTTAGTAAAAACTGCTTTGCCCACATTAATTTGCACAAGGGTATGATTCCCAATGTCCTAATTTTTTAAAAATGACATTTTGTAGAAGAATCATTGGACGATTTTTTTTTTTTAATTTTCAAATAGGTTGTTCGACCATCACAATAACCCAGCTGGACATTATAAAAAAAAATTTAAAAAAAAGATTTAGATAAGATTTTTGAAGACCCTATTTTCAGACTTTGAGCCCAGATTGTGAGAGCATCAGATGTGATGGAGAGAATTTGACTTCAGATTATCAGCGTCCTTAAATTAACATTGAAACTTTGCGAATTGAAACCTTCGTATAGTACTATAATTTATAAGAAAGCACTTAAGAAATATGTGGTTTGCCATTATTAGTCGGCAACTTCCAAAAATATTTATAGTTTAAGGTTTTGCCCGTTAGAAGTCAAATGTCTCGTAAGAAGTCAAATAAAGTGTGGTAGCAACTAATAGAGTAGAATATGTGACAAAATTAAGCGGTCTCGGATGTTGAGTGGGTCGCGCATAACTGCCAAGGCAGGGGTCCCGGATTGAAATACCGGCCAGGCCATATTCCTGCACTTTAACCTTTCACAATTTCTCTCCTCACTTCTAATTAGCTGAAATTGAAAAATTCATCAACATTTACGACCAAGAGGTTGGTAGAGAAAATTGTGGATGGGATTGTCTTATAACTAGAATTGACTATTGATTGGTAAAGGCATAACACTTGCCTCAGATTCTAATTCATTAGTTTCTACGGCTTCTCACCACGCTTTTAGCATCCTACTCATGTTTCACTTGATTGCATCTTCTTTCCCAGTAATCTATCATCCCATTTCGAACCAAGGCGGACTTGACTAAATAGGTATAACACCTGAAATCCTTGGTTCAAAGATAAAAAAAAAACAAAAATTCCTTGGTTGCTATCTTCTATGGACCAATGACACTTTCATTAACCCCTACTGGCTTTCATTAACCCCTACTGTAGATCGAATATAATCAAATATTAGATTAATGATCATTAAGCTTAAATCTGACGAACAATGTTCTTAATATCAAGCCAATCAACAAAAACGCCCCCAAAAAAGTATGTTAAAATTTCTATTGATTGCTTGTATATTTTCTGTCTTGTCTTGGTATGGTGAGTATCTTTTGTACTAGTATCCATAGCTTATTTCGTAGCGATAAAAAATAATTGCCTTAAATTGTTTGAACTGAACTCAATTAGCGCTTTATATTAAAACGAAAAAAAAATAAATACAAATCCATGCAAAACAATTTAATATCAAACGGTGAAGCCTTAATCAAGTAAGGAGCGAGCGTAACGCCCCTTCGAAACGTGCTTGAATAATGATGTTAAATTAAAAAAAAAAAAATCGCGCCAAAATAGTTAAAATCTAGTAACACAAAAAAACTTTGACTCGAACCAACACTTGGTAGTCTTCATTAAGCTTGTTGTGCATTTTTTTTTTCCTTTTTTAACTGATTCAGTCTTAGTTTCTAAGTTTCGATTCCACAAGTTCCAGCGTTAGCATTTGGGGGTGTCTTTTGGCTAATGTGTCACAAAACACAACTTGACCCAACAATCTCTCACTCACATGCAAATAAAGTGGGTTGTTTCTTTTTTTTTTTTGTATCAATGACGCTGGAAAGTGTGTTATTCTTGTTTTTTTTTTTAATTTTTATTAGTAGATTATTTAAATTTCCTTTCTTTGTTGTTGTCCAGCGTTTCTTTCTTGATTTATTTAGTGTAAATTTCCAATTGAAAATCATTGGTTTTCAGTTTTTAATTGTTGGTCGTGATGTGATGTGCAAGTTTTGCATCGCAGTGTAACGGACGTTAGTCAAAGCAAATAAAAACAAAGAAATAATCTTCTGAGTGTTAAGAGTGAAAAAGAATAAAAGTCTGTGCAATAAAAAGTAAAATAAATTTAACAATTTTTTTAACAAATTTTTCATGAAAGATTCAACGTATTAAAACAAAATTAAATACTTATGTTAATAAAAATTTGAAAAAAATCCACGATTTCACAAATATAAGGACAATTTTAATGGTTTAGAGACAAAAATTCAATTTCAAAACTTTCGAGTGAGAGATAGACTAATTTTATTCCTACTTTGATCATTTGGAGAGATCCTACAATGGTTTCTTTAAAAAATCTTCATATAGGCATTGCTGGGGACACGGACGTGACATTCGGATGATAAAACCGAAATAATCATAGCTAATGAAATAAAGTTACACATTTCGATTGTTGTATAGCCCTTAAGATTTTGACCAAGTATTACTTATAGGCATTTCGGAGACACAGACCTCTAACATTCGGAGGACTTAACCCTAAAAAATATAATTTTGAAATCGGTAAATAGGCTTATGTCATGATCTAATACCTTTATACTTCAAATTCGACTTTTTACAAATCGAAAAACTAGTCAAAGAGTTAAAAGTGATAAAGTTGAAGTGCTTTAATCCTAGTGTCTACACTTGCAATTGATTTACCTGCACCCATTTTATATAGGAAAAGTCCTGAAATTTGTTTTCTAAAAAACTTGTATTACTATTTATTAAAGTTAAAGAATTAAAAAAACGCTTTTTATTTAAAAAAAATTCAAGTCTTTGTTTTTAAGTGATTTCTTAAAGTTAAATAACGCGAAATTGTTTCGAAATTTTAAAGTTAAATAATACGAAAGTCACTTTCCACTATACTGCCGTCTTAAGAAAGATAATCACAAACGCCAAAATTCCAAAAATGAGATAAGGGCAGATTCGGAACCATGAATGAGTTTCTGAATTTTGTGTTAAGCTAAGAATACCGATTTTCAACTGGAAATTACCGAAAAATGTTAAGTGAAATGATAACATCTATCAGTTCTAGTGAAAAAAACGAAAGATAAAAAACTTAAAAGATAAATATCTCAAAACTACTAAAATGGAGATCTGTTTTTCTTTCTTAGGATGGCAGTATACCTCACAAGAATCAAAAGAAATATAAATTTTATGCTCATACGCTGCTTAGTACTTGCAAACGCAATATAAGAAATGTAGCAGGCTTTGAAAACGTTTTGAAAAAATAGAGAAACTAAGGTTGCAACAAGGTACAATCGTATCCAAGTGTAGACATAAGGGTTAAGTTGAATTTGATATATGAAAAGTTGAATTTGAGGTGAAAAACCTGTATTGAAACCAACACGATACTGAGGCAACAAAATGTACAATAGAAATGTCGTATCCGTATCGCTTGAAATTGAATTTAAAACATAAATTTTTTCACATAACTGACATTTCTTTTATTTTAATAAATATAGACTTCATTGCAAAACTTATGTCTAACTTCGTACATAAGACAACTTTCTCAAAATTTTAATTTCATGAATTCATTCCAGAGTCCTCATTCTTGAATGAATTTACAGGTGGTCCGTATACAAGGGGTTTCTAAAAATTAAATATAATGGAGAAGACTGAATTTATTTCGGTATATTTTGATTTATATGACTTATATATACGAATATGAATATGAATATAAATATGAATATGAATATGAATATGAATATGAATATGAATGTGAATATAAATATGAATATGAATATGAATATGATATGAATACGAATATGAATATGAATATGAATATGAATATGAATATGAATATGAATATGAATATGAATATGAATATGAATATGAATATGAATATGAATATGAATATGAATATGAATATGAATATGAATATGAATATGAATATGAATATGAATATGAATATGAATATGAATATGAATATGAATATGAATATGAATATGAATATGAATATGAATATGAATATGAATATGAATATGAATATGAATATGAATATGAATATGATTATGAATATGAATATAAATATGAATATGAATATGAATATGAATATGAATATGAATATGAATATGAATATGAATATGAATATGAATATAATATGAATACGAATATGAATATGAGTATGAATATGAATATGAATATGATATGAATACGAATATGAATATGAGTATGAATATGAATATGAATATGAATATGAATATGAGTATGATTATGAAATACAATAAAATACAATTTTTTTCAAAGATTTATAAAAATGATGAAAATATTTTTTTAAAAGATAACTTCTTATTAATATACAGGGTGGGGCACGAATCGTGCTACAAAAACAAACGCATAAGACCTGTTTTTTTACTTTTTGTGTTTTTTGTTTGTTTGTTGCTTTTGTAGCACGATTCATGCGATACCCCCACCCTGCATTATTAATTAATTTATTTTAAATTAATAATATAAAATTAATTTTTTAAGTTTTAATAAAATTTTGTTCTTAATTTAAAAGTGGGTAAATCAGTCTGAAATGAGAAAATTAAGAAATGACACCACATGTTTAAAATTTTAACCTTGGACAAATGCAATGAGTTCTTTTGTTTTTTGCAATATCAAATTAAAATTGAGAATTGTATGTTCCTCGTGTATACAATTCACTTGGTTTTGTAAAATTTTTGCTAATTTTAAAATTGCTACTTTTAAACTAGCCCAAAGCATATTGGTTTAGTTGTACATTTTTTTCTTCATATATTTTTTTATTTTTTTTTGGTTTTTGTTTTATTTCCATGTGGTTTTGACATTTTCGAAACCTTTTAACAAATTTGGATCAAAAGAAAAATATCAGCCAATTGAGCAACTGATAGGGCATGCCCGGTTGGCACAAAACCAAGTGCTTTTACGACAATTATTTTGCACAGCTGTTCTTAGCACCTATATCATCAATTTGGCAAAGCAAAACAATTCAATCGATAAAAAAATTACTAGTTTTATTCAAACATCTTGTTAGACTCATGTCATGCTCGAATTTATAACCCTATTCAAAAGATTCAGGTCAACAGGCTTAACGACGATTTTGTCTGACAACAGCATAAACCCTTTTGACACAAGAGATTAACCTAATACATGATAAAAACGGTAAAAGTGGACTCGTCAAACTGACACAGCAATTGCACCAACATAGTTGTTCATGCGATGTCATAAGTTTTAGCTGCTTGTTTAAAAAATAAAAAAACAAAAGAAAAGTACAAAGTCCAAGCAAGAGCGGACAAAATAAAACAAAACTAATTGGATTATTCGTCGCTACCTTCTGTGTTCAATGTAAATTTCCACAAGGAAAATCGTAAAATATTGATTACAACAAAAGTGAGTGTGAAAGAAAGACCACACCGAACATTAACAAAAAAATCAGACAGTTTTTAAAAATCACTTTTACAAGCAAAAACTATCTAAATAGTGCAAAATAATTCAAATTGGTGTTAATTATATAAAAAAATAAAATATAAAATACAATAACATTTAAAATTCGCATGTTTGATTTCCTCATCACTAACGTAACTTCTTGTTAAGTTGATACGAGCTTCAACTTCAACAACGCAAACCAGTGTTCACCGCACGAACTTTTCACCTATTTACCATGATCTTCTTTACACGCAGTAAAAAAGCTTTGCCTACTTGTAGGCACGCATGTTAAATAGAGCCGACTTCCATCCTACCGCATTCATATTCACCACTCTCACATACAACTCCACCAGCAAGACCAGCAACACTAACAATAAAAATGAAATTAATAAAGTCTACTTCGAGGCGTCGCAGTTTTAAAGCGAAACACAAAACTGTGCTGCCAACACAAAACACGAGCAGCACACGACGCAGTGGTCTGCTAAACCCCATCAATACACAGGCACGCTTCATACGCGCTGGTTACATTCCAACCGCCCTAATACGCAATGGCATCATTGGCGGCGGTCAGGGCCCAGGCGCCAATGGACTCTACCAGATCGACGATCGTGTCTATACAACGACTAAAATGTTTTTGCGCGATGGTTACATGTATCCCAGACAGCCTGGTCAAACCATGGATCCGCGCTTTCCCTATGAGTTGCATGAATTTCCTGACCAGGTGGGCACTGCCGGACTGCAGTTGGTCTCCACACCCAAGGTACACATTTCAGGCGAGTATTTGGCCAACGACAACGGCACTGGACGCGATAATGCAGCAACCTCTGCAAGCGCGCGTCGCAATGCCAAGAAAGCAGTCGCAGCTGCTGAGATCAACCTAGCGAATCAGGTTTACTGGATGCAGAAAAATGGTCTTAACGAAGTCGATGTAGCCAGTCTGAAGCATCAGCGCAGCAATAGTTTGGGTAACAAAGCAACATCGTCTGAACGTGGCTACATTCGCAATGTTGACGATTTGCTGCAATCAATGGGCAAGTCTGCAGCTGGACAAGCAGTGGAGGGCGGTGGTCGTTGTGGCACACCGCATTCAATGTCCTCGCATAGGCGACGCAAGAAGGTGAGTGAGAGCGTTAGGGTGGGTTAAATTATTAAAAAAAAAAAAATAATAACAATTTTATTTCCTCTCTTCGTGTTGTGGAAAATGTGTCCATGCTCACTGATTTTCGAAGTACCCTCAATTTTTGCTTTTTTTTTAACGTGATGTGCTGCGTCAGTTCCTTGCAAATTGAGTTGGACGTGCCTGCAGGGTATTGCATTCCAATTAGGCGAGCAAATAGAGACAGAGGCGTTTGGCAGGCAATTGTTTGAAATTGAGTTGAGTCATTCAACTCGGGTGACGAAATGACAGACTGGCACGTGCAAAAAATTCGACTGTCATTGCGGAAAAGGGAGTTTATGTTGAAAGCGCGTCTGAGTTTAATGAAAGTTTAATTAGATTGTTGCCAAATGTAAATTTTTATCAACTTTGTGTGGAATGAGTTGTAATAAAATTGAAAGTTGCTGCTAATTTAACAATTACTTAAAATATTTATATCATTTAAGTAACATGAAGAGTACGTTTCCATCATTATATCCTATTTACAATTTTGGTGCATTTTTTGGAATCTATGGGAGAAGGTTTAACCCAGAAGTATTCCCTTTGGCATCGGGCCTGCCTCGAACAGCCTCAAACAGAATTTTTCTTAATATCCCTTAGGTAGTCCTTATCTTAAACTTTTTTACAGATAAAAGCAGGTTGTCTGTATCATGGTATATCCATATCCGCAGGTTTTGACATGACAGCGTATCATTACTCTTGTCCTTATTCTTATCCCTATATTTTCCCTCGTTCCTAAACTCGTCCGCATCGTTCTCCTTATTCTTATATTAGTCCTGATACTAATTTTACTCCTTTTCCAAATACTTGTTTGAATCCATGTCTAAACTCCTGAGTTTGTTCTTGTTCGAATTCCCCTCTCAATTCTTTTCGTATCTCTTTTAACAGTCTTTGTCCCACTTTTTTTCCTAAATCTTATCCTAAGTGTGTTCAAATATTTGTTCGATTCCTTCTCCCAATCTTTGTCCTATTCCCTTTCCCAATCTTGTTGAAAGTGTGTCCAAATCTCTGTTCCAATCCTTGTAACTATCTTTGTACTAATCCTTTTCCGAATCCTTGACTGAATTCTTGTCCTTATCCTTGTCGAAATGCATGTTCTTTGTTCATGTCTTTGTGGCCTTATCTTATTCCTGGTTCTTATCTTTTTCCAAATCTTTGTCGTCAACATTTTTCTAATCCTTGTCCTTTCCCTGTCCAATTTTCCTAATTTTATTTTTATCAAATTTTTTGATTTTTATTTTTTTAAGATTTTTTCTAGGCAATTTTTTTAATTTGTATTCTTGAATTTTTAATTGTTTATTAAGCTTTAATTTTTTATATTTTTATTTTTGCTTTTGCGTTTTCTTTTGCCTTTATTTTTGATTTTTTTTTTTTTTCTCTTTTGTGGTACATTAACATTTATCACCGCGCCATGTAATATATCAATATAACAATGGTGCATAAAGATTGCATAAAGCAGTTCTCTCAGGGGTCTCATGGCTCTATTAATTACTTATTTTATTTTTATTATGTGGTCGTAAACCTCACCTTTACTTTTGTTCCATAGAATTTATCGTAGCTCCTATAGTCACAGAGTTATAATTCCATGCAGTGTTCTTATTGTTTTTGCATTTTTGCGGTGTTTTCAGCGGTTGCCTCCGAATTTTTTTTTTTTTTTTTTATTTACGTTTTGAGTTCAAAGAACCATTTCTTTCTGTGGTTAAAAAAAAATTTTCTGTAGCACTTCAGCTGAGTCTTGTAATAATTTCATGCAACAGTATTGCATTTTTGTTGCATAAGCGCCGCGACCTGACGACATGATAATTTTATTAATTTTTTTTTTTGTATTTTCTTCAAATCCTTTAATTTTAAATTCATAAAATTTAACGTAGCGCATATATTCACAAAGACATAATTCCATGCAACGCCGCTGCATTTTTTGTTGCATTTTCGATCTTTAAGCAGTTTTCTTGGCGGCCTCATGCATTTTTTGCCTATTTTTGCCTAGGGGGTTAATAACCAGTCTTTACTGGCGATGATTATTTTTTTACCATAGCAATTTTACAAAGCGAGTTATAATTTCATGCAACAAATTTGCAGTTTCGATGCTCAAGCAGCTCCTTCCATGTCCCGATGACGTCTTAAATTTTATTTTTTTGTTTTTTTTTTTTAAAGGCTCAAAATTAAATTCTTCTGTCATACGAGTATCATCACTTTGCTCTTAGCGGCTATACTCAACGAGTAACAATTCCATGCAACGCCAATGCGTTTTGGAAAAATGTGTGTTCAACTTTTTGGAAACCTGCGATGTTTAAAAAAAATCATTGATCTTATAGAAATTCCTAGTTCCTAGAGAATAATTAAACAACAAATCTTTGCAGGAGATTTTGTCTCCTTGTCCCTGACTTATTGAAAAACAATTGTTTTATTTTTTTTCTTCATAAGTAAACTTATGTCATGTCTACACAGAGAGTTTAGTTTGAGTTTAGTTTGAGTTCAGCCATAGAACAGCTAACACAGAGATGCATCGGCAGAATTGAGTTTTGTGTGACATTTCTTTGTTTACTTTTGTGTTCTCACATTTTTTCTGGCACATCCACCACCGTGACATCAATTCCACTTGAGAACAAGGCTGCAGTCATCTCTGCGTACACATGCGAATTGCGCTGCGCAAATCGGAATTTTATAGATTCATACTGATATGAAGACCTCATCTTCCACACTTGCGCAAGTTCTTTTTCGCTTTTTTGTTAAATTTTTGCAAATAGTAAATTGTAAAATTTTAGAACAGCTATTTTTGACATTTCTCCCAACAAAATTGTTCAACGTACCTTGTCATCTAAAATTTACATCTTAACGTACCTTTTTATGTGAATATTAGCATACTTTTAGGCATTTCTCAAATTGAGTTTTGAGAAATGTCTTTCTTTCTTGAGCAGAAAGAAAGTTGAGTTTAGTTGAGTTTCATTCTGCAAAATTGTACTGGGAAATTCAACCCCATCATTCTGTGTCAGGCAAGAACGATAAAAAAAAAACGAACAGAACTTTTTCTTCCATACAAACATCTGTTGCTTGTCGTGTCTTGCTTATCGTTGGTGTGCTTTTTCGTGATACAGAATGAAGGGGCAAGAGTTTATTTTGCGTTCAATGGCAAAACTCAACTTTGTACTGGAAACTCAAACTAAACTCTCTGTATCGACATGACATTATACTCAAAGCATGATTTAAAAAATAAGTTAAATAAAAAAAAAAAATCTGATGAAATGTAATTCAATATTATTGTTTTTGTGATTTAACATGTTGTATAAATAACCTATAGAATGCTTATTAAACATGAACATGAAAAATAAGAAATTTTTTTTATATTTATTCTGAATAATTCCGAATTCATGAAAACTAAAACATATTCGTAAATCATTTTTTTTTTTAAAATATTGAAATTCCTTGATCCCACATATATTGCAAACGAAGCTAATCCATCAAATATTATCAGCTTTTCTGCCTTATTCGCATATTGTCAAGCTTCAATGCGTCCATTTTGCTGTCTTCATCATTCAAAATTGAAACTGTCAAAAAAGGGTTGTAATCCAAAATGACGCCAGAAAGCCAATTAAAAATTAAACGTGCATAGAGAACAGAATCCAAGCCTTAAAGAAAAATTTTGCCAAAAACGAACCAAAACAAAAAATTATGCTACGGGTGCAAGACTCAACACACCCACAACAAAAAAGCCAAAAAATAGCAACATAAAAGAGAACTCTAGATAGACTCAAAATAAAATGTGACAAAAAGGGGTTAAATGCTGCAATTAGCCATAGAAAAATATTGTGACTAAACGAAAAATAACAAAAGAGTTGCATTAAAATTTCATTTTTAAACTGGAAGGAAGCTATATAGCTAGATAGCAAAAACAAGAAACAAAAAAACAAATAAATCAGTTTTATAATTAAAACAAGTGACTCGTTGACAGACGCAAACGCAGTCACTGGAAAGGCAAAAGTAAAATTAATTATATGCGCAAAACCACTCCCAAAGCTGCTCTAAAAAAAACAAAAAACTAACAAAATCAAAAGGTGCAGTAGCGAGCTTATACTAAAGGCTACCAAATGCACCTGTTTGCCAAAATCTAACCCTCTTTTCTCTGCATGCGTCTGCATTACTTATTGGCACAACCAATGCCAAGCACTCTTTTGGTACCGATTGTTTTTTTTTTTTTTTGGTGCCTTATTTTTCCACAAACTAAAGTGTAGCTTCATGTTTGATTTTTTCTTATCTTCACTCTGTGATTCTTTACATCATTTATTGTGCTGCACTGACTGTCTGCCACATAAAATATGCTTCAAATCTGCGACTTGTCGACGAAATCAGTGACTGATTCACCCACAATGTGCGATTGCAAGAAACCAAGACCCAGACCAAGACAACGAAGAAGAGGAACAGCAACAACAACAACAATGAAAAGAAGCAGCAAGGTGTCTTGCATATGAGAACACTTTTCCTAACGTAAAGAAGGGTTCCGCAAAACACAGACATTTGATGGTTTTGCTCTGTTGATCTGTTGACCATTTCTTGGTTTTATCGTGCGAAGACACACAGCCTGTGTGTTTGATTTGAGGAAGGTATGGAAGGAAGAATTGTGAGCTTTGTATGTTAAAGAACACAGCATATACAGTGGAACAAATGCTGTAGCTAATACAAGTGCTTGATTATATTTTTATGTGGCACACATAGGCGTCCGCGGGAATTTTTCAAGGCGGGAAGGCGCCAAGGTATGCATTGCTGAGCACGTATATAAAAATGATGATATAAAAATGTAACATATCGACTGGTCTCTGACTAAACCTCGTAAGTCAAAAAATAGAGTTTTGCAAAAGAAGTAAAATAACTGATTTTTTCCTTAGGGAGAAATATAATTTGTAATCTATATTTGTAATTTGTAATTTGTAAATAGTAATTTGATTACAAATTATATTTCTCCCTAAGAAAAAAATCGGTTATTTTGCTTCTATTGCAAAACTCTATTTTTTGACTTACGAGGTTCAGTCAGAGACCAGTCGATATACACATTGGAAATAAAAATATAGTACTCCCTTTTTCCCTGTGGACGCCCTTGGTGGCACATACATATATTGTAAACTTGCAAACTTTCTAATAAAAAAATACTCCGAATTCTTTAATAAAACGAAAACGGTTCAATTATTCATCAATATTCATTTTATTTCCTTCAAAGTAATCTCCATTGCAAGCAATACACATATTCCATCGCTTTCTCCATCGCCTTCAGCTCCTTCTACGAATTCTCCTTTATTGGTAACTTGAGTCCAGGGAATAGGAAAAATTAACAAGAAGACATGTAGGCTAAATACGGAGCTTGTGGAAAGTTATTTTTAAGGATAATACGCCGCGCGGATATTTATAAATTTATTTTTTAACGAAACACAACTTATTTGTTGGAGAACAATAATTGAAATGAAGTAAAATTTTTCATAATTTGAAGTATCAATATTATAAATACAAATATATGTGATTGAACAAACAACAAAGTATATGAAGTAAATTTCTAACAGTAGGGATATTAAAACAAAAACATTAACATACTATAACATAGCAGTTATGAACGTTGTTTCTGGTCAAATAGTCACATACAAGATGCGTTGCGTGAGCCGGTATATAGGAAATGCCGGATATTTTTTGATCAGATAGTTAAAACTCCGAACTGAAAACGTCTTCTTCTCTAATTGATCCCCTAGTCTATAGTTTCCCGATAAAAAACCATACGACCTAAATTGTGGAATTTCAAAAGCGCCTTGCATGTTTTTTTTTTCATTCTTTGCCAATCATTCCACTGTGTTGGTTAAGTGGATGACTCAACTTCCGTTCTGCGAAATCCAACAAATGGTATTTATACTGAAAACAGAACCATTTAAACTCAATATGAACAAAGAACAGATATACCTGCCAGAAAGGTATTTTTAGATTATTTAGCAGATCGTAAATTGTGATATTTATTTTGGCTTTAGAAGGTTAAGATATGATCGTGAACTGAGCGTTTTTAAGGACAATGTCGAAATATCGCAAAAGTGTGTGATCGCTTAAATTCTTTTCAAGCGCAGTTATGCACATTTATCCATCCCTTCATTCATTTTTTTTTTAAAATCTAAGAGTAAAAAATAATATCTTAAAAACATTTTATGTTTTTTGTTTTATTATACATATGTAGGTTTAAAATATTTTGAAGAAATGATTTGGGAAGTATTTACTTAAATATTTTTATTGAAAATATAGAAATCTTCGTATCCTTGTAATTATAATAACCTTGTGGAAGAACAAATTAAAGGAAAGTCAGTTCTATATAAAAAATTGCTATTTTTTTATCTTTGCCTAAATTTATATATTTATAAAAAAAAAAATTATCAATATTAACATTATCCTCGCCTGGCTATAAATTTTATTTAAATATTTACGTGGATAAATCAAACATTTTCCTTACAACTTGTTTTTTCCCGTATTTAAATTTTATTTATACCACACACCTACACACATATTTCATACAGTTCAAATAGCCGACAGGCAGCAACAGCATCGCACTCTGTTCCTGCAGTTTATTTCTTACAGTTGCAGGTTTCTTATAGTTCTCGTTTAGTTTTTGTTACAAGTGTAATATAGCCTGGATGTTTGGCCAATATGATTTGTGAGTGCGATGGGTGGTCGCTTGATGAAATGATGTACGGTTGAGTGACCACTCGATATTTTCTGACGGATGTCTTGCACCAGTTGTCATTTACCTGTATATTTTGCTTCTTATAAATTCTAATTCTTATTGAATTTAAATTTGTTGTTTTTTAAATTCAATATTTTTATATAAATTTTCTTCAAATGCGATAGTTTTATTTTCAAATATTAAATATTTGAAATATATTTAAAAAAAATTCTTGCATAATTTTAATATACTTTTTATTAATTCTGTTCAAATATTTAAATATAGTCACATATTGACCTCTACTTAATCTTAACTTATCTATACTTACTTATATATTTACTTTCTCTTACATATTTACTCTCTCTTAATATTAATCTCTTTCTTTATTGAACTACTCTTTAATTATTTAGTTATAAGTATTATTAGTTGTTTATTATTATTGCTCATTCTTATTCCTATCCATTCTTATTCCTAGTCTTAAGCTCTTTTTAAATGTTTTTAACTTCTAATCTTGTTATTTATGATGTGACCTAGTATGTAAATTTCTAGTTTTTAAGCTGATATCAAAGAATAAAGACGCAACTTTTGAACTCATAACTATATTGTATTTAATTAAAAAAGCATTTAAATAAATTTTAAATATT